>UELW01000078.1:349315-596815 GCA_900490495.1 Danionella dracula
ATCCAATTATCTACACACTACTAAACATTTATTAGCCATTAACAAATAGTTATTAAGTAATTTATAAATAGTTTTTATGTTGATACACATTTGTAAGCCATTGATAAATATAAGCTTAAAGGCTTTATTCCCATTTGAAATAACTTAATATGCTTTAATACAAATATTTAGAGTTTTGATATTTTTTAGCTATTTTAAATGTTGTGTTTAAGCTGGTTTAAAGCATTCTTTAACAAAAGTTTTATAAATACCCTTTGATTTGATTGGTTGATGTATTGATGTATTGAAAGTGCACATACAGTATCATAATATCTCACTGATCCCACATGAGCATGTGCATGTAATATCGCAGGCTATTGACCCCGTGTAGAAGTGTGCCAAGCGTAGATGCCAGCAGGGGGGGGCGTGGCTTGTGGACCTGAGGCTCCTTTAAAGGACCATTTAAAGAACTGGCACCACTGATGTGTGTCGTAAGACCTCTGCTCTGAGACAGAGTTGGTATACACCTCATCATGCTGCTTGATACCGCTCTCTCGTCCATCCTCTTGAACTTTGATATTTTCTTGCTATTGATTTAATCAGGGCTGACATCTTTTTGTATTGTTAAAATAAATATTTCAAAAGAGCTATTTGCATCTGCTCTGTGCTTTGTTTAAGCGCAAGGCAAGGCAAGCTTATTTGTGTAGCACATTTCGTACACAGGGTAATTCAAAGTGCTTTACATTGGAAATAAAGAATAAAAATAAAGTATATATAAATCTAAAATCAAACTGATTAAAAACTGAAAATTAAAAACATAGATTAAAAAGAAGATTAAGATTTGAAGTGCTCAGTCGACAAAAGTGCAACTAAACAGGTGAGTCTTTATCCTGGATTTAAACGTGACTAAAGTGTTGGCTCCCTTAGAGCTGGCTGTCACAAAACCAAAAAATAATTTTGATTGAAAACATTTGGCCAAAAGAACCTCTGCCCCTCATCTGCTCCCAGAGATGAGATGTAAGATTTACAAGAGAGATGTGATCTATTAAAATCAGTGGCAGACCAGGTTTGATGCCAGAATTGATGAGACAGTGATGAGCTCTCCAAACTCCCTCAACACCTCTGTGAGCCCGAAGTGAGAAAGTGAGAGAGTGTACCCATCTCTTCTAAGTGAAAGACAATGCTGCCATCACCGCGATTACTCGTGTAGACGTGTACAGGTCACTCAGAATACGGTCTCATTCGGAGATGTACCAACATCTGCAACGTTTCAGCTTCCACACAAAATGTTATCAAACATAGGAACGCAGACGAGTTCCTTTTAATCAGAAAAATATCAAAGGCGTATGATACTGAAGAGATGAATACAAAATAACGGACAGATTGCAGAGCAGCATTCACTAACTCTATTATGCGGGCATGTTTGTCCAGGTCTGTGAAGCAGGGTTTAAAAAAAAATGATAATATCCAAATGTCATTTCAAACTAAACTCACTGGTCTTTGCTCATTTTCTGTGAAGGACATAAACCAGAACCTTTTTAATGAGCACACACTAATGAGCACGCCCTCTCCACAGTTCTGGTCCTGGGGCAAATATAAGTGTGAACACTTCAGGTTCTGAACCTTTTTTCTGTCTTCTTCTGACTGCGCCTGCTTAACAAGTGTTCATTTGTATGCCAAAAATGTTTAGTTACTAGCAACTGTATTGAAGCTGTCTTTTTGTGTGTGTTTTTGTGTGATTTTTTAAGGCAATCATTATTTTAGAAGTACTGGATAATAATTTTAAGTCATTTTGCTGTTATATTTTTCATGGTACAATCTGTATTTCTTTTTTAACAGTACATGGATATGTTTTTGTTGGTGGTTAAAATGCATTTCCATTCTATAAATCAATATACAAAATAAATAAATAAGTGCAAACCAATTCATATTACAGATTTATAGACTTTAACCACATCGTAGGCTAGATAAGCAGTTTTTCTCGATTATATTATATAATATTAACCTGTCCCCCTGCTTCAGATCTGCCATCTGGTCTAATGCGCTTGGCATCTCACTACTATTGTGAGCAAAAAACACAGAGTCTAAAAATAAATCAGAAGAAGATATTTTGAGAAGAAAGAAACTCTAGGATTTAAAAAAAACTGACTCTCTTCTTTCAATTGAGTTTTCAAGGTCTCATCAGAATTCTCTGTGCCCACGCTACGAACAAACCTCCGGAGTGATGGCCGAAGGCGAGAGCGGCTGCTTAACACCTGCAACATAATCACAACCAGCAGGGACAGCGTCAAAAAGAACAGCCAGATTAATCATTCAGGCTGAAAATATGAGCGAGTGACATGTGGAAGGTCAGGGGGGTTAGACTCCGTTCTGTTATTTAAAATCATATTTCTATGAAATAGCAGAAATGAGATCGGCCTGAAAACAGCTATAAAGCACATTGCCATAAGAACTCAGTGTTTTATTGAGTTTTTTTCTGCTTTATCCTAGTTAATATTTTCTTTACTGGTTGTTATGCCTTTTTATGTCTTTCTCCACCTTAGTCTCTTTACTAAAAAATGTTTCTTTGTCATAATCTTGGTGGCGACATTCTAATACGAACACTTTGTAAGTAAGTTCTTCATTTGATGAAATACTTCCTGACAGATCATGCCGAACCCACTACATTTAACAAGTAACAAGTTATTTTTGATCATGCAATGTTGTTATGTCATGTGACCAATGTTTCACTATTTACAACGTACATCCATCCAACTAATATGAAAAATAAAATATCTATTGTGCATTTAAAAAAAAAAGATTCCAAGTTCAAAATTTGTCAATAAATATCAAGCAAACAGTCGTGGGTGCTCTACTGTGCAGTCAAGAACTGTTTGCACCATTACCAACTTTGTTACTCTCTGATTGAGAAAGCATTTTTAGAGCACCTTACTGTCTCTAGTGGCCATAATCAAAGTGAATAGTTCCATTAACAACAACAACAACAATTTCATAATTATATAATATATTATTATAATTTATTATTACTACTATTATACCAGTTTTTTCTTTTCTATTCATGGCATTAAGTAGCTCTTTGAGGAATGATGCAGTAGGTAGCGAACATCTTTGTTTTTCTTATTTTATGTCACAAAGTGGCCATAAATAGAGACCCTAAACTTAAAACTCTAAACAGTTTGGTGCCCCTCTCCCGCTGTCAGTTAAAGAGGGATTATTGGATTCTCCTCCCTGTCTCTCCACCTGGAACTGGTGAGGAGAGAAGGAGTGGCTTGTGGCAGGTAGCCATTAGAAAAGCTGGTGCCAGGGCAGACAGGCCCCTCAGCAGGCCTTCTCCGAACAGTAGGACTGCTTTGGCAGGAGGAAGGTGTCACCACCACAGACCAGTAAAGCAATCTGTCCTGCTGAAGGGAGTCGCACACACAAGAGATGGGACGGGTGACAAATCAGTCCTTCTGGTAATGAACCATGGACCGCAGACCCTCACACACACCATCCTTTAGCAAACCTGACATGTGAATGGCCATGGCAGAAAGCCACTTTCCCCAACCAGGCAACACATGCCACCTTTGCTTGCAGGATGGCAACACCACCTGGTAAAACCAATGAGAGAGAACAATGACAAAAGGCTTCTAATTTAGGAAGGTTCTCATTAAATTTGCACATTTTTTCTTGTTGTAAAAAATCATTGGACAATCACAGTTGAGGCATTCAAGATGATGGAAATTTAGTTATTTGTTTTTTTCTTTTATAAGGTATTTAAAGCTAACTAAACCTGATATCAAAAGAGTTTATTGGTATGGTGACTCCTAATAAATATTTCCGTAATTTAAATGGCAAAAGTTAATTAAACAAGTCTTAACTAGGGTTAAAACTAAAGGATATTCCCATTGTGGATTAGTGGATTCATTATTCGATTGATCAGATAAGTGGGTAACATGTTGAATTGCTTGTACAGTGAACATAATATATTTATAATGTATATTACATAAATCAAAATGCAACAGTTTTGATTATTATGCCTAATGTAATGTTTAGCCCATTAAAAACCCAACCCCTTTTTCACTAACAAAAATGTTTAAGTGCTACAAAAAATTTTAGCTAAATAAAGAAATTTAAAGAACACTTTAATAGCTAGTGACACGTGTCACCTTGGGATCTTATGGGTTATAAATGAAATTTGCCTTTATAAATATTTTATATTTAAGTTATTCAAATTTTATTTGTCACATACACAGTCATATACAGTGAAATGCTTAAGCGACTGCCCTGACCTAGAAGTAGGCAGCCGGGGTATCTCGAGCACCTGCCCCCTTTGCCCCTTCCTGCCTAAAGTGCCTTCATGGATCACTATTTATAATATGGTTAGTAATAGTAAGTATTTATTTATATTGTATAATTATGATTATATACATTTGTTTGCCCTTAAAACATATTACAAAAAATGATAATACCAAGCTTTGATCACACCATTTCTATGCGATTTCAGGGTTTTGTAGTCTCATAGTTGTTGTAAAGCAACAATAGCAGCAAACCTTTTCAGTCACCTGATTCTGAGCTTGCTGGGAAATGTAGGCCCTGCTTTCAAGTCCCCTCACATGTCACATAAATAACAATTTATTCCACAAAAGAGCTACTTAGCAGAGATACAATAATAACCACTTTCAACAGCTAAACGGAGGAAATATCACACGCATTGCAAGTAAACTGGTTATATATTAAATTTCCCAGCAAGCTCAGAATCAGGTGACTGAAAAGGTTTGCTGCTATTGTTGCTTTACAACAACTATGAGACTACAAAACCCTGAAATCGCATAGAAATGGTGTGATCAAAGCTTGGTATTATCATTTTTTTGTAATATATTTTAAGGGCAAATAAATGTATATAATCATAATTATACAATATAAATAAATGTCTAAAGACAACAAAAAGAAAGTGTGCTGAAGTAAGCCATGTATCATCAAAAATGTAATGTATGACTGTATAAGACCACTTTCTGAAAGTAAAAATGTAAAATGTGATCAACAGTTCTTCTTATGCTCTAAAAAATATAGCGTCCTGCATTAAAAAAGAAAACATCATCCGAAAACAGCTCCTTGGGTTTTTTATCAACTGGGGCTGCTTAAAGTAGAGCAAAATTGGTGCAAAAGCTCACGTGATACCTTTGCTTGACGTGCTAAAATGTAAAAGATGTGTATTGTGTTAAATTTTTACATAATATCACCCTCTTGAGAAGACTATAGAATATCAACATGAAAAAAGTTGTAAAAGTAGTAAGGATGCCCATTTTTTACCAGGTTAAAAAGCAAGGGTTTTCAAAAGTGAAAGTTTTTATTTAGTAAGTCCTTTTTGGACTTTTATAGACAATATTTTGACTTGCTGACCTGTAGACACCCAAACTAATGCTAACTACAACATGAACAGTCTTTATGGCTTAAAAATTCTACTTTCTAAGTCAAAATGTTGCTTTTTTTATCTAAAAACATGTGAGCCTAAAAGCTTTTAAAACCAATGGCATATCATTATAAGCAGCTACATGTGTTAAAAAATAAACGGTGTAAAAACTAATAACATAATATAACCTTCAGCTCCAAAAAGAGAGTAAATAAAACAGCAGTTAGATATAAAAAGATGTCTGAAACAGAATTGCGAATAAGGTTGAAAACCCATCACATGAAATGATTGCAGACAATCCTATTTTCCAAAGTGGAGAGAAAGTCATTATTTGTGAAAAAAAAAGAAAATCTCACAGAAAAGCGAGAAAAGAGAGAGCAGATTCAAGTCCAAATGGCCAATGCTTGAAAACAACAAACACTCCCACACTAGCTCAGCACAAACACCATCAAGATTGGTGCAGATTCTCACTTATGCTCGCACACTCATCTCCCGATCATCATTCACCGTCGCTCTGATCTGAAACACAGAAGCCTGACCTCTGAAATCAGGTGTTGCATTTCAATCCGAAACCATTAGCATAGCCCGCATGCCTTTACTCCAAAAAAGACGAAATCAAATAAAAACATATTTTTCTCAATTTAGCATTTTAAATAGCACTTTAATACATCACTTATAATATGACAGGGTTTCCTAACAGATTTTCCAGGGACTCGTTTCACAGACTCGTCAAGATGTCTTACTTAGAATAAAAACTCATATCTGTACTCAAGATACTCGGCATTTTATACATTTTGAAACAGCATTTGAACTTAAACTCACTTGTTTCTTTTATAATGAGCTGTAGTTTAGTCTACCTTCTTTCTAGCGCACTTGATATTTCGCTTGTCTTGGCTCCGCCTCCATCTGTAACTGGACGTGATGTACAAAAAAATTACAGTTTTTAACAAGTAATGATATGCTTTTCAAACTGAAAATTGTTCATGAGAATAGGTTTTGCTCTTAAGGTTGTGTGAAAACCAATTGTTTTCTTATTCGATTTGTTAATGTTATTAGATGATGAAACATACTGTTTACATTCAGAATGTTCGTTTTGGTTGTTCAAAACTTAAATATGTAATGTAAGATTTAATTTGTATGGCAGAAAGCTACGAAAATAGACAAGCTGAATCAACCGTTAACAAACAAGCTAAAGTTCACTGCGCATCTAGACAACCAACACTCAGAAAAAAAGTTAATTTCTATAACTATATCATACATGACTGATTGCTTCGATTGCATAATACCTTTTTAATCAAACAAGAAGCATTTAATTGAAATATCCATGTAACTTTTTTATAAAGTTTGTATGCTCTCAGAAGGTTTAGAAGAGAGTGTACAGCTCGCGTTGAATTTATTCTGTTTTCCTCTTGCTTTTATTTTGGGCTGGCAAGAGGAAGCAAAGGGAACACTGTGTCCTTCATTCAGTGTTGAATTCCGATGAACAGAGTCTCGGGGGGGGGGGCAAAAATAAACAAAAAAAGAACATGTAATTCATTTCCAAATGTCTTTTTTATTTTATTTTTTACCAAAGTTTGCTATCGATCTTTTTATCACAACCTCTACTGAGTAACTGTAAAATTGTTCTGTAATTGTGGCAGCTAATTTCACCCAAAATAAATAAACATACAATAATAGAAAATAATAGAATGATGCTTCACTTTAAAAAATGTTAGCGAAATGAGTTGTGGGTCCATCTTCAAAACTATTTCCCTTGAAGTTCTTGAACTAATGCGGCACATTTGATTCATCTGCTTCGGTGCTTCACAAAACCTTGGTTTGCCCATCTCTAATGTTTGTTTGTTTTGATTGTTTGTTTTAATTGTTTTTGTTTTCATGTTAAAGACTTCCTAGTAAGAGTGGCCATGAGAAATAAGCAATTATTATTTTTCTAAAGAAGGGTTTACACATAAAAGAGTAAAACATAACTGAATCCTGTTGGGATTACCATTTTTGTTAAAAAAACATTTTGTATTTACTTATTTATTTAACATTTTGTCAACACGTTCTCTTTGCTTTTTTAGTTCTCATTGGTAAATTTGAATGGAAGGAAACGGCGTTATTATATATATACACACATATAATATACTTATATATACATACAAGTCCGTTGTTTGTCACTGATAGGAAATTTCAGACCTGAATGTTTGTTGGGAGAGAAGCCAACTATTTTACAATCGTTTTTTTTTTTATTTAGATTTTACTTTTTTTTTTTATTTTGTTAGCTTGACCTTTGTTCCGTGTGATGTTTGCTTAACAACACAGCGTTCAACCTCTTTTTCTTTGTTTTGTTTTTGGCCATCCCAAAGTGTCCCGGAATTACAGTGGAAGACAAAGGAAAAAGTTTGCAGCTGCTTAACTTTGTTTTGTATTGTTGTGTGGAGCAGAAATAGCACCAATAAAAACATTTGTAAATTTTCATTGTAGTAAAACCGAATATAAATGCCATACTGTTGAGTGGAAAGAGGGCAAACGAGAAAATACTTCTTCACAATAAGTCCAAAGCACATATGTTGAGCATTTCAAAAGTTGACAGAAAGCAACCGTTAGACTATATAACGTGCAATAACTACAGCCCTGCACATGAGGGAAAGGTCAGAGTCCTGCCGGATGTGTCCAAGTGTGTAAATGCCAAACACTAGCCCACTGTTTTCTTCCGAAAGCACTGAAGCCGTTGAGAAACACACGCTGCCTGCGGGTGAACATGCAGAGAACGGTTCAGCGCTTGACCTGCTAACGCTGAAAATAACCACACCAACGCCCCAACCCACTGACATTCAGCAACTCAGACGCTCTCTGGGGAATACAGGTCTGGGCTTTCTTCTTAGAAATCTTAGAGTGTCCCATCTGAAGTGCATTCACTTTTTTTAAACAAGTATCGAAGGGGACAACAGATGCAAAGCATACTTTTCCACATGTTTGAACAGAAACAAAACCAACATTTAAATAGATTAAATAGACACAACCAATTAAAGACTGTGTTGTTTTTTTTGACATCCATCTAAGTTTTAGTTTTAGTCTTTTTGACTAAATGATCACTAGTTTTATTCACATTTTAGTCATTTAAAGTGTGATAATTTTAGTCATGTTATAGTCGAAGAAAATCTAAAATGTTTAGTCTAGTTTTAGTCAATGTAAATTAATTTAGATGATTAAAAACAGGTCTTTTAAAAAAGTGAATTTTACTTTTTTAAATATAATTTTTTTTTATCTAACATTATTTAGTCACGAATCATGAAAAGCAGATATATCATGCATTTTGAATGTATAACCCAAAAATTATTTTCTCCACTCTCATCTCCACAAAGTTGTGTCAACTAAATAACTTTGTTATCGTCGTGTTGACAAAAAACACTGCTTATAGTTTAGCTTTTATTTTAGAACATTTGAGCAAAACCTCTTCATCAAACTCGATTCATTTTCCTCAGCAGATTTGTCCTAGAAAAGTACTCAACGGTGTTTCCTCAAAGCCTTCAAGTATGAAATGAATTCCTGATTAAGCTTTAATTAATTACACTCATTTTAAACACCTATAGTCTCTTAACCTCCCCTGGACTGCATCCTTCCACCCCTGATGGGCATTTCCATTAGGTACGGGAAGAGAACAATTAGTGCTTTCCATCGGGACCCCTCCTCTCGGGAAGGAGCCATTAACAACAACACCCTCATTACTGCCTGCAAAATGAAAACAATGTCTTTTAAGCATCGATCTGTCAAAAGCACAGTTCTCCTGTCAAACTTACAAACCCGGCAGCGCTCTTTAAAACTTGCATGTTAATCAGACGGTTGCCATAGGTTTCTCACCTCAAGATGATTCAGATTCCCTCAGATTGTTTCTTTGCTTTGCTTTAGAGAGATTACATGATACTCCTTTACAGATCATGTTTAATTCACTTCTCAGCAACTCAACTGAGATGGAAATAATATACTGGACTGAAGAAGCAATTACAGCAATTGACTCTAGTTAAATTTGATTAAAACCAACAAACTGTTGATCCATGGTTGAACGAGGAACAGGGAGACTTTCTCTTTGGTCAAAGAAAGCAAAATGCCAAGCACTGATGTAATATGGGTTCCTGGTAAGAAAAAAAACGTCATCTGTATATTGCGGGGCGGTTTCTCACTCACACTAACTTCTGGCTAATTAGGAGTCTTAGATTGTGTTACTACAGACAGCAAAATTAGAGGATAACTACACAAGTTCGAGAAGAAACTTCTACCAGAACTAGCTAAATGGCTACAAGCTGGATTTTTCTTCTACATTTGTGGCTCATGCAAACCATGATGTTTTTCACTCACACTTATCAACTGTGCAATGACATACGTAACACATACAATCTCAATAAAGGATTCATGTGCAGAAGTTTCTAATGAAGAAATCCGCAGAATGTCCTCTGTTCATTGACCTCAACCTCATTGGACAGTTCAAATCTAAGGATCGTCCCGGATCTGAGAGCAAAATGCTCACTCTTGGCTTCTCTTGCTTCTGTCTTAATGCTGGATGTCTACAAAGGAGAGATTTTTTAAAATACCAGATTTGTGGTTCTTTCAAACCATGATGTTGTTTTCATGCATCAACAGTGCAATGATCAATGTAGAAGAAATCACAAATATAAAATGATAAGATGTAAAATGAAGAAGTCCCCAGAATGCCCTCTGGTGGTTGACCTCAACCTCATTGGACAGTTCAAACTTGAGGACTCAGCGCTCAAAAAACCTGACGGAGAGCAAATTGCTCACTCTTATTTTCTCTTGCTTCTGTCTTCTTGCTTGACGGCTACACAGGAGAGCTTATGAAAGTGCCACATTTGTGGTTTAAGTATACCAATGTTTTTCACTCATTAGATCTAATAAATATAGAAGTATTAACATGGAGATGTTTTCTGAAAACTGTCCAATGTTTCCTAGTGAAGGGCCACTTCTTAAGAAAAAAAAAGGCTGACAAACATTAAAGGCTGCTTTGTTCACTCCCACATACTTCTGACTAATTGAGTCACACATTTTGGTTAGTACGGAAAGTATTACTAGGGCTAGTGAAAGGCCAGGATCCCTAACCGACCAGGACTAGCCTAGAAAGTGGACTTTTTTTGCTAGTTTTTATTTTATTGAATACTTATCAATTGTGCAACAATATATGTAGCAGATATAATTAATACAAAATGATTAAAGTGCAGATGTTTGCAAAAGGATGTTACGATTTGCTGGTGAGACACACTTCCTCCCATAGTTTTCCCCTTTCACCTTGACTTTCCCAGAATGCCCTCTGTGGTCTGACCTCACTGGACAGTTCAAACCTGAAGATGAACCAGAGGCCGGCTCCAGGCTCAGAAAGGGTAAATAAGTTCAAATTGCTCTGTCGTATCTTCTCCTGATTCTGGCTTCATGCTCAATGGCTACACTGTGGGCTCAACTCTTCAGTAATCCAAAGTATATTTAATGACATGTCTCAACAATTGACTGTATATAACATGGACAGAGTGTTCGTGACGTCACCCATAGGTTTCTGGCAGAGTCAAACGAAGCTCAAAATGGGCATAGCCAGTTCTCATGACCTCAATGGGGAGACAAGACATCTGATTGGCTGAAGGTTTAATTGTTATATATCTTAAACAAACAAATTAAAAAATAACTCACCCACTTCAGAGTGTTCTTGAAGATCAAAAATAGCAATCTGAATCAATGAACCTGATGGAGCCAGGGGTGGAAACATGTTTTATTCAGCCCCAAAGTTGGCCAGTTTTAACATTGGAGTGACCGAGAACTTGCTTCCTTTTGGAGTCAGCCTCAAGTGGCCGATCAGGGAACTGCAGTTCAGTCACTTCCTATCGAGCTTCAAGAGAGGTAAAGAGGTTTCCCCTTGGTCTCAACCTTCAACTTGACTGTTACCGGCATCAGCAAAAGGGACATTTTAAAGATGGACTCAGTATTCAAGCATTTGGAAAAATCAGTAAGCACATTTGACTTGGTAAGGATTCTTGACAAATATTAGAGAAAAAAAACCCTCTTTATATTATCTTTTTTATTCTGGGAAGTCAACATTTTACAAAATATATTGTGTGCTCAACAAAATAGAAGAGCAGACAAAGTGGTGAATTAACAATGGCATTTTCATTGAGTGGACCTTGTATGAAACCAGCAGATTCAAAGCTGCCACTGCCAAAAATCAATTTAGGAACAGCATGGGAGAGGCTGACAACCACTCAGCACTTCAGCTTGAGTGACTGCTGCTCTACTTTATAGTCTGGTTACATTTCCAATCATGCTGAGAGGGAAACAAATGAACAAAGCAGTGAAAACTGGGTGGAGCTGTTGGCAAGCTCTGCCGTGCATTCAAATAACTTGGTTCACATATCAACATACTGAACGGTTTCATATTTGCATGTTGAAAATCTCCCAACATGCTAAATTATCGACTAGTGCTGACTTTGATCCAGCGTGGTGAATTCTATGAATGCCTTGCGAGTGCCCTCATTTCAGGGCTGAATGTGTTAAGAACTATAGTGACACGATCAAGGCTGTTTTCACACTGGTCCCACTGATAAAGATGAAAGCAGCCAGTCAGGAGAATGAGCCCCAGTGAGATCGGCACAAACTTTTAGCATACCAACCGCTGTGATGCTTCTGAAGAACTTTGCAGAGGGAGAACTGAAATCGAGATGACAGAGGAAGCAAAAGAGCAAGAGAATTGATGGGCTGCCCTCAAAACCTGAAAGCGGAGCTCTTGAGGAAATGATGAGGACCCGGATCTTTTTAGCGTAGGTCAATCTAGGTTGATGTTTCCAATTTGGACTTCCTGCACAGTCCAGCGAGCAGCTTTAAATGTCTAAACGGAAAGCTTGATGCCCTAACGTCCTGCAATCATCACCATTGAAGCCGAACGAGCACTCTGAGGCTTTTAACGGCAACGAAACAAGAAACTAGATTGGTCAAGGTAACGAAGTAGCTCGAGTAGAATAACTGGTCAGATTGGAGATGAACACGACTAACAGAGGAGAGAAAAGAAAATGTCTTTAGCTATTTTTTTTCTTTTTTTATACAAAATAAAGTACTTTAAAAAAATGACTATGAATTAGAAATAGGCATTGGCTGAATACTGATTTTAAGGTTTACCATAGTTTGGATCATGGCACGGAAACAAAATGTTTTGTAGTATCGTATATACAGTTTTTATTAAATTTCAGTTTTTCCAAGTAAATGGCTCCTCCACCTTCTCCTCATGTTGAGCAAGGCTGCTAACAGAGCTCAGAGCTGAATTAGATTTCTCTTAACAATACTTCAGCTTTGAAATGTGTGAAAAATTTTACGATCCAACTTCATTTTGTGAATCTAATGTTACATTAAATGTTGCTAGCCAGAAAGATCTTTCGACAATGCTGATTATATTATATGTAACAAGGACGAAAATATTGCAACTGCTGGAGATTAAGTTGCATAAATAGAGTAAGAAATATATAAGGCAATATAATAAAAGTAACATCATAAACCTTATAGATCTTGATTAAAATGAAACCGTGTATCTCCTCACTAGAGATACTCATTCGGAAGAGATACACACTTTCTAAACAATCAGCATAGAAACAAAAACATGACCTCAATATATATACACATTAAAAACTGCCCTGGCATTAAGTTACTGGGACTTTTTAAGTTTTTTTTCCCTTCCTTATTTTAAAAATGCATTTTAAATGAATGCCTACAATAAAGGGAATTAATTACAATAAAGAGAATTAATTACAACAAAGGGAATTAATTACCACAAAGGGAATTGATTACAATAAAGGGAATTGGCATGATCGAAATTCAAACTCTGCACCGAGATGGCTCCTAGGGTTTTAAGTTTAGCACACAAATCACTATAATCATGCAAAAAAACAAGAACTTTAAAAATACAGGACCGATTCCCCAATTAGTTTTACAGAATCGGCCATTTTCTTGATTTACAGTGTTTTATTCATATTTTGAAACTCGTGTTGCATTCTGGGATAGTCTGCTGATTGAACAGAGGCTGTTATATCCTAGTATATCCTATTTTACACTTGCCGGTTGTCATAAGAAAAAAATGTTAGGTCAATCTTGCCCTTATTTACTAAAATAACATGTTTCTCTCTGTGTTGAGTGGATGAATTTGCTGGTTCTAGTCTGACATGTTATATTCACATCTTTACTGAAACCATATATTTGTGGTATAGTACTTAGAGGCAAGAATATTAGGCTGAAGAGTTCTTATGTTCAAAGTTTGAATCCCATGCTTTTTTTTTAAACATTACAAAATACAGATGTTTAATTAAAACATGTTCTGTAAAATATGGAAATTTCAGTTTTTAAATGTATGGAAATGTTCATCTTCAAGTTAAAAGTCTTTGCCAGTTTTCTGCCAGTACTTTCTCCAAGTTTTTACTTTTTGTTTTTACAAATTTTGATTTTGCAGTGTAGCATTTGGTTGCTGTTAACACCCGATTTTAACTTTAAGTTAAGACGTGAACAGTAACTAACTACATGAGACTAACGTCTAAAACTATTTATCAACAAACTTTAGACAGAAACATGTTATTTGACTTCACATTTTTGTAAAGAAATGCGTGCTTTGTCTCCTTTCCTGACCTACTGAAAAAAAGATAATGATAGCTGGCAAGTGTTCAAGATGTAATGGAACCTGTTAAATAAGCTTTCTGTTAAAAAAGGTTTCAAAATGAATGTATTTAGCAGAATTTTACAGTGCAAATGATGACATAGGAAGATGACATCAAATTAACAGGGAGTCTTGTATTTTTGCAGAAGTAAATCAAATAAAAATGCACAAAGTACTACATAGAACCAGCAAAACTTGATCAAGCAGCTGACGGTAGTAAAAAAAAATTCTTTCCATCCACCTTAACGCAGCATGGATTTGAAATTCCTGTCTGGATCAACAGAGAATCACTCACCGGCCTGGTTGGTGGTGATGTCGATGGAGACGTGTTGCGCAGGATACGGGCTCTTGTTGGACACCCCGTTGACGGCCTGGATCTCAAAGGTGTAGAGAGTGTGTGCCAGCAGGTTACTGATGAAAACCCGGGATTCGCTCAGCCCTAACTGATGCGGCTGGAACTCAACGTTCTCGTCACAATGGGAGCAGGACCGCCGCTCCGCCTGGCATTTCTTACAGATGATATTGTATGTGACGTCCTCACGGCCGCCCGTCTCACGTGGAGAGTGCCACTCGAGGGTCACCGAGGTCTCGTTCACAATGGAGATGATGTTTCTTGGTCCAGAGGGAACACCTGATGAATGAGAAAATGATTATATACTGATGCTTTTTACTCCTGCTGAATCTATTTCCCAGATTTGTTTTAACCCCTTTAAACTAGAATTATTTTTCAGTTTTCATGTATCTGGTAAAAGATCATTTTCTCTGCACTTAAGGCTTAAAAGCAAAATACAACTAAATTTTTAAAACTGGACAACAAACTTTATGTTGGTTTCAGAAAACTGATAAAGATACAATAATTAAAATGTTCTAATTCTATAATTGTTCATGTGTTTGTCCATATAAATAAACCCAAGGTCTAAAAAGGTTAACTGAATGAGCTGGATGAATTTGTTAAGGATTAAATTAGTCAAATTTGGGTAAGTTAAGCTCTAATTGATGCTCAAATATTATCTATTAGTTTAAATTAATTAATGTATAACTAAAGACTCAATTCATGCCTAATTAAATATGTGTTAATACTTTACCAACTTTTATAAAACACCATCATAAATTAGTTAAACAAAATATTTACCATGATTAGACTCAGCAAACTTTTCAGTTGTTTCAAAAGTAATACGTTTTTTTGTTTGTTTTTGTTTACTTTTATCTTTTAACAAGTTTGATCCGTACGTAAACATTGTAAACATTTTAATGTGTTGTTGAATTCAAATATGTCATTTTAAGAATTAAAAATGTATTGAGAAAAAATCTTCCTTTTTAAAAAGCTGTGTTTATCTGAACCACAACTCAGCCAAAGTCACAATGTGGCTCCCGAATGACTGACTGTAAAGCAGGAGGACATACATTTTAGAGTAAACTCGCAAAGTGTCTTTATGTCACTCTTAAAAAAATAGTGGCATACAAATACGATCTTGGATGTCTGGAGCCCTGCACAGTTTTGGTTCAACCATCATGAAATAGTGCGTAAATGAAGGTCTTCTTAGCTTGTATGCATACTAGAGCAGGTTGTGCTTCTCCTGGACTGAATTTGAAATGAGTAACAAAAATTAGGGTAATTAACATAATTCCACCAGTTGGTTGTCATAGTTGGCCACAATCCAGGTAATTTCACTTTAGCTTGTTACGAACCCAGTTTACAAGCACAAACTAAGCATGTAATCAACATTTGTGCAATCCGTTCAACTATTCCGGACCTAGGTTGCTTCCCTGACCCCTAGTACACTTCTTCATTGCTTGCTACCTTCGCTAGGAAATACTAGGATACTAGGAAATTTTAAGTAAGGGTGAACTAGTGCTACCTCAAGTAAATGCCAACAGATTTTTTGCAACTATGTCCAAAGAGAAAGATGTATCTATGACGGTAATGCAGTTTGTTAACTAAAACACTCTTTATGCCCTTTTCTTTTTTAAATTGTACTGATTGCAAAATATGAAGAAAAGAACATTTTGATCTATTTTAAGATGAGAAATTATTCAAATGGATCAAGGAATTAACTAAATTTTCAGTTTGAGTAAAAAAAACAAGAAGAAACATGTAAATACTAAAATGTTTGCCGATAAAAACATTTCCATATCTTGAAGTTTTTCATTATAATTTACTCCCGCTCGTATCATTACAAATCCATTGAGCATATTCCTTTCTCAGAGACTACAAAAGACGACATGTGAATAGGATTGTATTCAATTATTTTAAATGAGAGCTCTCAGCTGCCCTCATTCTTTTACGAGAAAATCTATGAGAGAGAAAATCTACCGGATAGTAATGAGCATTATTCTTTAAGTATATTAACATAAATGGAGAAATTATAAACTAATCCAAGTTCAGAGAATGGAGAATAAAAGCTCTTTTGTGCAAAACCTAATTGTTAAACCTATTCATAAAAAAACAAACTCTAGTAAAACCAAGCATCTGAAAATAGATTTTTTTCATGTAAAAAGCAAACAAATATGCAATTTCCAGTATGGGCTCTAGCTAGTAGACTAGAATGCTTTGATGTTTGGAGAAGCGAACTTTAGGGGTGTTTTAGGGGTGTCAATGATCTGTCATGATTCCCCCGAATCTAGTTCAAGGAAACGTCTCTCTGTTTGATTATTCTTAAGCAAGCTCTTAAATAAAGTCCCACAAACCATAAATAAAGAGGAGTGGACTGACTACCTGCTATCGATGATGGTGAGGTTAAATTGATACTCAGAAACACAGAATTCACATCGTAGAACACACGAGATTCTACTTCTAACCTTCAGTTATAGATTTCTTCAGTTAGTAGCTGCGTATTTAGATGGAAAATGAAAAGAACATCTTACGTTACACTCAAACAAAATAAAAGGGAAAAGTATTGGACTTTGCTTTTTTGAATATGATTTCTATACATCTGTTTTTAAATTAGGGTAGAATTTTGAAAACCGTCTTGTGAATATGTTCTACATTAAACATACATTAACATACAATAAACATACATACAACATACATTAGTTTAGCTATGTTGTTATTACATTAATTGACCATTTTCTCAAAACAACACAAATCGTTTTGAATGTGACTATGGAACTTTAACATAGACTCAAATCACTAGTTGAAATGACTACATTGTTAACATTTTCTAAATATGAATATACTTTTAATATAATTGAATAAAAACAAATTAATATACTTTCTTTACGTTTAAAAATATATTCCAAAATATAAGATAAAATTCGAGCAAGTTAACTCTTTCATTATCATTAAATTAGTTGGAAACTGTCAAAAAAAACTTCATTTGTCTGTCTATGACTGAATCATATGCATTTTTGCACCAAACACCATTATTTTGACTAAAAGTAACTGTTCGTTCATATGGATGTGATAAACTTGCTTGAACTCTCCCAGTCAGACAGAAAAATTTACAGATTTTATCTTCGTCGCCACAAAAGAGAATCTCTACAGTTTCCAGTCACACCATCACCAGGCATCCAAAAACTAAAAAAAAGAAAACATGGTGATAGACTTCCCCTAAACTACAAGAAATTTCTTTAATGTGGATTGTATTGCGAAGTCACCCTGAGGTAATGTATGAAGACAGCATTAGTTGCACAGACTTCTATTGGAGCTGCTTGCCGACAAAAAGAAACTTAAAATAATGTTATTTGCTTGTAAAAAACAGCTAAAAATCATAAAAATACATTTAATTTGAACATGATTAAGTATGAAAGCTGAATCCATGCTCATAGACTGCATACATGATTTTAAGAAGACTTTTCTCAACGTGTATTCAAATGAGCTGATCATGTGACTTTGAATTTTTTTTGTGTGCAGTACAGACAATGTGTATTTTAACCTGCAGAAAGCTTTGTTAAATAAAGCTATATTTCATTCTAGCTCGGGGTACACACAGTAATTCCTCTTCCATACGTCAGCAGCTTTTCATGGAGGAATGAGGGATAAAAACAAGGCTTCAGTAATGCCACTTTTATCACAACCTCCAGCATCCTTTCCTCCACATTCAAGCTCTCCTGTCCAGCCGCAGGGAAAAAGCATATTGTGTTTCAGATAAAGCTATGGCTTCCCCCAGTGCTCCGAACATCCGGCCAGGAACTGAGGATTTGCAGATGACAGAACGCCTGTGATGTTAACAAGAGACCGCAACACAAGTTGACGAGAGCCAGGAAAAGTTCTGGAAGGAATACTTGAACTAGATTTTGGTGACCAGAACATTTGAGTGACTTCTTGAAATCTCAAACCTTGTGAGGAGACATTCCAGCGCAGGAAGCAAGTGAAGAGTGATTTAAGTCAAGCTTAGGACACAACACTCCTTTGTTCAGAGAGGATCCACTGGGACATCTCAGGAGCTGCTGAGAGCCTGAACACGAACTACTGATGATCAACATGACTTTTTCTTGAGATTTCTTAAGATCGTCCTTTTACATAATGATGAAAGGGCTTTCTGTTGATGATGGCCACTTGTTTTTCTTTACTTAGCTGCGTTTTTCTTCCATAATACAAATTCTAACAATCTATTCAGTGGGAACATTCAGCTGTGTATCTAGTTTAACTACATTTAATTTTAAGTGTCGACTTAATTTAAGTCAATTTTAACATTTTGATTCAATAGAAAAGACAATTGATGTCAGGAAAAATACAATTATTGTAAAAAATAGATCTCATTTCTTCAAATAGATAGACAAAATGTTTATTATCTGAAGCGCTATCACAGTCAGAATCAAAAAATGCTAGCAGTAGCAGCTAGTGCTAACTTTCCACCATCATAAATCACATTGTTATGTTTGTGTTTTCTGTGCATTACAAACTTGTATAACCCAGAGAGGAGATTTTGGTTGAGACAGAAATATTTGTGTAAACATCCATCAAGCTTGTAACATTATTAGAATTGTCTTAAACAATGCTTTGTTTACTTCCTGTTGGGAGCCATCCCCATATCCACATCATGGTGTTTCCTTACTGATAACAGGTATTCCTGATCCATCTATCTGCTGCCACAGGGTAAATAATGTGAAGAGGTAATCCTGCAATTACTTGCGTCCCCACAAACACACAGAAGATTCCATCCGAGTTGGGAGCTTTGGAGTGCGTTACTAGGCATGCACAGAGAGAAAGTAAATAAAAACTTAATTGTTTATTCTGTATTAAACAGTTTCATGGTTGTTAAGGTCCGATTTGATATGCTAATGATGTGTTAGACCAGCAAATCAGAGCCAATTCTGATTAAAACCAAGCATAACATGTAGATGAAGTTGCATTAACAGTGTTCTTGTTCTCTGCATAAATGTTTCTTTTGTTTAGAAAGCACAAAAATAATAGTAATAAAAACAGACATTTTATATAAAACCTAAAATCCAAAGGGATTGCAATGTCTGCTTTTCACACATGATTGTTAACAAATATGAGAGGCAACAGTAGCTCCCAGGTGTAAAACGCTTGTCTGTTTAATGCATTTGTGTTTTATTTTTCTCTGCTGAGTTCAGGCACTGGTGATTGTGCTTCAGCTTGTGATTTGCAAATAGGGATCTGTCATCAACAGGAAAACTGCAAGAAACTTGTCTAGTTGATGTTAGACATGTTTAGCTAGACGTAGCCACAGATGAAAATAAATATTTGCTTCTTTCACCAGGGGCCTGCCATGTTTCATTCGTCAGGAAGAAGAATTTGGGCTTGGGGAGTTCATGACACAACATTATCTTCATCAAACATTTATCTTCTAGCTGTTTATGATAAGCCTAAACCTAAATTTGAGTCATTTCGTATTAGTGCTATTTTAGCAACATAAAAAACATGTTAGTTAATTATTTCCGGAGGCTAAAAAAAACAGAGCCTATTTTTGAAAAAATAAAATAAAGTGGATACTAAACATTTCATTCCCTTTCCTGAGTTTGATGGTGAGCAGTTACTTCAAGACAAAGCACTCCCATTAACTGGCAAAGGGACGAATGAAAACATCACAGCTGCTTTTATTTAAGAGTAGCAGTCTTTTAAAAGGTTTTTCAAAGCTCTGCAGAGCTCAATAAAACTGCGGAGCTCTCTGTTCTCTAGAGTTTGCAGGGAATTTTTCATTTGGACAGTGGGCTGGTCACTTTCCAAACAGCAGGACTTTGCTTACACCACAGATAGCACCCAAAGCCCTGTTTGATTTGGTGCCATCACAGTAAAGATATCTTCCACACTTTATATCACAGTCATTTTAAAAGCCAGAGGGTAGGGAAGGGTGGTGCTGGAAAGTAAGAGAAGCGAGGAGAAACAGAGCTAGCAGAAAAGAGGGGAGACACTTCTGGAACTAGGCCAGAAGAAGTGTGTAGCTGCGTGCGAGTGCACAAAACGAGGCCAGAAGAAAGAGCAAGATCTAACACAATTAACTCAGTCCCAAAGGAAATCCATGTATGCCAGGGCCAACTTCAGTACAACTGACAGCATATGGAATTCTTTTGAAGCAATGTAGTATAGAAATGACTTTTTCCCTCCTCTGTGTCTATATGTACTGCTGAGTCTGTTCGTGGGTACACGTCAGGACAGCATTTGCAGTATAAGATGATTCTGTGATGGAGGAAAAAAACTTATACGTGCAGCAGCTAACTTATTCTTCCTTTACCGTCTGGGCCTTCTAGTGTCACAGATCTGAGAAGAATTTTACTCTGATCATGTTTATCATGAAAAATCTCCCTTTTCGAACCAATATAGCACAATGCATCACTTAAAAATATTTTAGTGACTCCTGTTTACACAAACTTTAGCTCCCAATCTGGCTCCAGATTCACAGACCTTCGGCACCTAAAGGTCCACTCCAATCAAATAATGTAAGCAACTCTAATGTTTACAATAATCACACAGCATCTGCCCAGGATTTTGACCTCAGTGCATTGATGACCCATTTGCAGACAACAAGGATATCATAAACATAGATAGATATTGAAGACTAGATTGTTGTAGATAGGATAACTTTGAAATGATAATTGCATTATGCAAGTGTTGACAGGAGATGTCATTCATTACTATCGACATTCATTACCACTACACTATTGCTTTTGACCATTTAATAAATTCCTATGTGGTTACGACGCCACCTATCACAAAAGGGAAGCAGCAGCAAGTAGTCAAAGGGCATCTGATCAACTGATGAGAGCTATACCTGTAGAGACCAGTGTGAAATAGAACGATGCCTTCAGTTTACGCAGATTGATGGCATTTACATAGAAGATGAAACTGAGCTCATTAGGGAGGGAGTGTGATGAATATCAAAGTTACTATATACATTTACTCCCAGCAAATGATTCAGAGTTTGATTTACTCAGTTGACCCCAAACTCATTAGTGGAATACTTTGTCGACTGAACTAGTTCTTTTTCTTCTTACACCAGAGAGCAAGAGTGAAATGCGAACACTCTTTATGAAGCTCAAGGATGCAATTTGTATCGAAAACCAGTTTTTTAAATGATCTCTTATTTGCACTCACCTCAAAACAAATTCTTTCTCATCCATACTGTGGTCGATCTTCTACTATACTTTCTTCTTCTTCGAAACGCCCTTCAGTGCAAGTCTTCTCTGGCAGTCAGTCAAACGTAGCACCTCCACTAGTAGTTATACTACTAACAGAGGCAATCCGATTTTTAAAAATGGCTTTTGTGAGCACAAAACTTTCAAGCTAATTATTTGTCTTATTAAAAACAAACAAAATAGTCAATAGTAAAAAAAGTGTGGGTATCATTTTATTAAAGTGAAAGTGTTGTCAAACATGTTTGGTCTTTTGTTTTACTGTAAACAGAAAATGACTGACTAAATAAATTAAAAACTTATTATTAAATGGAGACTAACATGATAACTAAAATAGCTCCAAGACAATAATTAATAAGACTAAATATTGCTGAAATTCTGTTACACAAAAATGTCAGTATTTCACTGTAGCTAAAGGTATAGTCCAGTATAAGAAATTCTGTGTATTAGACCCCAAAAAAGTAATGTAATATTTATGCACTTAAAAATGGCAGGACAAATGAAGAGTGGCAAAAAAAAAAAAAAGATTTTGACCCCAAATTACTTGGTGACCAGGTTTTTTTTTTTTGTCAAAGTTGATGCGTCTATTGATGTTTGAGAAAAAGTACGATTTATATTGTAAGATTATCAATTAGTCAATTTGGCACATATAAGCATGTGCTTATGGTTGACTAGTTGTTATTTTTGCTTCTTCTGAGCTCCTGTTGAGCCTGTACGGTGAGTGTTCATGACGAATACATGTGTCTTTAAAACCTTAATTAATAAAATGAACAGATTTATCTGGTTTAATTCGGAATATGGAAAAGGCATACTTTGGCTGATGAAAGACAGTGCCAATACTCTTTGTATGGCTGCAAGCTCACTATAAAAATGTTTGCACTGCTCTCTAGAAGATTAAAATCCAATCCTGTGAGTGAGAATCAAAGCATCTGAGATGTGAGGATGAGTCACAGAGACAGATATCAGCATCAGCAGACCCATCTGGAAATTGCCATATAGTGATGAGGATTCCACTCCTATTAGCGCTCAATTTACCCACAAGGTAGCAGGTTTACCCACAATCATTTAAAAAAGGAAAGAAAAACTTTATCAACCACATGCTTTCCATTTTTGACTTAAATTTAAAGATTAGTTTTGGATTTCAAGAGAAACTGGGTGAGTTAATTTGCCTTTTGTAATTATACACATCAGCATTTGTAGAGTTGAATTTTGGGAGGCGATTCAACACAGAGATGAGTTTTAACAGTTTATTAAATAAGTGATGTCCTGTGCCAGGTTTATTTTACAGCCAATAAGAATTAACGAACATACAAACGGCACATATGATAAACTACACAATTCTCTATTAATCTTGTGGTAAAAGCTTTTTGTGGTATTCAAATCAAATCACAACATTATTTTATTTGTGTAAAATAAGGAACTAAAATGCAGAGTGAAATTGTAAATTTGGAATGTGTTCATTCAATTTGGTTTTTATGTACAAAACAACAGAACAGGTGTTGAAAAAAACTCTGGTGGTTAAATTAAGAGTATATTAAGCCATATAACGCATTTTATCTTTCCATCTTTTCGCTCATTCTGGTCAAAAACACCAAACTAGACACTAATCAACATTGAAAAAAACATTGAACGTTTGCAATAAATTTTGAGACATTCATAAAATTTGACTACAGAACATGTAACATGTAACACAGACAAAAAGTAATAAATGAAATGTCATAAAAAAAATTAAGCCAGTAGAGATAACATCTATTACTTCATCGATTCTTTTCAAACACTCGATGGGTACTTAGGTGCGAGTGTGAGCGTGCGTGTTGGTTTGGAGCATGAGTGTGAGTGTGTTTGTGTACACAAAGGCTTAAGCTCATGACAGAATCACTGAGTCAGACATCGCTGGCAGAGGATTAACAGCAGCAAAGCAATTACGCTCTTTTCACTGAATCTGAACACACAACACACCGAGTTCGGCAGCTCAGCGGCCACGTGTGGGTCGCCACAGAGAAATCTATGGAGAAGTTCTCCAGGGACCTGCTACAAGGACAATCATCTTCAGACACTTACAGCATCTACTGAAAGTCAGTTTCTGAGATTGTTACATTTTTGGTCACACTTGTTTGATTGACTTGAAATGCACTATAGTGTTTTATGCATGAGGATGGTGAAGACAGCAGAGACTACATTTAACTGAATTATTAACATAACAGTGATTAAAAGCATCAAAATGAACTGTAAACCTGCCATCCTTATTAGACAAATAGAACGATTGAAAAATTGAAATTGAAACAGCCTAATGATGTTTTTCCACTGAGTTTCTGGCTCTAAGTGCTTTTGGAGGGTTTTACACTGCTTCTCTACCTTTTTTCAGATCCTGCGAGATATTTGGTCTGCCGGTTGTCGAACCCCAGGTTTTTTTTTTTTCTGATTGGAAAGTAAGAGATTACATGACATACTGTTGATTGCTGATTGGTCAATCACTGAGGTCTCAACTCACACTCGCTCTCCTGTGCTTTTTTGGGGGTTCTTTGTCTTTCCAATGACATCAGCCTTTAAAAAGAAAACTAAACGGTTGATGCTAAATCACAGTAGCATTTAATGAACAATCTCTGAAAACTGCAGCAGTGGAATGGTCTAGATTTATTCCAAATATTTGTTGTTTACAGCTTTCAAATCCAGTATTGTTAAGAGCCAGGGATTTTCGCCAGCTCCAAATAAAAGTAAATAATCCCAGACACAACTACACCACCGGACCATTAAAGCTGAGACCTATCTATTACATCAAATCCAGACCGCTCTCTGTTGGGCCAAGCAATCCGCTGATAACAAGCTCTAATCTATAATCCGAGAGAAAGAAGCTTTGACAGAAAACACAGGCAACTTTGTTGTTATCAAAATGAGGGCATCGGATGCTTTAATGGAAAACTTGTAAAACAAATAAATGATTTGATGGATCTTCGTTCCAGTTATTACCCTCTTATGGGAACAACTTTGTCCTCAAAGTCTAGGTGAGAAAGTTTCAGACAAGCTCACACCATGTGCTCCAATTGAACCCAGATGTATTAGCTGCACCAAACCCAGACATGTCAGCACCCAAGCCTCAGATAACAAGTCCTGCTCCCGCTCTCCAATCGAAACAGATAAATCCAAACACCACACTCTACACAAACACAGAAACCCCAGTACAGAGCTGGTCTTGGAGAATTAATCTTGAGAATTGTGCTGTCCGGCTTCCTCCAATTAAGCAGTGAGCTGTCAGATATCAACACACATACGAACACACATAGGCCTTGCAGACCAGACCATTCTCAGGGATCATTTAAGTTAAAGGCTCAAAGTGATGGGTTCAGTTCAACTCCCTCGATACAAGTTCAGAGAGTGAGAGAGAGGGGGAGAGTGATGGAGAGAGAGATAAGAGTGGGGAACAGTGAGGGAGAAGGAGAGAGAGAAATAGAAAGAGAGAAATATAGTAGAATTGACGAGTCACATAGTCATTTTGCATATATAGTTATTGACAGTTTGTCCCTCACCCATAATTATTATGTATGTGTATTTGTGTATTTGCATAAGTAATTATGCATATGTATACTTATTTTATTTTCTCATAGTGTGTTTGAATTTGTTTTAATGTTTATGGCAATAAAGTTTCAAAACTGAAATGTATGCATTTGTTCAGATTATAGTTTGATCAGTTTCTTACTGATTGTCATGTCAAGATGTAAAAAAACAAAAAACCTGAAAAACTGAAACAGAAACAATTCATACAGAAGCATCCCTGGAGCAGGTGCTAAATTACAAACTGCCTTTAGTATGTTTTTCTTTCAACAGCATTTTTTCGCTATTACTGGTTAACTAATAAGTAACGGGTTAACTAAAGCTGTCCGAGGGTTGAGACAGAGACCAGGAAGCAAACTGGGCCCAAAAACGCTCTAAGTTCCAAAGAGATGGAAGGAGGGATAGCTTGTTGAAGTTTTAAAGTTGAAGTTGTCATTTAGATCATGTCTTTATACTAGTTATGTCATAGATAGGTGGGACCACATGATTAGATGAATTATCGGCCAAGCTCCACCCAAACTTATATTTGGATAATTAACCTCATTTAAAATGCGACGAATGTTAATCACAGTATGCAACATCTCACCAGCTCCTCGAGGCACAAAAAAAAAAAAAACTCAAGGGACATATAAGCGTGAATCAGTTTGAAAACTACAGCTTGAGCAACAATCATGTGAAAGGTTATTTAAGTGATAACTGGCGCATGTGTTAATAAAACATTCCATTTCACTGTAAGCTCAAAAAGCCTTGTTTTAGTTCAGTAAGACAGTATGCCTAAGGTCAATCAGTGCTACATTATTTTTGAGCTTGTTGAGTATAATACTCTAAAAATGCTTCTAAAAGGCCGTCATGATCCGACTTCTGGCAAATATCGCATTGCTAATGTGTATAGTGAGACTCACTGGTGCAGGGCATGTCAGGCTGCTCTCCGTCTGCTCTGTAGTAGCCGTTCCTGCAGACGCAGATCATGGCTGCCTCAGATGTCGAGCGGCTGTTGGACGGACACTGACTGCACAAACCCGTCCCTTGACTGGACTTGAACGTGCCTGGAGGACAAGCTGAAACAGAGAGAGGGGAAGAGAAAAATGTTAGCATGTATGAACACATTACTTCCACCCGCTAGACCTTTATGTTTGGATCTAGACAGACATTTATAGAATATGGGTAATAAACAGATCAGCACATCTAAAGTCTTCTCATGGAGCATCTTCATAACCCCCCTGTAACATTGTATAATCGTGGTGGAAATTTTGTATTTGTGACGTTTATTCTGCTATAGAACATCTAAGATCTATCACTCTATCTATCTGTCTGTCCGTCCGTCCGTCCGTCCGTCCGTCCATCCATCCATCCATCCATCCATCTATATGTTCAACCTTATTATATATGACACAATATTCTAATAAGATATTTTCGAAATACAGTGATAAAAATATTAAAAGAGGCCAAAATCAAATATTTAAATATGTTTTAACATTTAAATTTTATATATTTACAATAATTATAAGAAATTATTTAAATTCATCTTATTTCATTCAGTTCAATTAATTTGCTTGAATATGTTTGTAAAAATGAAAATAATATTAATTCATATTTATTACTCGTATTTGAATCTATTTGTCTTTCTTAAACTTCATATTTTTATTAAAATAAAAATTATTAAAATATTTTTAAAAGCATCCATAACAAAAGAAGCCAAACACATTCAGAAGTTGAAACATTGGCATCTACGTCCTTCAACCAATCAGCTTGCTCTAGACTAGCGACGCGTTTCTGGAGGGGGTTAGGTTTACAGTGTATGGAGACCCGTTGGTGTTTCTCAGCAAACATTCCTTTAAAAACACAACAATTAAAAGATCTTGAGTCTGTGGAGAGTAGGAGAATTTGTTCAGTTTCAGGTTTTCTACTCACTTTGAGAATTGAATGACACTCTTAGCTTTAGCTAGCATTGTAACAGAAAAAGTATAATGAAAAAAATGGCAAATATTGAGAGACTTGTTTGAAGGAGAGAATGAAGACCTGTATGCTCTGTTTAATATGTGGTAACAGATTAAAACTAGAGGTTTAGCGGCCTTCTCAGAGCGAGACAAGCAGATGTTCTGCTTTTCAGTGTGAACGAAGCATAATGAAGCAAGGTCTCCATCCCAGTTAAGCATCCACTTAGAGCTTCAGGAAAGAAATGGGTGATTACTTTGCGCTATTAAAAAGGCGCAGCAAGATCACATACAGAGATGTATAAAACACATTTTTTTTGTAGTAGACAAAACTCTAAACAATCTCCTAATAGACTTAAGGTTAAGGTTGAAAAAGGCACATTGGCAGCCAAAAACAGCTTATTAGAGTGAAATATTGGAGAGATGCTGCTCTTTGCTTTCAGAGACTTCCCAGAAGTGCTGAATATCTCCTACCAGCCTAGGTTTACCCCTCTGAATAAACAGGGGTGGGGTGATTCCTGCTCTCCTTTATCATTAATTCTGCTGTTACACGGGGAAGTCTTCTGCTGCTTCAGCTATATGACCACACAGATCAGAACTCTGTGAGTTTGATGAGATACGATGAAGTGATGACACTAGCTGCAATATTGCTGACCCGCAATAAAAGTAAATAAATAAACAAACAAGCACATTCCATGCTGTTGCAATCGAAAATGAGTCAGCATCATTATCTTCCATCTCTCTAAGTAATGTCTTTTAGGGTATCTGAACACTACTCTTACAGGTTTCGATCATTCGTTCAGTTGAAATAATTGATGGTAACACACAAGAAAATGTTATAAAATACTTAATGGATATTTTGGTTCTGAAGTAGTTTAATTCACATATTGTGCAGTAAGGAAAGATGTTCTTTTAAAGCTGAAAAAACTGCAGTAAAAACTTTCATCGATTGACAACTAAAGCTAAAATTATGACTAGAATTTTAATAAAATCATTAATAACATTTTCTACACTGTTCCTTGAATATTAATCAATGTTAAATCTATGGTATACCTCTTTAGTTGCTTTTTGAGCACCAACGTCTGAGCAAATATTTTATCTCTGCGCTTCACTATCTTAATTTTCAGTTTTTAATAATTATGCTTTTTATGCTTGATTTTATTAAATGTACTTTCTTTTTTTCTTTTTTGTTTCCAATGTAAAGCATTTTGAATTACCCTGTGTACGAAGAGTACTATACAAATAAACTTGCCTTGCCTTCCCTTGCCTATGCTGACATTCGGGGTCAAATAGTTTCTCACCTTGCTCTGCATGATATTGCTCAGGCTGATAAGTTCCAAAAGTTTTATATATTTTTTAAATATCTGCTTTTAAAACAGTTTCAGTAGTGAAACTCAAAATAACATTTAAAACAAGTACAGAGTGTTTGATTGGATAAATGCAAAGTTCTGACATAATGCTAATGAATATATAAACCTTTTTTTTTGTTATTTTTTAGACATCTACATAATCTCCTTTCAAATGACTTTTATAACAGTCAGTATTTGTCCAGATTGGAACCCTTTAGAAGTTTAGACTGTCTCCTGAGAAGTCTGCAGAAAACAATCTGTAAGTCTGCAGTCATATTTCATGTCGGCACTGGATCAGTTTAATCTGCAGTTAATACCTTGATTAACTGGCTTTATTCTGATGGCAGATGGAGCGTTGTAGGTCAAAATGGACCTGAATCGACTTGTTAGCGTTTAAGGATGTTATTTGCATCCCATGTATATGTATAACACACATGAATAATAATTAGGGACCCAATATGCAGAGATTAAGATGTGGCTGTGACTACTGCACTTATCAATCTACATGTTGAGATGAACGATGAGGCAGAGATTAGTTAAATGGGGATTGGGAGTGGAATCTTTCATTCTTTTAATAAGAGACGACAGAGTAATTCATCCTTCCTTCCGTGGTTCTGAAGAACTGTGACCTGTGCTGTGTGTGATATCAAACCTCTGTTCAAGAATATATGCAACCTTTGGAAAAATTTAATTAGATGCTCTAGAGCTCATTAAAACTTTAGAGGGTCGGGTCCACTTTAATGCATTCTTCTTTTATGTATCCGTCTACTCATCCTTAAACTTGTAAATTTAGTCATTCCATAAATACAGGGAGGTTGTGAAATTACACATGAAGAGAAAGTGAGCAGTTGGCCATATATGGAGTGACCCATACTTGGAGTTTGTGCTCTGCATGTCACCCATCCCAGTGTACACACACACACAGCAGTGATCAAACACAGCGTGTGCACTCACCCGGAGCCGTGGGAGCCATGGCTCCGGGGCCCCGGGAGCAGTCGGCAGTCACTCGAGGGCTCCACAGCTGTGGTTGTTGAAGATGGAGAGCAAGTGTTTCATCACTCACTCCACCTTCAACTCAGTGGATCTGGGGATCGAACCTTCCGATCACAAGTCCATCTCCTTATCCACCAGACCACAACTGCCCATAGAATAGTTTTTTAATTGGTTAAAGATATTATATGAGAAAGGATGGGAGACAAGATGAGATGAGAGGAAAAAAGGAAGGACAGGAGACTAGATGATATGATACGACAAGGAGGGAAGTCACGATAGAACGGTAGTCAAAATTAGATGTATGATATGATATGAGAAAAGAGGGAAGAGAAGAGGAGAGAATAGAAGAGAGTAGAGGAGACAAAAGAAGAGAAGAGAAGAAACGAGAGGGGTAGAGGAGAGAAGGGAAGAGAAGAGAAAAGAAGAGAAGAGTGGAGACAAAAGAAGAGAAGAGAGAGGTAGAGGAGTGGAGAGGAGAGAAGAGAAGAGGAGAAGAGAGAAGAGGAAAGGAGAGGAGAGAAGAGGAGAAGAGAGAAGAGGAGAAAAGAGAAGAGGAGAGAAGAGAAGACTAGATGATATTATATGACAAAGACAAGGTGAGGAGGGAACTCAAGAGAGTACAAGAGTCAAAATGAGATGTATGATATATGAGAAAGGAGGGAAGAGAGGAGAGGATATCAGAATAAAGTATGGTGATGTTTTAAGAGCAGTGTCTCTCAATGGAAAAAATAATTTTGTTATATTATTGAAGACTTTGTAGGGCTTTATTTAGAAGCAGCAGATTATTGTGTGTGCTGCATTGTCAAACTCCCAAACAGTAAAAGCCAAGCTTGTGGTGTGAAAGCATAGAGTGTGAAAGATGGCCCTGAGGCAAGCACTGAAACACTATACAAAAAAAAATAAAAAACTAGCCCAACTCTCCACTTGAGTCTTCAAACTCACAATGAAGACCTCCATCTTTGTAGCTTGAGGCAAAGCCAGAGGTAACAAAAAAAAAGCATTGAAGCTCATAACCCAACCACAACAAACCCACAGTCAGCAGCAACCAACACACCATGCCTTCTTTCTTGGTCTGATAAAGTCACCTTAGAGAAACACAGATTTAACATTCATGCATAAAGCATCAATATAATAAGCACACTTAGAGTAAGTTCAACAAGTATGAAAAAATGAAATTAAGGGCCAACATCCCGCTCTCACTGCCCCTGTGCCATAGGAAGTTGTTTTTAAAATAGAAAGTCAATTGTATTTTTAAATACTTATAAAATAAAATAAATTCAAACCTTCAGTCAATCAAATAATTTCACTAGGCCCATGTCCCGCCTCTTTGGACCCGTTTTTGGATACGGGAAAGACATGCAATGCATTACTGGGATGGCTAGCTATGTCCATTTTTAACTTGTTTTCTCGTTTACACGAAACGTTACGCGTGCTACGACCATGTTATATATAGTCAATGAATGAACCTAAATGGCAAACAATATGGTTTTATTTAATTTAAACATGGTCATGTAATGTATGTTTGTACTCTAATAATTACACCTGTACCTCATCTTTAATTACTCCAGTTATAAATTTCAGCATACTTTTCGATGTTCCAAAAAGTCCCTCTCCAAATCAGATGGAAGAGTTTCTCTTTCAGTTCATTCACTGTTTAAAAGTCTAAGTGCGTATATGCGTAAAATGAGATATATTTAATTTAAAAATCGTACAATATATTGGCTGTTTGAATGCAATGATGTGATCAAGCCTGAGGCTAGTGTTTACAGTGAAAACGGTTTAATATGGAGTGTCTACAGCTGAATCAGCTCCTGAACAGTCCACTGTCAGTGTGGATGTACAAGTATGAGTGTGACGAGTTAAAGTGAAGCGTCCAATGCCATTTAAGCACATTCTCATGCACACACAGATAAATAATAATAAAACACTGCCACACAAACCTGTCTGTTCACTGACTTCTGACACTGCAAAATGCTATTCTCGAAGCGACATCGTCCACTAATTGTCTTGCGCATATTCACCCTGACTTAAATTAATTCAGGCCCTGTTATTTTAGTCCCTGAAGCTGCAAGTCAACTCGGGTCAACTCGGTGAAGAAATAATGCTGGAGAGGATCCAGGGACAAGAAACGAAGGAACGCGGTGTTAAAAAACAAACAACGAGCAACAAAAGATCACAAGGAACCCTGATCGGTAAACCTACCGAGGGACAGGGTTTTAATTTGGAATTAGCTCTACAAACTTTTTCTAATTGACCTTGTGTGCATGAGGCTTTGGCGTCAGATGCATTAATTAGCATAGGGAAGTCTCTCTGCAGTGTTTTGTTCACGCAGACAGAGAAACAAAAAAAAACTGCCTATTCTATTCAGCCTGAACTATGTTGCTGAAAGCAGAGTTCTTCTGGCGCAAAGCCCAGCTCGCCGGCTCTCGACTCATTCAGAGTCCCGTTTATTCCTCAAAAGAGCAATAAAGTCATTACTGCACACAGAGAAAGAACCGTTGCTCACGCATGACTGCGGAAACATCACACGTTAGAGTCTGTGAGCAGTTGAGCAGGCGATTACTGTGTGTTTCTCATGTTGTCAGATGTTCGTTTACCTAAGAAATTCATTCTAGAAGGAGGATTCATGCTATGTTGAAACAAACAAAAGTCATGATGATGATCACCATCATTTGAATAAAACAGTATTATGAAGAAGAATAAATACAATTGTATTTCAATAATTACAATTTTTCAATTCAGAGAAAGGTTGTAAAAACTTTTAAACATATTTTAAACATTTCATATTCATATCAAATATTCATTTGTTGCACTGCAGCTGGCAGACTGCAACGTTTCAGGATTAAAATTAAGTCACATTCAGGATAAACTAGGGCTACCATTTCATTTTATTTTTATGTGTTCACACAGTTGACCTATTGCCGAGCCCCATCCTGATAGAAGAGGTCCACCAATCACACGCTGCTTCAAACTCTGACAGGAAGTTCAGACCAAGACTAGAATTTTTTCAGATTTACATGTTAAGTTATGTAAGTTAAGGAATCCTTAAGGCTGTTTGATACCCATTGTGTTCATTTATTGTGTTCATGCCCAGGGCACTTCTGATCTGATAGCCTTTTATTAACACACGTTCACACTGAACTCTTTAATGTGATATTTGAGTCGTAATAAGGCCCCTAGCGATGGAAACTTAGCTTTATGCAAATACACAGCGACAAGATGTGTTACCTACCAATAAATTATACTTCACGTAAAAGATAGCGGCGCAATCTTATGACTTCAAATGATATAAATCATGTCGTATGAGCACCCTGTTGTATTTCTGCAAAAGTCTCTCGCTATCTCTCCGTCTGCTAATCTAACAGCTAAGATTTAATTCTGCTTATCTTTCAGCCCTCTTTAAGACCATACATATGCAGATCATGATTTCCATTAACATTACAGATGAATAATTTCCCGGAAGGCTAAACGGTTGCCCTGTGAATGTGGCTCACTTTGTAAAGTGCTTATGTTGTGAGATATTTGATATTTCTGGCACAGAATTTAATCAAAAGTGTTCGGGAAAAAAAAGAGAGCTTGATGTCCTCTAGCCTCCCAGACCTCAGTCCTCATCTCATGAATATTCAAACCCATGTCGCTTATTTCCTTTCGCACACATTTCCATTTCATTTATGCCGTACGAGGTGCAGTCTCACGCTTTTAATAAGGTACGAGAACTAGAATCAAGTCACGCTGCCTTTCACGTTGCAGCGAAAGATAAAACTCAGACTATTCCTCTTGAAGTTCAAATTAGATTCATCACAACGTGAAAAAGAGTTGTTTTCATTGAGGCTGAGATCAGAGGGATTGCTGTTACATCTTTTGCTTGTGTTTGTTTGTTGTTTACGAGAAGCTAGATGAATTAGTGTGGGTTTTGCTGGATGATGAAGTTAGCACCGATGGACTTTGACTAAGCTGACAGTTGTGTCAGCGCGGGACCAAATGCCTGCAGACTGTTTGTGGAGAATCTGATGAATATTTCACACCGAAATATAAAGAGCCTTCACAATGCATTTAAGATGATTTCAGAAATGCTGGCTTTAGTGCCTTTTCAGTCTGAAATAGAGTAATAGTGTGTTCTGTTACTGTTGATGAGTCAAGTCAGTTCAGATGGGACTAATTTCAGTTTCTCAGACGTACTTTGTGTTGTCAATCCCGTCCATACGAGCCACACTGTTATCCCCTCATGACATCTGTAAAAATTCCAGAGGAAAAGACCTACAAATTTTCAGCAAACTCTGATCTTTTAAGAAATGTTATCCCGCCCGAATGCGGATGTCTGTGTTTTTTGGTGTTAAACGAGTTTGGTGTGAGTTTTGGTCACCGTGAACAATCTTTTAAGCCTACAACAACGACTGAGGATGTTGTGTTTGGGTCAAATCTGATCAATTTACAACTTAAAACACTCACACAATAAATGTTGCGTTTTACATCTGACTGTCTCAAACCTTTTCAATATCATCCAGACTTTGCACTAGAACTCATGATGATGATTACTTCCATCATTGAATTTTGAAGTTTAACGTTTTAATCCATTACGTTACACCTGTGATGTTCCCAGTCAAAAGAGATCGCCGAAGGAATTGAAGCGGTATGGTCCAGACAGAAAACTCACTCACTCACTCATTTCAGACTGAACACTGTCTTTTGCTGGTTTGCATCTCTTTCCTGCGCTTATGTGCTGATCCTTCCACATGACACAACTTCCTTATTAAACATTGTGTTACATCTTCACACAGACTAGACATGTCTGTTATGTAAACCCATCTTTTTTCCACACTTTTGTGGTTATACCCCATATCTTCCAGACTAAAATCAAGATACTTGAGTGTGGGTATATATATATATATATATATATATATATATATATATATATATATATATATATATATATATATATGCTTTATGTTTGCTTTACACTTTTCACTTTTACTCTGAGCACAATGACCAAGTAGTTGGTCTGTCGAAGAACTTATGGGTTCAGGGTTCAACAGATGGAGAGGGAGACACACCTGAAGATTCGGTACCTGAGGGTAGGGGTAGGGTTCGGGTTAGGGTTCGGGTTAGGGTTAATCCAGTCCAACAGTGGACACTTGGTCTTCATCCCCCCACGACAGAAGAAATGTTGAGATAGGATAAAAAAAGAAAAAAATGAATAAAAATGTGATGGTAAAAATGTTTTTGTAATGCTTATTTAACAGCGTTTAAAACAGACATGACAATTTTGACCGGCAACACTAAAGTAAGGGGTGAGATGAAGACAACAAAAAGAGACAAAAAGAAAAAAAAAATGGCTACATTATCCGTTCCAAACGAGATATGTTTTTAATTTCAGCACTCAATGGCATTATGTTTTTATATTAATATTATTATAATTACCAGTAATATTACAATTTATATATAATTATTTTTCCGCTGTCATTGCTCCATTGTTTGGGCAGCTGTCTGAAAGCAGTTCACAATTTCTAATCATGTTGTGTTATCGAAGGCCACCAAGTCAAATTCAGACACTTGTATCTCTGTAAAAAGCACTGACTTGTTTGTCCCATTTGAATCTCCATGAAATGACATTCTTGTTCTCTGAAAAGAATTTCAACTCAAACGTCGTTTGGAAATTTGGAATAGGACTTTTGATCATCAATTAATGAGTGTTGTCCAAACGTAAATGTAGTTAGAAAGATCTTAAAGGATTCATGGCCTCTATAACATTTCATTATCTAATCCCTCTCCTTCCTAATTGGAATCACAAAGGACTGCTGAAACCTACTCTATCTTTGAGCTAAATAGAGGAACACAAGACTACAAGAAGATTGTTGGTTTATTCCTCACAATAGCGAGAACCCAACCAGCAAGCTTTGGGGATTACAAAATGATCTTATTACTGACCATTGTAGGGATGTTTTGTTGTTGTTTGTTTGTTTTTTAATAGCCGATGCCTATGTCTGTCAGTTGCACCAGTCGACATGGAGGGGGTGGGGTAAACAAACATGTATAGAAGTAGACAAACACATTTTTGTTATAGTTTACTGTTGCTGGCGATGAAGGTTCAGACGATGGTGACACATACAGTCCAGAGTCACTCAGCAAACACAAGAGCAACAACATAAGATGAACACAACTATTGGTGGAGGATGTGTACTGGGAAGTGTAGTCCTTTATAAGGCATTCAAGATGGCCACCATTTAACGGAAACAGGGGGGGCTCGTGACCCTTTTATGCAAGATTGTATTTGATTTTTTTTTTCTGTGGCAGGCTACTATTTAACTCAATAGATAATAGCAAAATAACAATGTGTTTACCAAGACTTTTATGTGTACATAAAACAAAAATCTTTACCAAGCTAGGCCCAGTTACCTTCTTTTGATAAAAAAAAATCTGCATATGTCTCCACTTCTGTGTAACTAATTATATAACAAAAACGTTCTAGTAATGTTCTGAGAACAATGTTTCCAAAACATTTTCTTTCAAAATGATGATAACATTCTTAACTCACAATAAATATTCTAGGAATGTTCTGAGAATGATGTTTAGATGACGTTTTATTTTAAAATTTTTAGAATGTTACTAGAACGTTCTTTGGGAAACGTCATGAGCTAACATTTAGACAAACTTTAAACGTTATGTTATGAGAACGTTCCCTGTTAGCTGGGGTGCCTAATCAATGGTATGCAGAAATCACACCCAACATGACACAAATGAAATGAAATACTGTACCGAGAGAACATCACGTGGGTAGAAAGATGGCAGATACATGTGACTGCATCGTGTGGATCTAGAAAATGTGCTTCTTGACACTTCACTCACACGCAGAAGACCAGGGCTGTGCTGATAATGTAATGGCGCTGTTTGAAGCCAGTCTGTTTGGTACAGCATGCCCCTAAAAAGTGGGCACATTAGCAAAATGATAAAAGATGGGCACCAGAGAGAACCTGACCATGACTTCTCCTGACAATTCTTCATGTACAGTGCCTCACCACTTTCTTCCTCCACTGTGAGTGCTTTGTGTGATATAATCACGTAGCGTATGTATTTTGCAATTTTTTCAAATGGATTTTGGAGCCATTGCAACTTCTTTTTTCCATTGAAAAAAATAACATTTTTCACATTCAATGGTGAGTCATTTTAGTGTGTTTTGACGTGAGAAACAAATGGTACCTTCAATGTACATTTTAACCCGTTTTCCTTCTCATTAAGAAAAACAAAGGCATGTCTCAGCAGCATGGTTGTTTTCATGTGATTCAGCACATCAAATGCTTCAGCATGAAAATTTTATTCCACGGAATTGTAAATCAGCATAACATACTCTGTCATTAAACAAAAAATTAGTTGATTAGTTAAAAATTGCTACAATTGTCATGTTGACAAATGTTGGCAAGTGTCAACCAGAAAAAAACAACACATATGGGCTCTTAATCATAAACAAAATCTAAATATCCCCCTTTTTCTTAAAAAAAAACTGACAAGAACTTTCTGAAGAAAAAAAAAATAAGAATCCACCCATTTTCTGTAACGTTAGTTCCAGTTTTCTTATGGTTTTGTTATTGCCAAAAACCTATATATATATATATATATACAGAGAGAGAGAGAGAGAGAGACAGTAAGAGACAGAGAACGAGAGAGAGAGAGAAAGAGACAGACAGAGAGAGAGAGAGAGACAGAAAGAGACAGAGAACGAGAGAGAGAGACAGAAAGAGACAGAGAACGAGAGAGAGAGAGAAAGAGACAGACAGAGAGAGAGAGAGAGACAGAAAGAGACAGAGAACGAGAGAGAGAGAAATAGACAGACAGAGAGAGAGAGAGAGACAGAAAGAGACAGAGAATGAGAGAGAGAGAGAGAGAAAGAGACAGAGAACGAGAGAGAAAGAGACAGACAGAGAGAGAGAGAGAGAGAAAGAGACAGACAGAGAGAGAGAAAGAGACAGACAGAGAGAGAGAGAGAGACAGAAAGAGACAGAGAATGAGAGAGAGAGAGAGAGAAAGAGACAGAGAACGAGAGAGAAAGAGACAGACAGAGAGAGAGAGAGAGAGAAAGAGACAGACAGAGAGAGAGAGAGAAAGAGACAGACAGAGAGAGAGAGAGAGACAGAAAGAGACAGAGAATGAGAGAGAGAGAGAAAGAGACAGACAGAGAGAGAGGAATATACAGAGCAGTTTTCCCCACAACTGCCCAAAAGTGCCCACTCATATGTTTGTGGCTGTGTTTTCCTCCGACCCGGAGTGTGACAGTGATATATGGAGCTGACCAGGCCAAACAGATTTGGGCCATGGAAGGCACGAGAATGGATTACTGTGATAGCATGAGTTTGGATGTGTGTGCAGCGTGCTATCAGATGAAAAGCGCTGCCTGTCATTACTTCTGCCCGACTTAAATCCCTTTTCTTGGAATCTAAGCTCATCTATGCTTGCCTCAGTCTATACAGCCGTCATCACAGCTCAAATGCGCATCATTTAATACAGTTCATTTTTCCCCGAGCAGGGCCTGATGAAAATGCAACAGGGTTGAAGCGATCTGTTTCTTCTGTGAGAGAAAGAAAGCGTTAGGCTGCCGCGTGTTTTTATGAATCAACAAGAACAAACAAGAGAACATCCATTCAATCGAAACCACACAGGCCCTCAAGAAGCAAAGGTCATCTTTTTCTACAGCAAACAATATGTTTGGAGAGTACAGCTGGCAGTACACTGCTGATGAATTTTCAATAAAATATTAGATTCTTAATAGGCTGATTTAAGTGTTTAAAGGTATTTGGACTTTCAGACATTTCTTGCATGTTTTTGTATTGTTCTCTCATCAAAATAATTCCTTAACAGTGGGAGGAACATGGAATGCACTGCTCGTTTTGAGTAGCACATACATTTGAGGAATTCAAAAACTTAGTTTATGATAAATACAGACTTTTTAAGTTTATTATGGTTGTAATGACAGACTAGAGGAGTCAAGTTTTTATTATAAATGATTTAAACGGGGTATGATATGGCAGGTAAACGTTAATAAACACTAATTAATTCCACAGCAGCTAACTCAAATACTAATATTAATAAAAAAGTGTATTTGTATATCACCACACTAAAATGCAAATGTTACATGCCTAAGTGTACTTTTGTTTAATATAAATGTTTTTGGTTGCACTTACAGTAGATTTTTCTTATGTACAGGCATTAACTGTTGACTAGTCAACTGGGAGCCTACCATAAAAATTCAAAAACATACCAAATTGGGTTCTTTGGCTCAATCATAGTGGAAACCTTTATTGGGGCAATTTGGCACCAATCTCCAAAGGTGCTATTTAGTACCGACCATCAAAAGTTAAATCTAGAACCAACCACATTTAGAGAAATTGGTTCTCTTACAAAAAAAACCTACAATGAACCACAGAAGCATATTAGTTCCCCGGACTTTGAACTAGAAATTAAATACATTTTAAAAGTTTTAAAGCAGCCATGTCCAAAGTAAAATTCCATCAATTTAAATGGAATCACATTTGATACGCTTATGTCTTCCGCACACTTAGACTGAATACAGAATGTTTACATTTACATTAGGTCTATGTGAATGTTACGTGAACTGGCTCCCTGCAGCATGGAACAAAAGAGCAGAATACTGCGGAACCATTTCAGGAGCTCTACCAATCAGGAACTCTCACTTCTAGTGATATGTTTTTTTCTTCAGAGGGAAAAAACATGGAGGACAAGCTGCTCGTTGCTGTGTGTGGACATCCAGACATTTATGAAGAATAGAATGGAGTGTTTTTTAAAGACAGAGCTTCAAGCTGCTCTGGCATCACAACAACGATTCATACAGGCCTGAGAGTCAAACACAGATCTCAATCTGCTCTCAAGCCAGATCTGATCTTCTCTCTACTAAAAACTAATCCTCGCTTTCGCCCCTCTCATTATCATCTCATATTCATGGAAAGTAAAGCACACTAAGATTTTAACGAAAAGGAGAATTATGTCTTTAAAGTTTTTAATATCTGTGTGAGTGTGTTAGTTGAAAAAATGAAGGAAATTGTTTTATAGAACTGTGTATTTATGTGTATCTTAAGCAGTGAAAAAAAAGAACCTTAGGAAAAAAAATGGACCTTGGGCATCTAAACTTTTTAAAATTTAGCCATGTTTTCAAAAAGTTTGTACACCGCTGAAATAAAAGCATTTTCTAAAAAGTATCTAATTACAGTAAAGGATAACCATGCATTACTGCCCAACATTGGTTTTGTGTTGATGGAAAAACAAGCTCTGATGGAAACAGGTTGTTTCCATGACAACCCCGAAGTGCTCAACCCACAGCCTCGCTCAGCATCTCTGAACGAACGGAGCGTTCTGAAAGTTACACACTTGAAAAAGTGAACTTGAAGGCGGAATTGTAAGACAAAGTTATCCAAACGCCGCTCTTTAGCATGGTTCCATTTCTCTTTGAGATTAGGATGGACAGAGTGGTCGAGAGAGAGAGAGAGAGAGAGAGAGAGAGAGAGAGAGAGAGAGAGAGAGAGAGAGAGAGAGAGATTAGTATTCTAAAGAGCGTGACGCACAGTTGAGAGTTGGCAGGGTGAAACGGAAAGCCTGGCAGCATATCACTTCATGGGGAGCTTTGGCACAAACTTCTTTCAACACTTTATAACACATCTATAGGTTCTGTTTAAATATATGTGCATTACTAGTAAAGTGATTGGGAGATTATGAAATGTGATATTGTTGAAATCCACATGCTTGAAGGAAAGCTCAGCAAGCTCACTCTCCAACTCTTATCATAATATTAAGACATTTGTTTTAGATTCTGGGATCTGTTCAGCCATTCTCTTGATCCGGTGTTAGCATCTTTAGCTTAGCATAATCTTGATCGGATCAGAAGCCTTTTCATACCAGACACAGCAGTGCATGGAGTTATATATTTTTACACTGCAAACACTAACTTTGTAACTAATTCATCTCTTTGATTTCTATTCACTTAACACATTACGATTACCAAATATCAATTATCTCTGTTGAGTTCTTAGAATTTTTTAAATAATTATTATAATTTAAAATAAAAATGTTTCTTGTTTTAAGGTATGCAACATAGCTCATTTAAGTTTAGCTAAATGAAAATATTGAAAGTTTCAGAAGACTGCAAAGCATTGTGGGTAACCAGCAAGATCTTGTTAACCTTTGTCGTTCATGATGAGGTTGACTGTTGCTTGGCCACGCCCCTCGAAGAGAGGCGGAACGAAACTTTGATCCCTGTTTGGTTTGACAAATTTAATTGTGTATAGTTACACAATTAATCTAAATAAACAAGTTGCTCTAGTCTATATATATTCAGTTAGGACAAATCAATCACCTCAAATATAATTAACTTCAAAAATTATATTTTGACATGCTAAAATGAAAACCCTCATTACTTGACTTTTCTGGGCTTACAAGGCAGAAATATTAAGTGTTGATCGTCGTTCAGAGTGAGATCCTTCCAAAAGGAGGGGTTAAATAGTTTCTGTACTTTTGTCATGTCCATAAACATAAAATAAAAATCAATATACTTTTGTGCCCATTTTTAAATAACAACAGAAACAAGAACAAGAAAAAAAACTGTATTTTTTATTCACAAATATGGAGTATTAGCAACATTTGACAGTAGTTTCATTCTTTTAATCTTAACTCCTCACAGATTATGTAAAATATGTGAAAGGCAGAAAGATGAGGTTTTTTCTAGTGCTCATGCGCTGCAGAAATAAAGTGGTACAACCTGGTGGGCTTTATTCTGCACGAGGGATGAAAAGTCTGGTGTTTACGCATGTAAAAGCAGAAAAAAGTACTTGAAAACTCTGAGTATTAGTCAGAAAGACAGCCTTATAACGAACATTGCTTAATTTCCTTTTTTGCTTTCTGTAATGATAGAAGAGTATTTTTTTAATTGAAGCAAGTTGCAAAAAAAAACTGTGAAACTTAGTAGACATTACACAACATTAGTAGAATGACCAATGGTTTTATCCGATTCAATGTTCTGTTCTAAAATATGCTAAAATAAATGGCAGATTAGGAGATGACTCAAAACATCACTAAACTAAAGCATTACTAATTACCTGAGGGGTCGTCATAGAATAAGCCTAAGACAAAAAATTAGTGTTCCTGCCATCCCCAAACAAACAATGATAATGCTTCAGTAGCTACAAATGCATAAACAATTTACCAATCATCCAATTATACATCCCATTAAAGCTCTAGGATTCAATCGACCAAACGTTGATGTGTACAAAGTCAATTTTTCATCCCTTAATCAATTAAGTTCTCTCTCATAACCAACCATCCATCCATTTGGCCGTCTGTCAATCAATTCATCCGTCAATCAAAGTATAATGTTAGCCAATCACTGCATTGTTTCCTATAATATGTGCTACAGTACCAGACACCATACCTCATTCTGCTATATTAATATCAAACTAATATTAATGTGAGGATGTCTTTTGTCTCTATGTATTTCTTTTTCATGGTTAATTAATTCTGATCTTCAACACAGTACTTATTTCAACAAATTTATCCCTTGAACACATCTTCAGAAAATCTCCAGCAAACAAACCAGACAAGTCAAGCTCCTTTACAGAAAAACAAAGGCCCATCAAAAGAGGGTTACAGCTTTCCCCTGAAATCCAAATGAGCTTGGAGTTTAGCATATGTGCTAGAAAGCATTAGCCATCATGCTCATCTAGCGTGACCAGATGGGACGGCCATGGGTTTATGAACCACGTCGAGCATCCCACTGGAGCTACTGTCAGGATGCCATTTGTCATGATAATTGGGCTTAACTTGGGCTTAATTGCAATAAATTACAGTCGGAAACAGACATCTAGGAATGAGATGTTCAGCCTTAAATGGATACTTCACATCATAAAACAGTAAAAAGCAGGAATTTCTCACTCATCTGGTAACTGGACCACACCAGTAAGAGAAAGTAGAACGTATAATGAAACAGATGGATTTGAAATTGAGATATTTGATATATTAAATTCATCCGATAACAATGTGAGTCTTGAGCCATTATATGTTCATACAGGCAACAAGTAAAATACATAACAAAAATCATGGATATGTGTTTCCACTTGTTTCACAGCTTTTGTTTCACAGCCCTAGCAGTCTTTTAGCATAAGAAAACGTGGATGAAATTTTAAAAATACTGTTGTTTACTACTGAAACAAAATGTCTGAGGGATTGAATGTCTTGAGGTTGAATGTAGTAGGTTTAAAAGGAAATGTTTGTTGGGTAAAGGAAAAAGGTTTTACACAGAGTGCCTATCATGACCTCACTTCGGCCCTTGAAGTGAGTTTTTTTTGTCAATATTTAAAATGTCATCACTTAAAAACTACACATTTAAGTGAACCAAAATTGAAATAAAGGAACCACATTGAGCTCTGGATATACACTCAGTATATAGTTTTTTATTTTTTTGTAAATGACCTTTGATCAATATGAATTGTTTTACACAGATAAGCATTTTCATATATCGCTTTCATTTTCATTCCCTCTTTCACAAGAACATATTTATTTTGTTTATGACCCCAATACATTATTGAATCAAATAAAGATGTGTTGTTGTTTTATTTAGCTGAAACTGTGAAGAAATGAAAAGAGTATGCCGTAACCATTATTAGCATGTTTTTAACCGTTAATAATATAAAAACGGCAAGAAGGGGTGTGAAGAAAAAGTAAACTCATCTTTCTACCCAATAGTAACTAAACTGACACCAGGAGTTAGAAGATCATTAACTTCGTCTCTTTTCTCTCTCTCCTCAGTTCCTCAGTTCATTAACTGTTAGGGAGGGTCAATCACTCCATAACAGCTAACGAAAGATAGTGACACTCCCTTTCCTTTCATTTCCTTGAATGCCGGTGTCTCTAACATTTAAAATTCCTGTCATCTGTCAGCCATCTGCTCCCAAACACACACTCACTCACGCGCACGCACACACACACACACACACACACACGCGCACATGCATAAATAATGCTCTGCACAGCCGCTGATGCGAGTGGACTTGTAGGCTCACTAAAATAGTTTAATTATTACAGTGTTTATGGAATAAAAAAATAGAAAGAAGCACTCTTTAACAAGCATATTTTTTCCTTCATGAACACAATACTTTCTGCCTGATTAAACAGTAATCATGTTGGCCAAGAAATTGGTGTATTTTCAGACGTCCCAAAACACACGGACAAAGAACAGATGCTTTCAGATTAAACATTCTCTGAACTTTTTCAGCAAGCAATGCTTTTTTTACCAGGTATATGAAATATTGGTTAAAGTTATGATATAAAAAGTTATGATTTAGTAAGATGCAAAGTTTGAGTTTAGCACAGATACAAGGCAAAAAAAGGGTTAGCACCAAGTCTGTCAACTGAATGTTGATTCAAGCAATCAAATCAGATCCAGAGAGAACACAGACTCGTTCTCCGTCTTTTATTTCTTATGCACACTTCACAAACATCATTTAGAACATGTTCATAAATGATTATTAAACTATTTAAAAGCACAATAATACATCTTATTATTCAAACATAGTAAAAAATGCTTCATCAACACATTTTTGGGGGTTTCTTTAACCCATAATTATTCATCTAATTAAAACAACGTTTACTAGCTGCCAGTTAATTAAATCCTAGTTAGTGACGACTATATTATGCCAGACTGTATTTTGAATAATAGGAATAATGAGTGTGCTTTCAAATATTTTAATAATAATTGAATAACATGGTAAAATGCTGTCATCTATAGCTTGTAACTGTTAAATAAGTTTAATTTATATGATTAACAGATCCTCAAAAAAGCATATAATTAATGTTATTAAGCATATTATATGTAAATGATTATAAACCAGCATAGAAACAATGCTTTACAAATAATTTATTAACTATTTGCTAATGCATAATTAATGATTAGTTGTGTGTATATTTTAAAGTGCTACCAAAACTGTGATATTATAAGTTCTGTGCTGGAGCTCTCTGAAAAATCCGAGTAAAATTGGAGCTAAATGGTTTAATACAAAAACAAAAAAACAATATGTAGCTTAATTAGACTGGAATAACATTTAATACCTTATCTGATGATAAACTACAGTATTAAAAGTTAATACTAGTATAATACTTTTTGTAAGAGAAATTGAAGTAAATAAATGTTTTTTTGCGGACCATGTATGTGTAACCTTTGTTGTTACTGGCATAAAATTGGTATTTTCAGTAAAATCATTTTTAAATGAGTGGTAGACATTTTAAATATGATATTATATTGATATACTACATAGGATATATATTTTCCCGGATTTGGCGGCTGAAAATGTCCGTTATTTTTATGTCCAAAACCTGACAGGTATGAACTAAACTATTGTTTTAACTCTGAAAGTTAACCTCTAAAAGGTTCTGTGAAACTGGTAATGCTTTTCTAATAACTAGATAAATTGGAATTTGAAAAATAATCCAAAAACCACCATAATTTCAGAAACTGGAATACTTTCAAGCTATATATTGTCTACAATGGGTCTGAGGTTAGATTTTCTTATGGAATTCTTTTTGGACGTTTGACTATCTTTATGTTTTTAGCTTGTTCTCCACCATGTTTACGTGAAAGCTACGTGGGATCAAGAATCTGTGTTGCTAATAAAAATAAGAGGTGCCTTTTTCAGCAGCATCCCAAAAGGCACAAATAATGGACGTGGCTGTAAGAACATGCGTGTATGTCTGTCAGCGCTGAGGTAACGCACAATTGTTAGCGCTGAGTGATGTTTACTGTGTGCTTCACAATCCACAAAGGGTGCCCTGTATGTCTTGCTTCAAAGGAAGAGCGGAAATCCACCTCGGCCTCAATTGGAAACTAATTCAGGAACAAAGCTCTCAAAGCAGGAGATGGAGATCTAAAGGACCCCTGGACGCCGGTGCTGACAGCTCCACCAGGGATCGGCTGGAGGAAGGGACCGAATGTAAGCTGAAGCGAGCGGGACTCGGTCTGACTCAACCAATGGTGCCGGATGCCTCATTACCTGAGAGTGCTTCTGCCGAGTCTGAAGCGCAGCTGATGAAAAGAGGATTTGAGAAGTCATGCTTTATGAACACAGAATTATTTTTGGTTAAACAGGTTTGGCTTTCAGTCGTTTCACCACTGGATTAGTTTGTTTGCTTAGACTCTGCTGTGTGGTCTTGCTGATGTGTTTAAAGCATGTCAATGCATTTCTTTGAACATGAGAGGTTTGCAGATTTCAGCTAAATAAGCTCTTTTTAAATCTAAGAATAACGTATGAAAGAAACCAAATAAAATTGTGGGTTAAAACGTAATTGCTTGAGATGCACATTGAGAGTTTTGGTTTGATTGCTCATCTTATTAGTGCGAAGAGTAAAAAGTATTAGAGACACATCTGAGTTTCAAGATGGAAGTTTCGGACGCAGAAGACATTTCAGATTTGCTTGTGAAAAAAAACAATAAAAAAAAAACAAACAAAAGTGGATATACCCCATCCCTCCAGCAAAGAAGTCACAATGCTCCAATCTCATCCCAATTACATTACTCTATGTCTATATACAGTATATGTCTGTATGTGTGCGAGAGTGCGTGCATGTGTGTGTGCGTGTGTGCGTGTACGTGTGCGTGCGTGTGCGCGTGTGTGGTAAACATATACAATAAAATGACTGAACAAATATATAAATGAGTTCATAAATAAACAAACAAATGAATAAATGAGCACATAAAAAGAAATCGTACCTCCTGAACTTCATGCAAGACACATTTGTTCTTTTTGTTATTTTAGTAACAAATGTGATCATTGTAAATAAGCAATTAGAACATCCAAAACAGAACAATCCAAAACAATTAGAATCGATTGTTATAAAGGGGGTTAGTTTGTAACTGTTCATAAAACACAAGCACCTTTACTTTCAGATAAACAAACACATTACATGATTACCTGATCTGAATCTTTGAGAAAAGATGTCTGGGTCAACTTATTACTATCATCATCATCATCTTCGTCATCAACATCATCATCATCATCGTCGTCATCAACATCATCATCTTCATCATCATAATCATCCTCATCATCTTCATCATCCTCATCATCATCATCATCATCATCATCATCATCATCATCATCATCATCATCATCATCATCATCATCATCATCATCATCATCATCATCATCATCATCATCATCATCATCATCATCATCATCATCATCATCATCATCATCATCATCAACATCATCATCATCATCATCATCATCATCGTCAACATCATCCTCATCATCATCATCATCATCATCATCATCATCATCATCATCATCAACATCATCATCATCATCATCATCATCATCAACATCATCATCATCATCATCATCAACATCATCATCATCATCATCATCATCATCATCATCATCATCATCATCAACATCATCATCATCATCATCATCGTCAACATCATCCTCATCATCATCATCATCATCATCATCATCATCATCATCATCATCATCATCATCATCATCATCATCATCATCATCATCATCATCATCATCATCATCATCAACATCATCCTCATCATCATCATCATCATCATCATCATCATCCTCATCATCATCATCATCATCATCATCGTCAACATCATCATCATCATCATCATCGTCAACATCATCCTCATCATCATCATCATCATCATCATCGTCAACATCATCCTCATCATCATCCTCATCATCATCATCATCATCATCATCATCATCATCGTCAACATCATCCTCCTCATCATCATCATCATCCTCATCATCATCAACATCATCATCATCATCGTCGTCAACATCATCATCATCCTCTTCATAATCATCATCATCATTATCATCATCATCGCCGTCAACATCATCATCATCATCTTCATCATCATCATCATCCTCCTCATCATCATCATCATCATCATCAACATCATCATCTTCATCATCATCATCATCGTCAACATCATCCTCATCATCATCATCATCATCATCATCATCATCGTCGTCAACATCATCATCATCATCTTCATAATCATCATCTTTCCCATTCCAAACATTTTCACAAATAAACCGATAGATATTTCCAGAAACTCATGCAGACATTTATTGAACTTCGTCTCAGGTTCATAAAGTATAAATTGATATTAATCATCATAACCCTACTTTATTCACTTCCAAACACTCACTGCTTAATTGTGATTCTAAATCAAACATGTTTGCATATTATTGAAATATAAATATCTATACTCACGCAACGGAGATGAGTTTTGAAAGTAAACGTACACTAATTAACGATGCAAACATCAGCCAGTTTGCCTCTGGAGCAGAAATAAATGTGAATTTATTGTTTACTTTAATGAAGGGTCTAATTAACAGAGCTGCTCGGAGAGTGCGGATTTCTCGCTTTGATATTTGAAAGGATGTCAGAATATTTTAACGTGCCAAGCTTTGAAGGTGAGCTCTCATGCGCTCACAGGCGCCTGCACACCTGAGGCCAGGCTGACTTTGGTCACTTTGTCAAAGACTCAAAGCTTCTCGCCAAGAGGAGAAATCTGCATGTGTCCATTTGAATATTCATTCCAACCAAAGTCAATGCTACGAATGAACTGATGCTCACAAGTGCGTATAGACTACAAACATGTGGTTGTAGAAAGCAACTAAAATTAAAGCTTTGTTTTCGGTTTTTATTTGTACTCTTTTCCTATTTTTGTCGCATGTAACAATGCGTACATCTCTTTTTTCTTAATAAATAAATAAATAAAGAGAGGAGAGTGACATAGAGATTATAACAGAGAGATAGAGATGGGGAGGGAAACAAAGAGAAGAAAAAGTGGGTGAAAGAGAGAGGGAGAGAAAGGGGGGTTGAAAAAGAGAGTGAGAAGGGAGGATGAGAAAGAGAGGAAGAGGAAGGGAGTAGAAAAGAGAGAGGGGAGAGATAAAGCAAGAAAGTGAAAGAACAAGGGAGAGAGAGAAAGGGGAAAAGAGAGAAAGAGGGAGGGAGAGAAAGTGGAAAAGAGAGTGAGAAGGGAGGATGAGAAAGAGAGAAAGGAAGAGGAAGGGAGTAGAAAAGAGAGAGGGGAGAGATAAAGCAGGAAAGAGAAAAAAACAAGGGAGGGAGAGAGAGAAGGTGTAAAAAAGAGAAAGAGGGAGGGAGGGAGAGAAATAGAGACAGAGCAAAAAAGGAAGGTTGAGAGAAAGAGAGGGGGAAAGTGGAAAAGTGAGAGAGATGGGGAGAGCAGGAAAAGAAAGAGACAGATTGATTTAATTTGTAGATTAGAACACAAATACACAGCTGAGACCCTGATCCTCTGTCCAAGAGAGCGAGAGGAGAAATTGATGAGCTCACCGATAAAAAGAAAATATAATTAAAGGATTCAATTGGAAATAAATGAACCGGTGATATAAACCAGATGGTTAAGGCCAAGACCTGTCCTGCCTCCTCTTCGTCAGGAGTGTGTTTAATGTGCCAGCATCACCCGAAAGCTTCCATATGCCACGCGGGCAGGGGACGCACAACCTGCGCTCTGATTCTGCACAAAACGCCTCCAATTATTCACTAAATCTCACCATGAGCCAAAGGACCGAGGTGCTGAAACATTATTGCAGCGTGTCCTTAACCGAGTTCAGTCACTGGAGTTTTGTACTACAGAAGCCGAAAAGAGAATTCCCTGCACGCAAAGATCTTGAGGGTCAAAAGAAAAGTTGATGCAGAGTTCGATGCAGAAAAACGGAAAATGTATGATCCTGGCTTCAAAAACCCTGTTTACACCTGTACTTCCCTGACATCACTAAATCTTCACTTTGGCTAAATAATTGAAATGTGGAAATTGTTAAAAGATAACCACTAAAGGTCCTGGACCTTGCAGTAGCTCAAAGGACTCAGTTGTAGCTCAAAGGAAACTCTTCTTGAGACAGACACCAATTCCTTCCTTTTGGGGTATATTGTTGCTTCAATCAGATGCACTTTCATGTTTTTCATGTTTATATATTAAAAAAACATACCTTTGAAAAAAAGACACTTTTGGATAAACTTTTTAACAGCTTTACTGAAGTTTACGGCATTATGGAAGCTCCCTCACAGTGCATGTAAGAACGTTAGTCTCTCTTATCCAGTGCAGGTCACCAGGGTCTGAGACGCGATGGCCCTGAGATGACTCGCTCGTGTGGAGGCCTGAGATTTGCCTGTCTAAACATCTAAACACGGGAGCCTAAAGAGCTTTCCAGAAGATTACGACGGAGGGGAATCTGAGGGCTCCATCCCTGGAGCGCAAAAAGGTCAAGAGGTGAAATGAAGTCTGGCTGTCCAGACCAAAAAAACATGAGAACAAACACAAAGAGAGAGAGAGAGAGAGAGAGAGAGAGAGAGAGAGAGAGAGAGAGAGAGAGAGAGAGAGAGAGAGAGAGAGAGAGAGAGAGAGAGAGAGAAAGATAGAAGAGAAAGATAAGAGAGAGAGGAAGAGTCCCGTTTGACTCTCTTACAAGACTACAATGAATGAATGAGAGAGAAAGGAGAGAGAGAGGAGGGAGAAAGAGAGGAATCGAGAGAGAGAGAGAGAGAAGAGAGAGAGAGAAGAAAAGATAGAAGAGAAAGATAAGAGGGAGAGGAAGAGTCCCGTTTGACTCTCTTACTAGACTACAATGAATGAACTGAGAGAAAAGGAGAGGAGAGAGAGGAGAGAGAGAGAGAGAGAGAGGGAGCGAGAGAGAGAGAGAGAAAAGATAGAAGAGAAAGATAAGAGGGAGAGGAAGAGTCCCGTTTGACTCTCTTACAAGACTACAATGAATGAATGAGAGAGTGGGGTGAGGAGAGAGAAGAGAGGGATGTTAAGAGTAAAATGAGAGTGGAAAAGAGAGATAAAGAAATGGAAAGAGGAGAGGAAGACGAAGTCTTGTTCGCCTCTTACACAACCGCACACATAGGAGAAAAAGTAAAAGAAAAGAAAGAAAGATGGATAGTGGAGAGGGAGAGAGAAAGAGAGAGAGTGGCCTATTGTACATCTCTAAAAATCAACGCAGAGAGAAAACGAAAGAAAAGGATTAACTCTTAATTCTAAACAGATATTTTATATTGACACACACTGCAATCATAAAATCAACTTTACTTTCAGACTATGTGCTGTATATTGTGTTGCCATTTTTTACAACAATTTCCAAATCATACAATCATATATATTTATTTTTATGAAAAAAAAACCTTGACATTTAGACTGAGCAGCACCAGCAGCCTATCACACTTCTGCCACAGACTCATCACTGAACCCAACCCAGAATGCCATCTGAAATTACATCTCCAACTGCCTTTTTCCCTTCTGTCTCCCTCCGGCAAAGCAAGGAGCGGTTCGAAAGACGAGACCGAGGGAGGAAAAGAAGACACATTACAGATACCACTCTGAGACTCAGCAGTATAAAGCTCATTTGTACGCCTGAGGCAATTCTTTCAGGTTCCTTCAAACCTTCACCTCCAACATGGAAATGCTCATGTTTAGTGTTCAGAGAACCATGTGAGATTTGTCAGCCAGTAAGCAAATATTCTGACTCGAAGCTCATGTTCTTGGCCATGCTTCATCAAGACATTCTTAATGAAAGCCATCCCACATCTGGGTTGCCAGATCAGATAAGACAGCCAAGCATGAAATTGAATGACAGAACCGAAGTATAACAAACATCACATTTCTGATTGGTATCTTCCAAGCTCAATAGTCTACATGCAGTGGCATAGAATAGTGTTTAAACATTTATTTTCTCGCTTTTACATTAACAGACTGCAAATCAATATAATGTATATAATGCGAATCAATGTAAGCGTCGTCAAGTGAAAGTACTATTCACACGCTCTACCTCGGAACTCAAATAATAAAGTGACAACAGCAGCAGATACCCTTCACACACCATGTTAAAATGTCCCGCATTTAAAAAAAGAATTGGTTTCTTAGTCTTATCTATTGGCTCTTATGATGACTCTGACCAATGTTTTATTCAATCACGTTACAACATAAATTACAGTTGTGCATAATTAAGGTCACAGCCACTTGAGGGACCCTCATTTTTCTTTTTCTTTTTTGGTTCTGGGTAATGTAGTGGCTGAATGTTACAGAGGAAACAGTTACAAATGTCTGGAAATCAAAACACCCAGAGGACTATCTGGATTCATTTAGACTGTTCTGATTGTCTGTGTCTGCTGCTGTATTCCTTCAGGAAAGTGTTTTGTACACGTCTCTATTAAATAAGGGATTATATCTGTGATGGGTGTTCCTGACAGGGTGCTTCTTAAACTGTACACAAACTGGCTCAAGCTGTGGTGAACATTGAAAAAAAAATGAGGAACTGAAATAATTATTTGTTGTCCGTTGTGGTCTGGTGGATAAGGAGATGGAGTTGTGATCGGAAGGTCTCCGGTTCGAACCCCAGATCCACCGAGTTGAAGGTGGAGTGAGTGATGAAACACTTGCTCTCCATCTTCAGCAACCACAGCTGTGGAGCCCTCGAGTGAGCTCCAGTTCCCCGACTGCTCCCCGGGGCCCCGGAGCCATGGCTCCCACGGCTCCGGGTGAGTGCTCACGGTGTGTTTGTTTACCCCTGTGTGTGTACACTGGGATGGGTTACATGCAGAGCACAAATTCCTGGTATGAATCACTCCATATCTGGCCAGCTGGTCACTTTCACTTTAGTGGAGAAATTCCTAAATTTATATTTAAAGGGTAGAAAAACATTGTGGGAAGCATGTGTTAATATTCCAGTTACTAACAAATTAGGCACACTTACTGCCAAGCTTTTTACGCCCCCGAAATGTGTTTTTGCAAATTCCTCTGATTACTAATAAGCAAAGAAAAAAAAAGTGTGACGCTGATTAAATTTGCTCACTTGCTCTCTGGTAAAACAAACCTCACCAGACTAAGCAGACAGATTGAATATTCACGATAAAACAGAGAAAGGGGCTCCGCTAATTAACAATTAACCACTGATAACCAGATTCAGACACAACCAAGTGAGAGAGCATCAGTACCCTACTAATCTTTCGCTTCTTGATCTTTAAGTCCAGCCCATCCTCTCGCCTCTTTCATTTTCTACGAGCTTTTTGATATTTTGAGCAGGCATTAGAAGTAGGCAGACCTGGCAGGGGATCCTCACAGTCTCTCTCAGTTGCTGTCTGTGATCAATAATTTGCCAGTGAAAGGCTGTCTGCTTTATGGATGTCATCAGTCCAAGGGCCAGAAAGAGTCGCAGCGTAGCCCAGCAGCAGGGACTGATCTGAGAAGCCCTGCTGTGGCCATATTGAGTTCTGTTCTCCTCCACCTGTTTAAGCCACAGGCGCTTGATATGTGCATTACGCTTCTTTAGCTCACTTTGAACACAAAACGACTAGCCAAGGCTGCCGTGAATATCAAGACGTACAAAAGGCTGCAGCATGTTTTGATAAATATTTAAACATTGATGCATGTTATCGTGAAAAACATTCTTCTTTTCATCTACAAAGAGATAAGGTCTTTAAAGAGGGCACACAGCTAAATTTATTCTCCACTCACTATAGTCTGTTTGAATTTCTTCTGCCGAACACCTCAAAGACTGCTTAAACCCTTTACTTTCATTGTAGGTTTTCATTATTTCATTCCATTAAGGATGCTGCTGACTACTGATAATTAACCCCAGAATGTCCCTATTTAGCTGGATTACTTAATTTATATTTAAGTGCTTAAAAGGTTCGTTTATGGAGAAAGAGGAGTGGGTTCTTATAGGTTAACCCTCTTAAAACGGAGCTGTCGCCGACTACAGAATAGTGACATGCGCACTTCACACTACCGTAGCTCTGGTTATTTTCGCACTATCAAGGAAAATTTTTTTGACTAATATTATAGGCGTAAAAGGGTTAAAACAAGTTATTTTATTAAGCTTGTTAGATTCTAAAACAAGCATTGCCAAGTCGCCCTAGACACATTTAAGAAAGTCTTTGCTTTAGTTATGGTTTCTGCTTTAAAGGGGACATATCTTGCACTTTTTATATGATGTGATTTTTATTCTTATTCTTAACAATTCAAGATCCTCTCTTGGCGAATGAGCATTCTGCTGTGCTGCCCCTGCTTTGTGAAACCGCACTAGCCAGGATCTGTAAACTTTTAAATCGAGGCTGAAAACAAATTTTTTTTCAGACAGGCTTTTAACTATTAAATGTAATATTGTTTGTGTGTCTCTTATTTGCTTTTACTGTTCTTTGTTGTGCTCTGATGTTTTACTGCTGTGTGAGGTGTCCTTGTGTATCCTGAAAGGCGCCAGTAAATAAATAAAATGCATTATCATTATTAACATCATCGTTATTATTATTATTATTATTATCAGATCAACAAATTTTCGGATTTTAAATTTAGGTTGTGTTTTAAATGGTGTTTGTTGCTCTCTCTATATTTCTCCCTCTCTCTCTCTTGCTTGCTCTCTCCACTTTCTCTTTTACTTTTCTCTCTCTCTCTCTCTCTCTCTCTCTCTCTCTCTCTCTCTCTCTCTCTCTCTCTCTCTCTATCTATCTATCTATCTCTCTCTCTCTCTCCCCTTTTCTCTATCTCTTAGTCACTTTCACTGTATCTCTGTCTTCCTTTCACTTTCACTTTCTCCTCTCAATCTGTTCTTTCTTCTTTCTCTCTCTCAAACACTCTGTCTCTCTCTCTTATCCATCATTGTGGACAAGGATGAACAGACTGTGAAAGGGGTCTGAGTCCTTTAATTAAATTTTTATTAGCCACTTTGTTTTACATGGAAACTAGTACAATAGTTTTGGTCTGGACGCAGATTTCTGTAGTCAAACGCGTCTTTATTTATAGTAAATTCCCAAAACTGGCTTACTCAAAAACTAATAAGAGCAGGTACTTTTTGGACCATATTTTTTGTAATTGTACATGTTATTTTAAGTAAAGGATAGCTGGTAGAGACCGTAATCATGTTGAAAGTATAAAATAGAAGATTCATATTATTCCTCCATGATAAATCAGGATAATTTCAGAACGTTTTCATTAACTTGTTCTCACAATGTTCTCTAAGACCTGACTCACGCAGAAAACGCATAGCAATCAAAACACGACGAATGGCTGAACGGGCTTTTTCATGAAAATACATTATTGACATCAAACATCAGAAGCACTACGGCTGCGTATTTGCTGTGCACGGCTCATGTAAACACACGTATCTTTGGAGCCTGTTTAATGACCTCCAAGCAAACACGCAAAAACAAGTTTTGAAATAACTTGAAATTTGGAGATATTTGGTCATTAAGTGCATTTTCATTCCCAACATTTTTCTTTGGGTTATACACCAAAAAAAACATAGACGAAGACACTCTCGATCCGGAGTGAAGAAAAGAACCAAGGTCAGGGTCGACGAGGAAGATGTTGCTCTTCATTAAAAGCTAGACACACTTTTCCTGAGCTATTCAGTCTATTGAACACACTCCCATTCCAGAAGTTTTTTCTCGCCCATTTGTGTCTTTCTCTCACTGTCTCTCTTTTTCATTTGTTCTGTCACCATGGCCTTTTCTCCAGCCACATAATAAGGGCCCGGAGCTCAGAGAGGTCAGAGAGCTCTTTAATTAGGTTTCAAGGTGACTTCACACAGCATGCCAGTGTGCGAATGGCCATCATTAGGCAGTGTGTGTATGTGTTTGCACACTCTAATAGTGTATTAATGTTGTCTCTGCCTGTGTTCAGACACAAGAGGAGCTGAAAGGAGGCATCTGAATGCCTCGCACATCTGCAGACTTCCTGCCTTTTCTGATTGCTTCATTCAGGTGCTCAAAGAATGAAGGCCACCTTGAGGCTCTCACAATCCGAATACCTCTCAGAGCATTTCCCCTTCTCACAAACCGGCCGTCATGCTGTGCAAAGCCCAGGTGCATTATGGGAATGTTTTTGAATGTGGCAGAAATGACAATGTCCAAAATGCTTCACCAGGGTCAGCACAGTGAACCATAATGCCGTTCTCAAATAGAAAAAATAGCTTCACAATGACCATACATATATAAATGTTCAAATAAAGTGCAAATCCTTAAAATATAAATATACATACACAAGTTGTTCAGTTCAAACTAAATCCTCATTTATTAGAAAAAAGTTGAAACACAACTTTTGGAAGATATTAGGACATAAATGTGTGAACGCAACAATTATAGAGTGGTTTCATTTAATTGAGTCAATTCATTTAATTCTGCAAACTAACAAGCAAAATGGGGGGAGGCAAATACATAGTTTTTTCTTCTATTTTTTAGACTCTAATAAAAAGGAAAAAAATGCAAAAATTAGTTACGAGCTTGCAGAACTTTTTGTTTTCTAATTTTCCTTTTGGGAAAACAGTGTGGCACAAAAGTGTAACGTGTCAACAACTTCATTTCCATGAATGACTTCAGCAACAACAGGTTCTATAGGAAAACCAACAAGAAAACAGAGGAATATGTCTCTGAATTTGTTGTAAATGAAGCTTTTGGTAGTTTTATACAGTATTGATTGGCAAACTGATTACTGTGAGAATAAGAATCTGAGGTCTCTGTGTATGTGTACGAAAGAAAGAGGAGAGGAAGGTCGGGACCCATAAATACTCGCGCCTGCGGTCTCTGTGTGTTATCTGTGCTCTTCCTCTCTCTGACAGCACTCATTTGTCGATTGGCCGATAGTGTGGTGTTTGTTTGTTTGTCAGTTATGTATTCTGTGCAGGTGCTCTCGATTTTCTGGTCTGTCTGGTGCATATTTAGTGCTCGGGAAGCTCTCGTTTTGGGGTCTGCTTCAGTTGGGTGTGTTAGTGTGCGTTGGCTCGCTGAAAGAATGTAGGCAGGACAGGTTCTTCAATGACAGATGCAAAGCACGTCACTGCTGAGAAAAAAGCGTAGAGTCTTGTGCTTGGTGGTTTTATGTTCAGCCGAGTGTGAAGCAGAGGTGGTGAGAAGTTTGACGTGCAGCAAATGTGTCAGAAGCAAAAGACTGCATTGCTTCTAACAGAACGCCTTTTCTGATTTTCTTTTAAACTATTTAACTGTTGTATGGTCTTGTGAACATCCAAAACATCAATTATTAGACGGGAATCTCTGGTGATTAATACTTAGATATGGTCTATAGTGATTGGATGCAGTACGCAGGGTGAAAATAAAGAAGCCAATGAAATTTGATCCACAGAGCAAAACGCAGTAGTTGTCTCACAGCTTTTTCTACAGTTTTCAGTTGTTACAGTCAGTCTCCTAATAGAAAAGATAAAAAGAAATAGCAGTCTTATTTGATGACTGATGATTTAAGCTAGTCTCACTTGACTGTATATTTTTGGGCTGACTTTTAAAGGCAATAACAAGATATGAAAAACATATTCACATTTAAATCTCAAACTGCATGTTCTTCAAATGTAGAGCCATGCTACGCAGTATATGAAAGATACATTTAAAAACTACCAAGTTTTTTTGTTAAAATGTTTTTTTTTAACATGGAAATGCTTTGAATGTTGCTGTTTTATGAAGACTTGATGTTTTTAAGCTGTAGTAAGTATTAACATGTCTGGGTTCTGCCACCTCTGTGATGTGGTTTCAGAACTCTGATGTTTAAATAAATATCATATTGTGGTGTTGTTTTTATGTAAAGCGTGGTGGTTATATTATTGGAAGATAATAAGAGATTAGATTGATTTCCTGGCTATGCTAAACATGCCAATCTAAATTTTAGTTTAAAAAACATACAGATTTGTTTTATTTATGAGTTTAAAAACTCACAATTTTATTTACAGTATATATACTTCACACATTTTAAGCCAACCTCATTTAAAAAAGAGGTAGAGAGAAAAGAATGGAGTTAAATAAGGAAACCTCTAGAAATTTGTAATGGCTGATGGGTACCATGGATTCTTTTGGGTTAGTTACATAGAAATAAAATAAAATAAGTTTATAAAGAAAATAAAAACATTAAGCCTTCAGTATTTCTCTGAGGATATTACATTTAAAATAAAAAAAATAATTAAATACAATAAAAAAAATTTAATAGTGTAACATTATTAGACAGAAAATTAATGTCACTAGATGTCACTAGAGCTCGTAACTCGAAGTTTTGTAACCCCTTAAACACTGCAAAACTACTTAAAGATATTACCATGTGCTAGCATTTACAACTAAATACCAAACGATTTATCAAAACAACTCATTACAAAATGATTGACAAGCAGTTATGAACCAAAATGTCAGAGCGAGTGAAATGAAGGTTCTTTTCCTGGTTTGAAGTAGTGTGTGCGGTGGCGAAGCAGCAGTGGATCAATCAGCAGTCAGCGTGCAGAGCGCTTTGATTGATTGGGAAACTGATTTCTCCCTGCATGTTTCTGCCTCTTCTGCTGGTGTGTGTTTCCAAACCATTAGCCTGACCCAATCAATGGCTGACCCACAATGACTGCTGACCTGAGAGAGGACTCGACAAGAAGAATCTCAAGAAGCATACGTCTTCCAAGATCAAAAGCAAACATATTTCAATTGTCCAAAAGTCCATAAAAGACCAGAAACCCAGAGCATCGGTAAAAGGAAAGTTACAAAGAAATGAAACATTACAGTGAGTCAAATAAAGAGAAGTGATGCTACAAGCTGCCTTGAATTGAGTGAAGGTTGGGAGTGTGTTTACAGCCCCCTGTTCCCTCATGAGGTGTCCGTCTGCACAGCTCTTGCTGCGCGTGTATCTCTTTTCAATTCCGCAGACTGTAAGGGGTCGTATGGCCTCTCACCTCCTGTTCTGAGAGCACAAACAACACCGTTGCGTTTGCCCTCTTTGAAGCATCTTCAGGATGAATAACTTGAGATAAAACACACACAAACAGTCAAACACACGCTCGGCGATCTATATAGTCTATTAGAATGTTATGTGATTTTTAAAGAAAAGTCGGATGTAAGAAAATATGACAAATGAGGAAAATATAAGCACTAGGAGGATTTGATCAGTTTATTTATGGAAAAAGTAATTATTAACATGCATTTTAACCCCCCAAAAAAGTTCATGTAAAACCTGTTCCTGTATGATCATCAAACCAAGCGATAGAATAAAAATAGAGCTAGAACTGTGTTGTTTTTTATGTAAAGATTTTAATGAATTTTAACTTGGGGAACTCCTCACTTATTATCACATGGTCAGTACACACTGCAGTACGTACACTTTCTGTTACTTTCTTCCCTGCCCTCCCTTCTCTCTCTCTCTCTCTCTCTCTCTCTCTATCCTCACTCCCCCTCTCTATTCCCTTGTACCTCTCTCCATCTCTCTCTTCCTCCCTCTTGCTATCTCTCTCTCTTCGTACTCCCCCTCTCTCCTCTCTCTTGTCTTGTCCATCTCTCCATCTTTATCTTCCTATCTCTCTCTCTCTCTCTATCCTCACTCCCCCTCTTTATTGCCTTGTACCTCTCTCCATCTCTCTCTATCCTCATTCGCCCCTCTCTATTGCCTTGTCCCTCTCTCTCTCTCTCTCTCTCTCTTTTCCTTCCTCTCTCTCTCTCTCTCTCTCTATCCTCACTCGCCCATCTCTATTGCCTTGTCCCTCTCTCTCTCTCTTTTCCTTCCTCTCGCGATCTCCCTCTCTCTCTCTCTCTCGCCCTCTCTCTCTCTCGCATTGCCCCTCTGTCTACTCCCCCCCTCCTCTTTTCTCCTCCACTACTAAATTGTTGTAAAGTGCCAATTGAATATACTAATTATTTCCTAAAAGTACATTTAACCCTACACAGAGAAGCATCTCATTTTGTTTTAAAAGCATGCAGTAGATTTGCGGAATATTACAGTTGTATGTCTTATAAAACATTCTTTATGTCCATGTTATTTAGATTTGTATGCATGGAATCTTACATGTGATGGGCACTGTGGATAACTGCATTAGTAGATTAAATTACAAGTACTTTTTTTATAAGAAACCAACTCGTGACCTATTACTTTTAATTCAATTTTGTTGTAGGATCTGGCAACCCTGGAGCTGGATGCGGCTGTACGCTGTGGCTAATGGCATAGGTTATTTTATTAATATGCTGATTCGACTGCGGGTGACAGCCATCATCTCTCAGCCTCAGGGTGAGATCTCAGCCGGCTCTCACACAGATATGTGGACATACACAAACTCAGTGATTATTCAGACTCCCTCCGAGCAGGGTCAAAATAACAAACCCAGCTGTGCATTAGACAGACAGAGAGAAAGAGGAAAAGTGGACGAGAGAGTGGAAACAAGAGAAAATGACATTCCTCGCTGTGTTTTCAATAGCAAGTGTGAATACAAAGCATGCTTTTACAGTTCAATACAGAAAGCCCACAAAGCAAACTATATTTTGCTTAATTACCCTGCTAAAAATTAATTGGATATTCCAGATGTCTAGTAAGTCCTTAGTACACTTTGGGAAAGTCACAATGTTGAATATTTTAAAAGCTTTGTGGACGTCATTATTTAACCAAAATTTGTGTTACCATCCAAATGTTATTATTGATAACGCATGTGAGCACAAAATGCCAATACGGCAATACTTTCTGAACCAAAAGAGAACGTTTTACTAATGTCCTGAAAGTTATTTGAAGGTTAGGAATTTATGTCAGATTTATGGGGCATTGAAAAAGTCACAGGGACGTAGTCATCTAGGGAAGTACTTCTCAGCATCAAAAAGCAGTTTTATTTGCTCCTTGTAGTTCTGAGGCCCGAGTTGCTTGTTTTTCTTGGACTCAGATGTATCGAGGTTAGAGCAAAAAGGTCTCACGCGTGCGCACATGCGCGCTAGAGTTGCTCGATTGTGGGGAAAAAGTTCATCAGAATTACTTAGGCTTTAAATTAAATCACGGTTACTTTTTGTCTTAGTAAATATACTACATTAATATTCAGTTATTTGTAGTTTTCCAGATTATTTTTAAAAAGAACTGATCTAACGTGATCTAATGTCAACTTTATTAATGTTTCTATATAAACAAAACACCTTGGGGAAAAAAAGAACTTGAGCTTTCAAGTGAAAACATTTAGCTATAAATCACAAATAATAAGAGAATAAAAATCATTTGAACACCTGGATTCAATGAGAAAGATGTTTTCACAACAGGAACAAACACAGAGAATATATTCCTCCTACTTTTATCTTGACAGCGCTAGAGTTGAGTCATATCAGACCCATAGCAGGCTAATGTTAGCACGCTAGCCTCTCACTTTCATGCATTATTGAATTATTTTCAATCTTTTTGTGCAGAACAAACTTGTTTTATGCTAAATAGTCTTGTTTATGTCCTGTATGGAGCAATCCTCTCCACTATTCTCCACATTATTGTGTTTGGTAACCTAGAACAGAACAGCAGGTGTTCTAGATGCATCAATCTGATGGGAATGATATAAACGGAAATCCCAGAATTATCCGCTCTCACTATATAAACATGTTCAAGACTGAAAGTGCAGCACCTGAACGAGCTACAGCACTCAGTTAATGTGGATGCTCACGCATTAAGCTGATAATAAACCAAATAATTCCTTTTTCCTTGATTATATAGATTTTCTGATCGTAAAGGGCCGAAATATTGTGATCAAAATTCAATTAATTAATCAGCCCTAATGCATGAACACTACACTATACTGTTAAACTCCATATACCTCCAAGTAAAAGCCAGTAAATGTAAGTATTTTTTTTTTGCAGAGGCCTATCAGAAGGGTTGAGTGTGGTAGAATTCGGCAAGAAACGTGATTATGAAATAAGAATTTTTTTTTAAATTATATATATATATATATATTATTATTATTATTTTTAATGCAAAAGAAAAAATATTATCTGTAGCGTGTTTTGTTTTTCAGTGATAGTTGAGGCTAGCAGATCCCCTCACCTCACAAAATCTGTAGTAGAAGCAAATTTAATGATAATTCTACAACCACACATAGTTGATTAAATCAAAAGGGCTTTTAGCTATTGCCATAAATTGAGAGGTCACAAAGCTTCATAACTAAACACTGCCTTTTTAAACACCAAATCTCGATGAACAGCAGGCAACATTAGCATTAGCCAAGCAATAAGCTGCAAGTAACAATCCACAATCCAGCTTGAACTTCCTCGGAGACACATTTATAATGGCTCAGACACCTTCGTTAACCCAAAAGACCAATTACTCTAATCAACCTCTAATCACCCTCTGTGGGTCTAAATCAACCAGAGAAAGCCGAGGGGGGTGGAGGGAGGGGGGGGGGGCAGACGGCTGTCAACAAAAACAGCCTAATGAACATTAAAAAAATGCTTATTATGCCAGGTTGCGCAAGCTGTAAAATAAAGTCGAGGGATTTTATGGAAACTTTATAAGAATGTGACGTGTGAGTGTGCATGTTCAAACGGCGATATATTAGCCCATCAAAAGCCTTTATAGGAACTCCCAGATCAAAAGCGGCAGTAATTAGCAGCGACTTGCTGTGTGCAAAATCGTTAATCCGCTAACACACTGGCTTTTAAAAATCACTGCCACATCTAGCTGCCAGACTCCAAACATCAACCACCTTTAATCCTAACAGTTCGTGAAAACTTTAGCAACTTTTACACAAAACCAAGATTTTAACTAACAAGGTAACTACATATGCCCCCCCCCAACCTCACCCGAGGATGTTTCAATACATAGACTTATTTTAAAATGACACATTTGCTATAGGTTATATATACACCTTATTTATACCTTATGTACACATTATATACGATGTGATATTCGAGATTTAAACATGCCACGTTTCAGTTATAAACACCATTTAGATATTTTATTATAATGGTTTAAAAATACTAATGTGTGACTGATTCACAGATTCCTAGATTTACTGAGCCATATGTAAACGTTCTAAAAAAGAATCCCATTTTTATACTTGTTTGTGCATGTAATTTCCAATCATTTTAACCAAGACCATTGTAAGGCACCTGTCAATCACTGATGGTGGGTGGGGGATAGGTGGCTACCACGTTATTGGCAAATTGATCACAAAACAGCTATTTATATTTGACCTTAAACCTTTTTTTAGGTTTAACAAGACTTCATACATCATTAAGGGTGGGACCTCTTGAGTGATGACCATAAATCAGAGGAGGACAGTTTAAGGTTTTGGTCTGTCTTTTTTTTTCTGATGTGTGACACACTGCTAAGAAAAACAAGGTGTGCCTCCATTGATCTCTGATAAAACCTACCAATGACGTCACAAAAACAGCATCCATAAGTTATACAGTGCATTCTGTGTCCACATTCAAAACCATATTGTGCTAAACCAACACCAATTAAACCCAAAGCTTGATACATTTACTATGAGGCAACTGTGTCTCAGTTCTTTAAGAATGGATGTTGAAAACATTTAAAACATAGACTACGGAGAGGCATCAGGGCTGTTTAGGCATTGATAAAGAAGACCTTGCCTCAAGACCCCACAGAAGTCAACAAACCCACCTGTAGCACCCACGGACATAACAATTACCCCTATTCCCCCATCCCACCCAAATGTTCTATCTGTTTATTGATCGCAACAGATGGAGGTCCATCAGTCTTATCATCTAACAGCACATTTGATCCCGAGGGAGTTGGTAGACACTAGCCTTGAGTGGAGGCCGAATCGGCTGATGGAAGAAAAATGTGAAAATCAGCAACTGCACAGAAATATTCCTTGAGTTTGAATTAACCGTAAAGATATGAAATTATATTATTCTGTGAGACATAATAACACTTTTTAATATGACACATTATCAACACAGACTAATTTTTGCAAGTTTGGTAACAGTAGCAAAGGGGAGTTTATCAAACCAACTTAACACTTATTCCAAATACGAGCAGATTTTTCTTCTTATTGCTAGTTTTATAAGAGGGGTAGAGTTTAACTTATATTAAGCCTAATATAAAGCCTAATATAAGCCTAATTCAGCAGTTCTGGCAATTGCTAAGTCAAGAAAGAGACTAACTACTTATTAGTTTAGCTTAAAGAACACAATCAAAACATAAGGTTTATATGCTTCTTATTCAAGTATACTTGCTAACCTAAATGTAAAATAAGGCTAAACCACAACTCCACTTAAACAAACAAAAAAGTTAAAAAAAAACTTGACCAAAAGCAGCCAAATTTAAAGCTAAAACACAGGAAAAGAGTAGCTTATTGCTGACTTTGTCATAAATACTTTACTGGTGGGATTTTTTCCAATCTGTCGTTGTAGTTGGTAAAACATCCAAAAAAAGCTTCAAAAAGTGTGTATTATTTGTTCTATTTGTTCAATTAAATAAATGTTTTATGTTTTACACAGTCATTGAATTTTTGTTGAAATGTTTTTTTTTTTTTTTTTACATTTTAAAGCAAAAGGGAAAAAAAATTAAAACAGCTTTTTTCAAGTAACAACTTTGCAACATTTTATTTAAGGGTTTTCTTTTTATTCCTTTGTTTTTACTTTGATCATGGTTCACGTGTTCATGTTTTTTTTAACAATACAATGGAGCTCCAAGCAGCTGAGCATCAAAACCAGCAGAAGTCAGTAAGAAACATTGACAGCAGATTGAAAGATTCACGAGATAATCACCCTCAACAACTAACAGAGACCTACTGTAAGGATATCCGCAGCAAAGCAAAAACTCAAGTCAAATTAAACCATTTTACACTTTTACACAAATCTATTCTTCTCTTTGTGGATGGAAATTATCAACAAGGACAGACTTCAACAGACTCCAATTACGTGCAAAGCAAAGAGAAAAAACTGGATGCAATCTTGTGACTAGTTTTTGCATCTTTTGAGAAATAGTAAAACACCTTTTTTTTAAATCTGCCTTTTGTGTGTTCAATTTTAGATAGATACTCTCATGAATAAGTTCATTTTTCAACAGCACAAATTAAATGATCGCTTCAGTGACTAAGTTTCGAAATGAAATAAACAATATAAGACTTTTTCACCAGAAGTAGAAAAAACAACAGTTATTAATGTTTTATTCTAACACTCCGAAGCATCTTTAAAAGCATGCTTGCTAACAAACGGATGTTCACAAACCCAAACAACGATACTCTCTTCAACAGTGAAATGTTCAATAATAAAACAAAGTTTATCAGCAGCGATTAAGACTCTTAAAGACACTAACCTCGACAGATGTTCGCATTGTCTGGCTCAAATCCTCCCTTGCAAGTGCAGCTTCCAATTGGAACCATCCAGTCCCCGTCACCATTACAGTACAACTTAATAGGTACGTCCACCTCCTCTGAGTTTGGTATGCACATTCCTCGGGCGATCACCAGCGAGGTGCTTTCAGCCCCGGTCATCGTCTCTGGAAAGATGGCAAAGTTCTGCACCACACTGGGGCACTTCTTATAAAACACACGCACGGAAAGCAGGGACATGCATGCGCCATAGTCCTGAAATGCCAGATAAAATCCATTTTTGGACAGCGGACCGAAGCTGCGAACCTCTGTGTTGACTTTCATCAATCTTCCCCCAAAATCCACCTGAGAAAAACTCTCGTCCGCTGCAATGGTGTCCACTTTTAAGTACGGTGCCTCCATCCAGAAGGCCGTGCCTTTGGTGGCGATAACCGAGTCTGTCTCGTAGTAGTAGAGGTTAAAGGTCTCCTTACAGGATCCAGGCACGCGTGGGATGCTGCTGCAGTCCCGGACGGTGAACCGCATTTCCACGTAGATGCGCTGAGCTCCTCGGCGAGGGATGAAAGTGGTCAGCAGCCAGTTGTTCTGGTTGGACTCGAAGACATTGCACACCTGGTACGTTCGGATGGTGTTGAGGTTTTCGTCGTAGCCACTCACTTCCTCCCACTGTGAAAACAACAAGCAATACATTTTAGATCAGAGAAATAATCAAGATCTATCGTGAAACTTCTTTGAAGCAATTGAGAAAAGCACTTTATGTTAATGTACAATTTTGTACAATTAATTTTATTTCCCAGCGATGGGTTGCGGCAGGGAAGGGCATCCGCCGCGTAAAACATATGCCAGAGAGTTGGCGGTTCATTCCGCTGTGGCGACCCCGAAAGGGAATAAAGCCGACATGAAGATGAATGAATGAATGAATAATTTTATTTCCTACATATATTCATATATTCGAGCAAACGAAATGCTATGCACTACACTGACTCCATCAAAGCATTAATTTTAAAGTTCTTCTTTTAACATAAACATCTTTAAACAGCTCCGTCGAAGCTCATTTCACAATAATGACATCTCCGCCATGATGAAGTCCAAGGTGAGAACCCTCTCCCCAGAAACCTCACAGGTGAGAGTCCTTTGGGGTCCATTCTGGGGACCCGGTTTTTTGAGCGAGAGAGAGAGACAGAGAGAGAGAGAGAAGAGAAGAGAGAGAGAGAGAAAGAGAAGAGAGAGAGAGAAAGAGTGAGAGAGAGAGAAAGAGAGAGAGTGATTAAGCGAAAGAGAGAGAGCGAGAGAGAGAGAAAGAGAGATTAAGCTTTCGCTTAATAAAGAGAGAGAGAAAAAGAGATTAAGCGAAAGAGATAGAGAGAAAGAGAGAGAGGGCAAGCATGAGAGAGAGGGAGAGCGAGAGATCCTTTAAACCATAGTTTTTTTCTGTGCTTTAAAACTGTATTGTAGTTTTATTTGTTTTAGTTTCTGTTTTTTCAATATCAACTATACTATTTATTATGTTTCACGAGAGTCATATAAGGCACCTAAAATAAAATGTATTATTAATTATACTTTATTGTCATTACATACAAAATGCACTCTAAACCTGTTTTGCTGCCTTATGTTAATGAGGCCGCAAAATTTTGCCAAGCCAAAATCTCTATTGTGGCTTTTTTGATGAAAAAAAAAGCATATCCAAACTACAAGACAGGCGACATAATTTTAACATATAATACATTATATTTCTACAAAATGAACTCTAAGCCTGTTTTGCTGTCATATGTTAATGAGGGGTCACATAACTTAACTACACAAAAGTTGAGATAATTTTAACATACAATATTTTTAATTTACATAACAAAATGAAATCTATGCCTGTTTAGCTGCCATATGTTAATGAGAGTCCAAGAGTTTGCAAAGCCAACATTTTTTTCCCCTTTTTTAGTTGGAAAATCCACACCAAAGCTACACAAAAGTTGGGCTGATTCTAAAATGCAAAACATTTCTATCAAATGAGCTCTACGCCTGTTTTGCTAACATATCGTTAACATACTTGCATATTACATTTAATGCAAGTTGTACGTGTTGTTTACCAACAAATTTTTGGGGAGTAGCACACGCAGACAAACAGCCCTGTTGATCTGCCTTTAATGCTTGCTATGCCTCCCTTTTGGAAACAATCAGATTTCTCATTTTCTCTGACGATCGGCAACAAAAACCCTCGCTCACTTCAGAACCTGAGGCCCTCCTTCAAACAGCTCGCCTGGTATGCGCTTATACACTCCCATTCTGCTTGCGCAACCCAGGTTTCATTTCTATCATTTGTTTTATGACTTATATTACTACGTTATATTATAACTTAATTTATATGAGTTATTTATTGTCTATTTTATCTCTTATCTGGTATTAATCTTCTTTGAATGCACTTTGAATTTATGAAAACATATCTTATACATATCTTATACAGTTAATCCATTAAGCTTGAAAATTTATTTCAGTTGATAAAAAAAGTCTTATTTTTACTTCTATTTAACATAAACCACCTCCATGTCTAACTATTTAAAGAAAGAGGCCAGACACAGATCTGCCCTCTTAATTGGTCTAGTCACTGTGTAGATAATTCACTTTTTCAAACATTGCCGTGCATTTCAGCACCTTGAGAAATTACCATTTCAGGGTCATTGAGGTGTAAAAACCCGTCTTCCATTTAACCTGCTAGCGGTGTTTGTTGAAATGGAACAAATAGGAGAAATAGCTCTGCTGGTTCATTTGATGCTATTGAGGTGGAACCGTGGCCTAAACTCAGACAGGTCTCTGCTTTTCATTAAATATTGATATGAATTTAGCTCCCAGAAAGCTCTCAGACCCCGTGTTCCAGAACCAAAACCCAGCTGCAAGCTTTTAAACACATCACTTAGAAACGATCTTCCCTCTCTGAGACGATGAACCCTTAATGTTCTCTACTTGAGAGGTTCAGATCACAAAGATCCATCTCTCTAATCACCTGAGGAGAGCGAGGAACCGTCTGCCATCTGCTTTGGACTTGCACTACTCAGGCAAGCCACTTACAAATCCGGAGATGTGATGCATTACAAATTCACGATCAAGAGCTGTGTGAAACACTGATTAAACAGGGTTTTTCAGCATTTATAAGAGAGAACTGTAGTAGCATAATTAATGTAATTGTTTTAATCCTGACTTAAACAAGAGTCTCTAATGTTTCACAATGGTGGCTTGTATGCTCATACCTACGCTGACAAAATACACTTGTTTTTAAACTGCATTTCAAAGGCATTGGAAGACTTTTTAAATAACCGAAAAGCCAGAATATTCTCAGACTCTTCAACTCTAACATACAGTCGAATATCTGAATTACAAATGAGAAATCTGACAATCGTGTCAGAGAACAAGGCATTCAACGACTAATACTATTTCTGTCTTTCAGACAAAGCTACCTAGTGGTGCAAAAAGTCTCAATATAAAATATACTGAATAGATTTATTGAATTATGTTTGCTTCTTGTTTTATAGTGACGGTAGTGTTATCCTACACTGATGGTGAAAAAACAAACAGCTTTCAACACTGCATCTCTACACTCTGTCTAAAGGTGAGAAGTTATTTTGAAAGACTGAGTTTTTCTAAGAAGATTTGTGGCATCGGTTCAGAGTAAATGCACATTTCTAAAAACATTGGCCTCGTGCATCCACATTTCACGTTCATGTCCAGATTTACTAACAGTAACTAAATTCTAGATTGTTGCTTTCCTCCACAGTTACAACACAATGCGCGCGTACTGTTTCCTTTGTGCATGGTTAAGGTGGGTCCTTTGGCGACTCCTACAGGCCACAAAAAGAAATAACTTATCACCTGTTTATGCGATAAAACTGAAATTTTAAAAGTTATTCAATAAATGTGGATAAATATTATTCAATAAATATTTGATTTGATTTTTCAGTTGACTAAAGAACAGGTGCTTTTATTATTGTTGTTATTATTTATTATGTATATTGATGTTATTTATAGTATTGCACAGATAATTTTTCTTTTCTTTATTAAAATAAGAACTCTTTTTAAATGGTGTATGTGTTTACTTTTATATAGGATGTTACCACTATATTTCAATTATTTGTAAAACAACGTCTCATGTTTTCAAAATTTCCAACCCCCCCGAATACATTCATTAATATAACAATTTTTCAATCCTATTTAAAGAAATATTCCACTAAAATATAAACAGGTTTTTGTCTGCCACTGACAAACACAATCTTCATTCAACTCTCTGCAAACTCTTTTTTTTATCTGTTTAGGTGTCTTTCATTTTCTTTGCTGAATGATGCACTTTTCTGCTCATGTTTATCCTTCACTGCGCTATTTATATATTTAATAGAACGGGTGGAAAGGTGGTGAAGGGGTAGAGTTGTTCGTACAGCAAGCAGAAGGTTAGGATCCCCGCCAGATCCATTCTTCCGTTGTTGCCCTGGGCAAGCCACTTCACCCACGCTGCCCCGTGTGGATGTGTGTGACGTGGAGGGCATGATTAATGCCCTGAAAGTTGTAAAGCATCTTTGAGAATCTGGAAAAGCGCTATATAAATGGCTGTTGTTGTTTTTGTTGTTGCTGCTGTTTTTGCTGTTGTTAATTTGTAAAGTCAAAATCAGTCAGCTCTAGATTGTTTCCCCCTTCTGGTTTGGACGGTAAGGGTTAAATAGCACAAAGCAAACCTCTAGATCTGAAACAATTAAACAGTAACATGTGTAACTAACATTTGAGAGCATTCCGTTTGTTATGACCATTCACTGCAAATGAAAGCAAGTAGTTTTTTTACAAAACAATGCAAAACAATCCTTTGAAAAAAGAAAAATACTTTAGTTAAACTTTCACAGCATTGATGCCAAAATAAAAAAAAAAGATCAAGTGATCTTTTCTGGCTAAAAAGGGCTAATCGTCCCTGCAGTAAGATAATAAGCAAAACAACCAAAAAAAAGGTGTTCAATTCTGCATGAAGATCAGACTCTGATCTCAAAAGTTCATTAATTTGAAGAGAGGACGAATGTTAGTAGTAATGAACTAGTAACAGGCAGTAAGTGTTTTAATGAAAAAAAAAGCTCTTACAGCATGATTTTCCAATATTTTACTGTGTTCTTTTTCATTTTACTTGGAGCATCCAACACGCTGCGTTCAGCATGAACAACATCTCAAATCCTCACATAAAAAAAAGACTTTTTTTGCCAAGCTATCGCTTCAAAGCCGTCTTCTTCACACCGATGCAGTCCCTCAGTCCCAACGGTGGACAGCTGTGGGGTAAAACCAGGGTCATGTTGCCCGTACGTGATCGCTTGCCGCCTCAACCGCTCAGTTCACTCCTACAGCTGGATAACAGGCACATATCGCATGGCCCTCTGGGTAATCTCTGCCTTTTAACAGAGCGCGCTGACCGAATGAACCATCCTACGATCTCCCAGAATTCCCTGGAGATGGCAGAGCCGTGGGAGGGGGGAATAAATATAAGGTTTGGGAGTGGACTCTTGAGGGCTTTAAAGATACTCTATCACGATAGGAAGTGTGTAGGTGTACGTATGTAGGTGTGGGCACTGCTTGTTTAGTCTAAGTGATGTAGCCTCTGGAGATTTTACACTTTCCGAGCCTCATCTAACAGCAGCGTAAGTAGCTTGAGAGTGTATGGGCGATAAGATGTGTGTGCGCCGCCGATGTTTGTTTGTGTTTGGAAAGCAGAAACTGAGAAAAGGAGAATTGGAGCAAATCTAATCTGAACTGTGATGGATCAGCGTCTGTATTGCAGCCTGAATGCCCGGAGGAAAAATCAATCCATGAAGTGTGGGTAAAAATGGAATAATCTACACTTCCAAAATGAAATATAACATGTAAGGCAAAGCAGAGTTGAAACAAATCACATATAAGAAATGTAAATACATAGCACAAAGGCATTCAAACTTTAGGCTGATTTGATGATTGCTGTTTATGAGTGTTAGAAAGTTATTAATGGCGCAAAACCTAATTGCTTTTTTTACTGTAGGTTCTCACCACAATCCCATAATACATGATTTGCAATTGATTTTGAATGTCAATTGAATGTCATCTGGAAGATCCACTGTTGGATGTTGGTTCTATGCCATCAGAAGTCACCAAAATGTAAAAAAAGGGGAAAAAAGGTGAAAAACAAAGCAAAAAGACAAAAAACAAAAACTAAATACGTCTCAATCTCCATTTAAAATGACTGTAACAGTCTGTTCCATGTGATAAGATTTAATTTCTCTCAAGAAAACTGCTCCAATTCTATAAATGCTGCTTTGTTTGTCTTCTCTCTTTATTAGCAAATACAAATAAAACTAATTATCTTCCGCATACAAGCTTGTGTAATTTAGTATAATATTCATTCCTATTATTGTTTTCATTTATTTACAATTATGTATCTTATTTAGTATTGCTGATATGTTACTTGTTCTTTAAATATATGATTAAAACTAGTTAGCATTACAGCTAAAGCTAATTTAATTAGCATTAAGCTATTTAATTAAATCTCTTTTCCCTAATTAATTGTTCAGACTTGATTCTTGCATATCACGTTATATGCGTAATCCTCATTTGCTTGTTAGAAGTGTGTTGTTTTTAAACTAAAGGATGGCATCATGAACCTTCATGACACAGCAGAGTTAGAGACAGAGAGGAGTTAAACAAAGAGCTGGGAAGAACAGAACTGTGAGGTGAGAAGAAGGAGAGATGAGAATGTGCGGGGAGGAGGGCGTCTTACGCTGGCATGATGAATGAGTATACAGAGATCCTGGGCACAAATGAAAGGCTTTTTTTCCTTCTGACTGCCAAAGCCAGACCCACCCTCTCCACTCCCACACCTCTGTAATGATGATTTATCTGTATCAGAAGGAGCCGTCCAATCTGGCACGGCGCTGCCATTAATACAGCAGGTCGCAGTGGCCATCGCAGAGCCTGGTCTAGGGACGTGTCTGCCGAAATGGCCACAATCACTCAAGTGGACTCTCGCCACGGGCTACAGGAGACGGAGCCCTGGAGCAGCTCATACATCACATCATGAACTGTGTTCTACCAGCAGAGATTCGCTGATGATGTCACCAGCACGCTTGCATGAACATCAGACATTACTTCATTGGTGTCATCCTAATGGTTATTTCACCCATTTCATGCATTCTTGCGCATGTTAAATTCTGTTTTTAATATGGATTTCAACATTTTCAAGACTAATATAAATATACGGTTAACAAAGTCATTATAGAGACAGTGGGTCATTACACCTTGGTGTTAGTATCGCTTATTTTTTTACCACTGTCAAGAACCATTGTGGGGTAAAGAAGCTAAACTTATAACATGTTGTGTTGTCTTTGGTTAAAAAATTTAAAGTCTGATTGAGATTTAAAGGTGCACAATGCAGGTTTGTGGCCAACGCTGGTATTGCAACCCAAAAATGAAATACAGCCACCCATGTTATGTTCAGTTCAGATTCCATATTTCTGAATATTCTTATCTATACAAAATGATTTTATCACTTGTCTTGCATGTTTTAGTATTGTTCTCTCATCAAAAACATGCCTCAAGTCATATTCAGATTGGTTTTGCATGCTTGTGTAATCATGTTTTCTTTCTCTGGAGCTCAAAACAGCTCGGTGGCCTTAGCCACACCTATCGACCATAGCACCGCCCACTAACCAATCAGATGAGGTGCTAATGAAGCTCATCTCAATGAACAACGTATGCTCTGACTCGCATATAAACAATGAAAAGAAACAAATTAAAAGTGCGTTTTGAATGTTTTTTTTGCTTTATAACAAATAAATGTATTTTTCGGAAATGGGAGGATTTTCTGTGTGCCAACAAGCAAATCCCATTAGAGGGCGTGGTGGAAGGAAAGATGGAGGAACAGGGGGTATACGGGTATTTTTGTTGTCTGTTACTCCTATAGTTGATGACCTGCACACTGTTTAGCTATTTCTGTGGCGGACCAGCATCTCGATGTATAAAGTTAAATCTTTAAAGTTTTCTCTTAGAAACCCAGGCTCAATAACTGCAAGACTGCAATCGCCAAAAATGTCCTTTCAAGTATTGGCAATCTCTGTCTGTCTATAAAACCCTGATAAAGTCATTAAAAGCGTCCAGCATGCAGACCAAAAGTAAAATAATGCTGAAGCCCTCTGGCTCGGAAAATAATGATCTCGCTCATAAACTCTCGGACTGCAAACTTTCATCAGCGCAGACCTCAACGAGACTGGAGCGCTTCTCCAGCTGTGATTTAAAGCTCCGCTCGGACATGTAAAGCCTCAGAGATATATCAGAGAGGAAGATGAGGACAGGCGTGCTCTGCTTTCACAGATTTCATTCGGAGACCTTCATTATTCAGTGAAACCACAGAGGATATTTCTCCTCAGGGATCAATAAAGTTTCTCCAACTGTTATGGGCCAGAACTGGACCTGTTGTCAACCCGAGACATTAATCTCCAGACACTGTTGTAGAGGACAGAGCATTAAACAGATGAATCGAGTTAAGCCAGGACTTTGATTTGAGAGTGTAGTTAAAAAATAAGAAAGATGAAAGGGCAAACGACTTACTTATACAGCTTCATGAGCACTTTTAATGCGGAGCTTTCAGAGTAGTTTAGAGACAGCATAAAGTGTGAAGAAAACAATCGATACGAGATACTCGCTAAAATAATCAGACGCTTTATGATTCATTTCTTGGTTTTACACCTGCCATCTCTCTGCATTTATAAACTTGATTGCTCAGGCTCAGTAATGTGTAAGGGTGTGAACAGTTAATTATTATTTGCATTAATGAAAAAGAGAGTTTCATTATTATCAACAACATTCCGGAGTTCACAATTAATAAAATATTACTATTTTTAACGACAATTTATTTCCTGGGCTCCTTTTTCATTTTCTATCTTCCCATTTACCAGTAGAATTTACGCCTGTAGAATTCCTTTATTTATGTATTTATATCATATATTATATTTATTCATACTTTTTTATAAATATGTATGTATTTATTTGTTTATTTATAATGAATTAATGTATAATAGTTTGTTATATTTATTAGTAATGTTTATTCATTCTTCAATTGTGTTTATTTATTTATTTATAATAATTATTGTGTATTTTTCATTTATTGTGTTTATTCATATTTTTTATTCATTATGCATTTGTATTTATTTATTTCTTTATTCGTATAAATGTTTTCATGTATTATATATCTTCATAATGTTTATTCATTCTGCATATTTATTTAGTTATTATTGCTGTTGTTAACTTTTAATAATTGTTACTTTATTTACTTATTTATTATTACCATATTGTTGATTTTTATTCAATTTGTTAATTTGTTTATGTATTACTATCTGCATGTTAGGCAACTCTTTTGGCCGTGTGTTTAACTATTTATTTGTTTTACATATCAAATACTCACGTTATGTGGTAGAATATTTATTCAGATAACTATTTGTAGATGACTATTGTCAGGTGAGCATTTACATATACGTTTGGTTAAGTAAAGTATATATTTTTAAGTATTTGTTACTTAATTTATTTATGTTCCTCTTTTGAATTAATCTCATCATGTTTAAAAAAAAACGAATTCTGCCCTTTCAGCGTGTTGAATTAAATATTTAATATATTCTCTTCAGTTACTTTTTCTATCAGATTTTTTAATTTGATTCCATTTTTATTTTTTGCTCTGGGTAATAATGAGCAGGAGATGGAAAATGGGATGTTGAAGGAGACTTGACCTCCCTTTACCACTCGAACACCGTGATTGGACTCACCAAAGCTCAAGCCCAAGGCACTAAGCCTCCAATCTTGTCACTTTCAGAGAGGCACATGAGATTTAAAAACAAAGAAGGCAAAAGAAAAAAGAAAAACAACGCTAAAACAAAGGTATTCCATCATCCTACGCAGTAGCAATAATGGAACTCTCCGGGATCCAAACATCCATTTCCAATCTTTGACAAGGCTTTAAATAGCATTGTGAGTGTGTCTGTGGCTGGTAATATTTCATACGCACTGTACATGTGTGTGTTTGTGTGGGTTAAGAGAATCTTAAGAGTGTTTTAAGCTGAATAAATCAGACTTTAGATCAGAATAAACAGGGTTAGCTAAAGCGGTCATGAGACTTAACCCATCTGCCTTTTGAAAACATATTACGCCTTAATTCAAGTTCTGCAAACAACGCTCTCTGACTCGGCTCCATTCAGAGAATTTTAGAATCTATGGCATGAGCAATTGATTTCTTGAGAATTTCTGAAAAAATGTTAAACGTTGAAGGTCCAGGATTATGTTGTAAATTGAGTATAATTTTTTGTTTCTGTTCAAGCTACATAAATAAATAAATAAATACATACATATTCTTATATACGGAAGTAATTTAAAAAGCCACAAAAAAACCTATTCCTTCATTATAATCTAGAACAAGTAAAAGGTACACAGTAAAATCATGAAGCTTAAATGTAATACATTCAGAATAAAACTTAATACATCCTGAATAAAGCACAAATGTTTGTATTTCACTATAAAGTTTTCACAATTCTGTTTTCCCCATCACAATGTAAAAATCTATAGAGTAGGGCCAACTAGACTTTGAACAGTCAATTTAACGATCTAGATTTTACTGTATACGAAATCAAGTCAAGAGGTCGCTTTAAATATAAAAGAATAGTATTAAATCACACTATTAAATGATAAGGACGCACTCCATGCCCAAAAATTAATTTAGTCATTAATCAGCTTTGTTCCTCCTCTGAACATATTTTGAAATAGCTAAACAGTGCACATATTTGAACCTAATCCTGGAGGTTTGAGACTGTCTCATGGATGCTCATGTCACCCTCGCATCTATCCATCTGTATCCATGTTACTCATCCTAAAAGAAATGAAATAAAGACTTAAATCCACATTATCATCTCCTCATCTTTTCTTTTAGAAAGCTCGCGCTCACTAGAGCTCATGTCCATCAGATGCAGGTCTCTGGGAGTAAAATAAAGATTTCATTTGAGTTCTAACAGCTTCTGAATGAAGACGGAGTAGGCATCTACATTGCATGCATTTGCATGCTTAAAGATGCAAGCAGTGTTGTGAAAGACTAAATTGGAAACTTTATTAAAAGATAAGATTAAAATAACACTCTAAGTATATGTATGAGTAAAGGTGGAGGTATTCCACTGCTGAAGTACTGTTCTGGCTTAATGTTTCATTACACACTTTTGAAATTAAAATTTTACTCACCCACTACAACAAAAGACAAATATTTTATGGCAATCCTGCAGCGTTTATTGGCAGTCAGACAACACACCCCAAGAGCTTTAAAAAGGCAGGAAAATGTGTCATGTTTGTTTTGTCAGGTTAAGAACGTTACAAATGGTATAAACCCAGAGTTTAGAGCTTAATGTGTTGAGTTAATGATCATGAGTTTCGCAGAGAGGGAATTGTACCCACTAGCTCAGTACCACCTGCTGTTAATATCCGGTCATGATGCGATAATAAACATTTCATCAGTTCAGCTTCCAATCAAGAGAAATAAAGGAGACACAACTGCCCAGATTTGACCATAAGGGAATTTATGTTTCATTTATGAAGGAAATGGAAACTTCTCAACCAGATGCTCTGTACATACAGCTTCTAACACAAGTCTCACAGTCATTTTTAACAAATCTAAGCACATTCTCTACTATAGAATAGAGACATCATCTAAAAACTCCTGAGGGATATTTCTGAACAAATTTTGTAGCTGAAAAGTTTGAGGAAAGAATCATATTTCTCTAGGAAACAATTTTCTTTAGTTTTTCAGATGTTCACGCTTGCACTAACAATTCAGAAGCTTCCAAACATGGTCAAGTGACACCGGAAGCCAGCAAAGGTGGAGTCAAGGAAATTTCTGGTGTCCATTCAGGAACATTTCAACATGTTTTCAAGATCTCGTCCTGATCGCAGCTTGAGATCTCCTCTTGTGAAGTCATCCTCTCTTCATCCAAACACATTTCAGGATTGTTTTAGTCAACAAAAAACCGGACTGTGTGATATTTTCCTTGTTCCCTAGAACTGGACATGAAGCCCCCTAATTCACCTCCTCAAAGTGCACTCGACTGCGGAGTATGCTTAGATAGTCCTGTCACTAAAGTCCAAAAAAGAACATGCTATGAAATATAGAAGAATAGAGCCCAGATACTCTGCTTAAGTGACCTAAGGCCAGCAGATGCCGGGAGAACATCTCTTCTCACACACACCTCCACAGGAAGAGCAAGAAAAAAAGGCTGTGTCCGCTGCTGCTTGTCACTAAGTGTTAAGTCAAAACTAGCTACCAGTTCAGGGCTAACAGACTTCACAATCACAAACTTCCATCCATTTGGGGTCCTAAGTGACTCAAACCACTTTCCATGGGGGAAAAATCACTCGTACACAGTGCCCTTAAGTGTCTGAGGGATGGCACTTTGTGTAGACCGTTAGTTTTTAGAGAACAGAGCTTCGACCTCTCTGAAGTCACACCTCTCTCTTACTTGTTTTCTTGTTACAAACTTGTTTGTATTTCGCTCTTCTGTTGAAAGCAAGAGAGGATCTCTTTGACATCGATGTTTAAAATTTAAGAGGGAAATGAATTCATACACAGTGAAATCTATAGAGTTAAATTGACACTGCTCTGAGTCTATTTTGTCCTACTCTAAATAGAGTTAAATTAACACTGAGCTCGTCAACCTGAACCATAATATGTTTAAGTTAAACTCTTATTTTTTGTTACAATGTGATGAGGAAAATATTTGTCATGTTTTTTATAGTGAAATACAAACATTTATCACTACATACAAGTTTTTGGTGAATAATCAATGGTTTAGATGATATGCTCATTGAGGATTTAACTCAGTTTAAGTGTTTTTGGTTCACTCTATTTAGAGTGTATTTGGTCCTACTCTGGATAGAGTTAATTTTACTCTCAGGATTTTACCGTGTAAGGCAAGTTTATTTGTATAGCACATTTCATACACAGGTAATTCAAAGTGCTTTACATTGAAAATAAAGAGTAAAAAAAAGTACATTTAATAAAATCAGGCATAAAAAAGTCATATAAAATCAAATTGCTTACAATTTCTTATCACAACCGCGTGATCTTCTTTAGAATGGCTTACTCAAATTTAACCAAGTACAGGACACCACTCTCATGGGAGAACCAATTTTCTTACAATTTCAAATTGTTTGTGTAGGCAAGCCGTTGTTTTGTTCTGTTAAAATATAATCAAGTAAATAAGTATGTTTATAAAATAAAGTAAGTAAAATTATTTATTTGCCAAGTTGTCGGTTGTCAATGGTACTCTCCCTTTCTGGGTTTCTGAAATGTATTTGTATTATGAAATTTGTAAATGCGTTTTGCAGCATGTAAATGTGTTTCCTAAAATGTAAAATTGATTCGAAATTTGTTTCCATCCATCCATCTTCTTGCCGGCTTTATCCCTTCTGGGGTCGCCACGGCGGAATGCACCACTCGGCCACTTAAAATGTGTGTGCATATGCTACATGTTACGTGCAAATCATAGTGGAAAAAAAATACCTAAAAATGCTTCAGCATCTTGCCAGGTTTTCATCTTAAAATCGTTCTCATGTCACTGTCAGGAACCTCCAGGAAGCCTGTACCAGCTGCCAATTTCACAGCTTTAAAACCACATCTGAATGAACGCGATGACTTTGACGTGACACGTGTGTCATGGACAGGAATATTAATGGTGCTTCATCTGGAGCGAGAGTCCGATTTCCCTTTCAAATCAGCCACGATCGATACCCTCGCACGCTCTAAAGTATGAATACTGCGACTGGAGAGAGATTCATGCTATGCCACACACTCGGAGTAATCACGAGAAGAGAGAAGCTCGCTCTCACGCACAGAGATTAGGATGATGAATTAAATATGGGCTGCTGAGGAAGCTTTTGACCTCTGGGTTAGGGACGGGTCAGTGCGAGGTGAATAATCAGCCACTACTACAAAAACCTCACGTTGGGGACCTTGGTGTTTTCTTGAGGAGAAAAGGGTGTGAAATAATGGATGGATTAGGGAAAGAGAAGCATGGGAGTTGAGCAAATGCTGTGAATGGTAAAAGTGGCCCATGTTGTGTTTGCTTGCAGGGTCAAACATTCTCGTGTGACCCCAAAGAGAGAACGAGGAGTTGAGGATCTAATTGTGAAGTGGAGCAAAAAGAGAGGAAAATAGAGGAAAGAGCTTGAGGAATTAAGGAAGTGTTGTATTTTAAAAGGCTGAATAAAGCAAGGACTGGTCTTAGAATTGGCCTATACATCTTAAATTGAATGTCATCTTTTCTGAGTTAAATTATTTTTATACGAGCCATCAGAGAGAAACACAAGGAATCAACTATGCTGTGTCTTCACAAAGCCTACAAAATCAGTTTGAAAATAAGAAGTTTATTTTAATTATATTCATTATATGCATGCCCCTGAGCTTTTTATTACAGTTTTTCTCAATTGATAAGACAGTTTTTTTTAATACATTTAACACGTTTGCTTAACTCTTAATGCACCGAATCCGTTAAAACACACAATTGGCAAAACAGTTAATTTCATTCTCAAAACCCTCATTGTAAACCAAACTCCAAAACTCTTTTTCAAAATACAATAACAGAGTTTTCACAACACTAACACACGTTTTCTTCTGACAGCAACATTTAGTCAATCATAACACATTGAGAATAAATTTGGCAAATGTTTTGGTGTTTGGTGGAGCTTAAGTGTAAAAGTAGTTCAAGCATTAGAAATTGAATGCATTTTGTATCAAAGCAACAAAAATGTTGTAATTGTATCGCTTACCTCGACGGATGTTGTGCTAATTGTGTTAAGAGTTTAGGAAACTTGTTAAATGTATTGAAAAAACTGTCTTAGCAAAAACTAGATATCAGTTGAACATGTACAATACATGATTTAAAAAATATCTGACTGGATATCAAAGACAAACATCTTCAACAGGATGAAAATACTTTAATAGATAAATGAAAATAATAATAAACAATGCAGATGAACCGAGTAATTATTGGTGTTTGAAAACTAAAGCTAAAGAAAAAAACAAACTATCTTCCTCGAATAAGAAAACAACAGGAAAGACAACATGAATTCTATAATATAAACATTTCTCTGCATAACAAGCATGCACTCACGAGTCTCTCTCTAGCATGTCTATACAAACAGAACAAATAATTATAATAAAACAAAAGAAATAGTTACACATTAAAATTAGCATCTGATTCTGCAAAAAGTTTGCAGCAGAAGCAGTAGGGCCGGTGATTCTGACACACAGGGCTCATGGATTCCCTCTCTCAAAAACTGCTGTCTGACAAGTGTGTGTCACACGCCTGGGTGCGTGTGTATGCGTGCGTGCGTGTGTGTGTGCATGCGTGCGTGTGTGTGCGTGGGGGGGTTAAGTGTGTGTGTGTGTCCACCGGTCACCATCTGTGGATAATTTATTATTCATTTTAAAGCACAGCTGCTCAAATGGATGAAGATGGAGAGATCGAGGGAGAAAGGGAGTGGGGGAGGGAGGGGGGTAAGAGAAAGAGGTAAGAGAGAGAGAGAAGGAGAAGGAGAGAGGCGAGAGAGGGGAGAAAGAAAAAGAGAGACAGGAGGAGAAAAAGAACCAGAGAAGAAGAGAGGGAAATGGATAAAAGAGTGGAGAAGAAAAGAGAGGGTGGAGAGAGCGAGAGAGAGTAAGTGTAAAAGAAAAAGGGATGGGAGAGAGAGAGAGGAGAGACAAGGAGAGAGAGATAAAAAGAGAAAAAAACGGGAGGGTATAAATAAAGAAAGGGAAGGAAAGAGAGAGAGAGAGAAAGATTTGTTTCACCTTTCTTTAGTGACCATTGTTTGAATTGGTTACAAAGTGTTTTGTTATACTGATTCTGGACATAAGTAATAAAAAATATACTTTTTTGTTCGTTCATTTACTCATTAATTCATTTTTGGTTTGCGTATTTATATATTTATGTGTTTACTTTTGTACCATGTTATGTGAAAAAAATCTAATATATTGCCAACAGTCAACTTTGCACCATGATCAAATCAAACAATTTTATCAGAGTTACCAAACTAAATCAAAGTCAGTCAGCATAAAAACAACATTTCATTTAGTTTTATAGCCAAGAGCTTTTGATTTATTGAACCAGAATATATGTTTTTTGTTTGTTTGTTTTGTTATTTTGCTGGCCTGTTGGATATTCCGGTGAAAAATAATCATATTAAGTTTGTTTGACATATTTTCCACCTTTGCTGAGGGTTCAGTGAAAGCTTTATTTGCCTGTGAGCTGAGGGACACGTCTAGCAGCAGCATCTCCTCTCACTTTACACCCATCAAGAATTTCCCCTTTTCTTTTCAATCATTTTTTTAGTATTTAAGTAGGCCCATTATGTCATTAAACCCTCCTGAATGTGAAGTGTTTGGTGCAGAAATTGCGATGAGAGCTTGGTTTTGAGGCTTCCGCTAGGTGAAGGTTTGCGTGTGAGACACTGATTGCTCAATATCATCAGACACTGCGCCAGCCCTACAAACATCGTTTCTGTGTATTTCAGAACAAATCCAGAAACGTTTATTCACTTAAACTCTAGAAAGCTGGAGGCAGAAAAATGTGTGGTTTGCTTCAAGTGGGCTTTTCTCATGTAAAAACACAGAAACGGCCTTCTACGGCTCATTTCGTCCAATACACACTCGTGACTCACCCCTGATGATGGGTACGCAATCCAACCGAGCTCGGCTGTGGCTGTCCGAGTGTCCAATAGTGTCTCTGAAAAAAACAAAAACAAATACAGGTTTACTCTACAAAGATATTTCCTCCAAACAACCAACCGTGAAGAGAAGCGCATTGCTTGACCCACATTTCAACACAAACGAGCTGGTGTTATTAATGAGCAGCACTGAAAGGCACAAAACACAGACCAATCCAGCCTTCGGATCGGCCCTGCGTCTGCTTTAAGTGCTCAGCTCATGTCTGAGCTTATCAAGAGCAACATCTGAGAGCTGCCAGGACAATAATCCACAGCAGACTCGGTAGCAAACACTGATAAGATCCCTGAAAGACATCACAGAGCTAAAGCAATTATTAGCTAACCAATGGATGCGTCTCACATGTTGCACAATATTGAATTCTAATTTTTCAACCAAACTCAATATTGTAGCAACCGTTTAGCATTTATTTTAGTGCTTTCAAATGACTGAGGGCTACGACAAAATTGAGGTAAACTTTCTGATATTTCCTACAATTTGCATGCATTTCTACTCTATTACATTTTTCACAATTTTTCAGACAGTTTTTTCAATACATTTAACAACTTTCCTAAACTCTTAACACGATTAGCACAACATCAGTCGAGGTAGATGATACAATTAACACATTTTTTGTTGCTTTGATACAAAATGCATTCAGTTAACACAAATTTCAAATGCTTGAACTTCTTTTACACTCGAGCTCCACCAAACACCAAAACTATGTGATTTTAAAACCAAGTTTATCCTCAATGTGTTATGATCGACTAAATGTTGCTGTCGGAAGAAAACATGTGTTAGTGTTTTGAAAACTGTGTTATTATATTGTGAAAATGAGTTTTGTTCACAATGATGGGTTTTGAGAATGAAATTAACTGTTTTGCCAATTGTGTGTTTTAACTGATTCGGTGCGTTAAGAGTTAAGCAAACGTGTTAAATGTATTGCAAAAACTGTCTTAGTGAATGTGAAAAACTGTTGTGTTGTCAATATGGTTCGTGACATCATTAAATGTTGTCAAAACACTTATTAATTATGTTAGTAAAATCATTAAAGCAAATTTAAAGTCAAATCAAATCAGGTTTTATTGAAAAGCCTCTCCTGGGTTTTGGTATACAATTGATAATGTGTCAGTACCTCATAGTTATTGATCAGCCTGAGCTCTCTTATCATATGGGAAATAGCTTGTATTCATGATTTATTCCTCTGACACGTCCTGTGCAGTAGTTTGGGCTTCAGTATGGGTTGCAGTTATGTTTGTTTGTTTCTGTGGAGATATTTTCAGTAAATGCTGTAATACATGTAATGCACCCTCTTCCTCTCTTTCTTCTATTCTCTTTCTTCTCCTCATTCTAATCTTATCTTCCTTTACTTTTCTCTCTTTCGTCTTCTTCTCTACTTCATGTTCTTCTTCATTTTATTCTCAAGAGCTACAATAGGAAATAAAAGTATCAATGACTTTTTATATATTATCTCTCTTTAGTGCAGGTTAGTGTGCTTTCATTGACTATTACATGTGATATTAAATACAATCGAAACACTTGTTTTAAAAATAAACAAGAAAAATCTTTAAACTGTAATGTTATATTGTTAATTTGTGAATGTTTCATTAAAAGCTGTAGCCTTAGAACTTTAGTCATCCTAAAGGTTAATTAATAAAAAAATTTTTTTACATGTATTTAATCTGGTGTTAGGGTTAGAGTTTGGAGACTTTATGAGTTTGGTAAAAAGCCTTCCACTCTAAGTGCAGCTGTAAATGCTCCTTTAGGCTGCTTTTTTAACATAAATCTTATTTCCCTTTAGCATTGGCTCCCAAAAATCTCGAATACTACTTTTAACCCGGTCAGACCAATATACCAACATTTTTTTTAATTAGAAATGCAAAAAAAGCAGACGATGCTATAAAAGAGGAATTAAATGCAGTGAAATTCTCAAGCACAAAAGAAAGGATGTCCATTATAATAGACATAGGGTTTGAAGGACTTTAATTAACCAAATCAATCCAGCAAACTGTCTCTCAAACAAAACGGGTTTCTGAGCATTTCCATTTTTTATTGCAAATTAAAGAGACAACACCAATGGTCTCCTCGTGCTCTCCCTTTGCAGCACAAAATCACATTTCACCACTAACAAAAACTCTTTCTGCCTCAGAGCCAAACATGTAACACTGGGTGGATTCCAAGGCAAAAGTGATGGCAGCTGGGAAGAGGAAGAATATCTGAAAAATCGAAAGTGACGTTCCACACTGGAAGCCTACCATGCCTACATCTCTAGTTTCTAGTCTGTAGCACCCCTCGCTTCTCTGCTAATCAAACACTCACACATGACCTTCCCTGCATTTCACAAGGAGGAAGCAGATCACGAGGTCACTACTCATCTTTAAGATGAATTCTGAAAAGACTCTGATGGACATCTGTCATGATGTGTTCTCCTCAAAAGACAACGCTTGTTCAAACCCTGTCCAACACTTGAGAAAAGCAATATTTAGCAGAGTGTTTAACTGGGTCAGCAGCGGTGAGTAATGCTTGCTTAATGGGATGGAAATAGTAAAAATCTGTGGAAAAATTGCTTCAAATCTTCCCTTAGGCACAAGCATGTTTCAATTCCTTCTGACGCACAAGTAAAAAACAAGATACTTTGCAATCTGTTGGATCACCCATGTTCTGTTGCCGTTCAATTTTTGTTTTGGTTAGTTTAACAAGTTTTGGTTAAACAAGCAAATGCTTTCCAAGACATGTTCCTGTGTTTAAGTGACTAAAACGGCTAAATTAGGTTAAGAAAATAAATCAAACCTGTTTCTGTGTTTATCTATCACAAATCACTAGGATATCGTTTACTAAAATTCTTGAGTCACCCAATTTCAGATTTTATACAACTTTATGGACATACTGCAGCATATATATTCAAATTGTCTCAAAAACTAATTCTAAATGGTTATTCAGATGTGGCTATGATCATGCTTTTAGGGCTTGACACAAAAAATGGTATTTAGAATATTTTTTTCTTTAGATCAGATTTGTGTTTCTATAATGCTTTTGCTTACATTCAGGAACGTTTCACAAACTCTAAAAATTGTATAACTCCTCGGTGCGAGCATGTTTTGAGCAACAAAGCAATTTGCTCCAAAACTTGTGATACTTATTCAGAGAGAATACTAAATATTGATACCTATAAGAAACACAAATATCCTACGAAATCCTACATTTCAGTAGATTCAAGCCAAATGTTCGATATAGGCCTAGTTATTTTCATTTAAATGCATTAAAATGTAGTAAAATACAAGCGAACGATGCTATAAACATCTTTATATCAGTTGTCACTGATAGCTGATGAATGATGAGGTGCTCTTCAGTATTCTTCCATTCATCAAATATTACACCACAGACTCGAAAAACTAGTTAATCACAGCTGCGCTTCAATGCAGTGGGCGGGGCATAATGCAATTATGATTTCTATTAAATGTCAGGAGTCATATGTGGAAACTCAAAAAACAATACAACACACATAAAGCCGGTGGGTTGGCTGTTATTAAACACACAGACGCTATAATTCAATTGTTGAAAAAGGCACAGAGAGTCAAGCAGCTGGAGTCTCGGAGGAGAGAGACCTCTGGACATGCTCCCTTCCCTCAGGAGAATTCTCTCTGTGTGTCAGCGAGCGTCTCCCTCCGTGTGTGGGCTGATCGTTCCAGTGCCTAATGCTTTTTGAGGTCATATCAAGCTTCGAGCTCATTAATATGCAGCGTGTGGCTTTTAATACATTAGCATGATGGCTCAAATGGATCATGGAATCTTGTTAGGATGCATAACCCTAGCAAAAGGAAAGCATGAGTGAAAGCAGAGAGGAAAACAACCAAAGGAGGAAAAAGTGTCACACTTCTTTTTCACATCCTCTTACTGTGTTCCTCTTCACTTGAGTTTGCGTGAGGGACTCGAATATTTTAGGTTTTGGTTTTGTTTGACAATCTGTAAAACCCTTGAGTAGTGTTTTTACAGTTTCTCTTTGTCGTTTGTTTTTTTCTCGTCACAAGCACACACAAACATCCAAATAAAAAAATTAATGGAGCGTGTAAAAGCACTACTAACAAGGAGAATTAAAAAAAAAATCTAAAAATAAGCTGTCGAAAAAAAAGTTTGCAAACTAAACGAAAAAATATGTGCAACAGAAAATGCATTGCATTTAATATTTATAATTGTTTTTGGTCCTTACAATACTTACTTGTAATGCATTTAAACATACATCCCTCATCGCAAACATACAAAAACATCAAACTACAGTAATAAAAAACCTGTAATACACTTCTGAAAATGACAAGATAAAAAAATCTGAAAAATAACATCAAGCTTAAAAAAATGCATGCATCAGAAAAAAACTTTGCATTTAATACAGCTAGTCGTTTTTTTAGCTTGTAATTAATCAATGTAATGCATGCTTTTAGACAAACTATTTTATATCTTATTATTTAGAGAACATTTAAAAGAAGAAAAAAATTACGTTTATTTGGTAATTTGTTCAGAAAATGACTTTCCTAGATTCTTGCAGGTGGCGATAAAAAAAGAGGAAAAACTACCAAGTTGATCTTATTTCGAGTCATCCTCCTCCTCCGAGCCCTGAATAAGCTTAAGTACATCTCTGCTACCTCCATAAGTAACCCCACCTAGCCTTCAGCAGCTGCTCACTGCTTTCATTAAACCTGAGCAGATCCTCTGAAGCAGCAGCGCAATAAGCAGAGAGGGATGAGTCTGTGTGTGTTTTAATCAGAAGTGTGGAGCTGATGGATGTCCCATGCCTTAAATAAAGCTGTGTAAGAAGCTTGTTTATCTCTGCAGGTCAGAGAGCGAAGGCCTTGGTGACAGAGGGGTCTTAACCTTCACCAGAGACAGAGAGAGAGAGAGAGAGAGAGAGAGAGAGAAAGCCACCTGCCCCATTTACAGCTCTCGTCCAAGCAGGCCCAGGGCTTTAATATTTAATGCTGCATAGTGCCAGTACAGAAAGAGTGCATTAAACATTGAGCAGTCCAGCGCTCCGATCAATACTGCGGTTCTCACCATGAAATTGCTCACCCACACTCACACACGTCTAGTGCAGCCAGCGTGGCAATATATTGACCAACAGAGTTTGCGGTCTACCCATAAACAAGTCTAAGCGGGAGTTTCACACTTTTTACTCTGGATGAAATGTATTCAACGGAGGAAACGGAATGCTGAGCTTTCAGAGAATTTTTATTTTTACTCTGTTGTGTTTTAGTCTGTTAAATAGATAACAAAAGTGTCATTTACAGTTTTTTACAGTTGCTAAGACAGTTTTTTCAATACCTTTAACAAGTTTGCTTAACTCTTAACGCACCCGAATCAGTTAAAACACACAATTGGCAAAACAGTTAATTTCATTCTCAAAACCCATCATTATAGACAATACTCCAAAACTCATTTTCAAAATATAATAATACAGTTTTCAAAACACTAACACATGTTTTCTACTGACAGCAACATTTAGTCGATCATAACACATTGAGAAAAAACTTGGTTTTAAAATCACATAGTTTTGGTGTTTGGTGGAGCTTAAGTGTAAAAGAAGTTCAAGCATTTGATATTTGTGTTAACTGAATGCATTTTGTATCAAAGCAACAAAAAATGTGTTTATTGTATCACCTACCTCGACTGATGTTGTGCTAATCGTGTTAAGAGTTTAGGAAAGTTGTTAAATGTATTGAAAAAACTGTCTTAGCAATTGTGAAAACTGTAATTAAACCACATTTTAAAAGCTTCAAATAAAATAATAATAATTATAATAATAATAATTAATTTGATTTGTTGGCATCTCAAAACACTCAATGACACTTTAAACATGGAACACAACGAGTCAATGAATGAACATCAGGTACAAAGCATAAAATAAAAATAACACACCAACTAAATGGAATAAACTGTCTCAGTCTGGAGATACCTGGCAGAATAGAAAGGTTTTAAAGGTCTCCACATCTATCTGAATTGAGATTTGTCGAGCCTTTGGGGGTTTTTTGGCTAGCTTCACACCTCTGTTGTTAAATGTTGATGCAGTAATGCTCCTTGGCCTTGGATGGCGCTCTGTCATTGTCTGTCATGTCATTTGTGAAAAGTTAAAATCTGGTAGAAGCTTGGGTGTGCGACAATGAAAAAAAGTGATTTTGACAGATATATGGACATCATGATGAAAAAATCATAATAGAAAGGTTGTAAAAAGAGTGGAAGATGTTTTTATTGCTAGTTTGACAAAGGATTTTTAATGCTAGTTTTTTCAACATTTCTTTTTTAAATGAGAAAGAACACTCAAATATGTTGTCAACTGGAAGGATTCATATCACAAAGAGAAGAGGACCGAGAACAGAACCCGGTGGAACACAATAAAACTAAATAATCAACACCAAATATAAAAGCAGTTCTTGATAGTACTCTTGCATTAATGGAGCAAAATCTGACAAACCTTCTCAATCAAATGCAAGAGTCATAACTGACAAGAACATCAACTCTGACCTTTTGCTTGTTGTTGCTTTGAAATAATCTTTTCATCATTCTTTCATTTGCGGAACGCAGCCCACACCACATAGAACAAGAAAGAAATGCATCCCCAGTTTTTCCATTATCACCTGTTCTCTGTCTACACCTCACAACTATTTCTACATAAAAAGGCTTGATTTGAATTTCCTAGCATTCACTTTCTTGTTAGAAATCAACCAGATGAGCTCAAATAGGTCCCGCGTCAAACAAACCTGGACAAGACGTACCTTTCAGAGACTTCAACACCTGTCTCCCCCCTGACAGGGTGAAAATGAGTCTGAGTTTGCTTCATGGGAGAGGAAATCCTTCGGAGGAAAAGTGAACGGGGGAAATCAGTGCGTGTGAAGGAGAGGGATGGAGGAGAGAAGCAGCACCCCCAGACCATCGATTTCACAGTGGAACGGACCCCTAAGTAAAATAAACATTGACGTTTATGTGTATGATTATTTCAAATAAATAAAAATATGTGAAATATTTTGTCTTAAATAAAAAAGAATGTGCTGATCTACATCTCATAGTTGTACTCTTCATCTCAATGTTACAATGTTTTACAAAGTCATGAGCAGGCTTTTGTAAATAGCAAACTTTAAGTGAGTAAAAAATTGAAATGTGATATTTTATAATTATAGTGAAACATTTTAAATAGTGTCCTGATGAAAAACAAGACTTCCTTTGGTTTTAGTCCCAGACGTCACAAATACAGAACGTTGGCTATACTCTGATGGGTTAGGTACATTTTATGGAAGCATGTCAAGAATTCTGAAATCGTGATCTAAATGAGGTTAATCATCTAATTAACATAAGTTCTGAAGGAGCTTGGCTGATAATTGGCTAATGACCATCTAATCATATGGTCCCACCTACCCACATTATCTCCAGTATATAAGACATGACTAAAGAGCTAACATCTACATCGTTCAAGCCATCCCTCCTTCCACCCCTTCGTCACTCACAATTCATATTTCACCTCTTCTCACTTTGTCTAAGACGGTCTTCACCTCGTTTAAACTGTCTCTGGGCCCAGGTCTCTCACCGGACCCAGGTCTCTCACCGGACCCAGGTTTCTCACCGGGCCCAGGTCTCTCACCGGGCCCAGGTCTCTCACCGGACCCAGGTTTCTCACCGGGCCCAGGTCTCTCACCGGGCCCAGGTCTCTCACCGGGCCCAGGTCTCTCACCGGGCCCAGGTCTCTCGCCGGGCCCAGGTCTCTCGCCGGGCCCAGGTCTCTCGCCGGACCCAGGTCTCTCACCGGGCCCAGGTCTCTCACCGGACCCAGGTCTCTCACCGGGCCCAGGTCTCTCACCGGGCCCAGGTCTCTCGCCGGGCCCAGGTCTCTCACCGGACCCAGGTCTCTCACCGGGCCCAGGTCTCTCACCCGGGCCCAGGTCTCTCACCAGGCCCAGGTCTCTCGCCGGGCCCAGGTCTCTCGCCGGGCCCAGGTCTCTCACCGGGCCCAGGTCTCTCACCGGGCCCAGGTCTCTCACCGGGCCCAGGTCTCTCGCCGGGCCCAGGTCTCTCGCCGGGCCCAGGTCTCTCGCCGGGCCCAGGTCTCTCACCGGGCCCGGACTCACCCTCGAACAGCTCGCCTAGTATGCTTTTCCTTTTCTCGCCAACCACGCTTGCGATACTAGGCAATTATGAGCAGAGCAAACTCCAAGATTGGTTGAATTTAGCTGGATTTACAGAGCAGCGAGTGTCATGTTTATATTTGTTCTATTAAGAAACAAAGTTCAGTCACACATTCACACAAAGAGTTATTGTGTGTACTAACAATGAGCTGTTATAAAGAACAACTAAACGTTGGACAACATTTAATAGGTTTCTGCACGTCGATCAATTTTTGTAGCAACTGAAACATGATGTGAAGTGAAGTGAAAAGGGATTGGTTGTTAAAAGGTTTTCTGGGCGGATCTTACCAAAGAAAGCTGCCTCGAGGCTATATGAGATGACGCTTCCTTTAACATCACGTTATAAAAAGAAAAAAGAATTTTAGTTGAAAAATTAAGCTTTATTCTCAAATTAAACAGTGAAAAATGTAAACAACAGCAAGTTAAAATCTTCTGAGACATCGTATCTGTTTCAGAAACTTTTTCGCTGCTCGGAATGCACAAACTCAATCTCCTGGAAGTAACTTTCCACTCTGCTCTCCATCTCTCTGCAGATGAAGTTATATCAGAAACAAACAACGCTCAACCTTGTCAAAACAGCCTCCAATCATATAGATCTAATCACCGACTGAGGAACACATCATCAAGGGACTCCCTGCTGCCAGACACTATGTTCCAAACACCTGCATCAGGACAAATAGCCTCTCAGCAGGTCCTCTCATAGTATATTTGCATGCATTAACATAGCAGCAAAATATAAGGTCATTTCAGTCCATTTTTCATCTAGTCCACTCACACTTCAGATTCCTGTTTCTTCAGCATGTCTTACAAGTGCTAATCTTTTTCTTTAAGTCTGTATAGCTCCAGGGTGTCTAGTTTGCCATTTTCGTCTTCAAAAGGTGCTAACAGGGGCCCTCAAAGCGCCCTTTTAAGGCGCAAACAGACTTGACAGTATTTATTGTTAAAGGTCACCAAATCATGTCCCCTCACAGCGTCCTAAAAACGTTCTGTGACTGCAGAAGTCTATATCTGTGAAGCTGCAGAATAAACTTGCTGGAAGTTAAATAAAGTGTAAAGCACCTTTAAACTGGGAAGATTTAATTCAATCGGTTTACCAAAGTATAGTTGTTTTGGGTTCTTGGATAAAACAAGCTTTGGTTGGGCAAGCAGAATATTTAAAAGTGTATATAAACAGAAACCAGGAGAGCTAGAGAAGGCTTTAGGTTCTACAAGTGTCCGAAGAAAAAACATAGAGAAGAAAACATAGGCAGCTACGCAGCAGTTTAAGTGCTTTAATAAATTTTTCCTCATCCGTAATGCTCAAATAATGCCACTGCTATACATCCTCTATAGAGGAACATTGTTATTTCTGAAGATTGAGTTTATATTTGATCTAGATCAGTCTGTAGATTTACCAAGTTTTTTTGCCATTAACAAAAATACCATTATTTCTAAAATCTAACCAGAGTGAAAACTGCATAAATGTCCATGAAAGTTTGTCAATATAAAAATTAAAAAAAACTTTACTGTCAGCTCCTAAAGTAGTGCTGAAAATACTGACAAAATAATAGTATTATAAAACTGGGAAATATTAATTTCAAACAAAAGTAGGGCAAAAAAGGGCTGAACATAATAAATATAACATTTCTATATTATTTAAGTTACAAGTACATATTTTTTTAAAACACATATTCAGCTAAAATTGTCAAAACTTTGAACATTCTAATGTCCAAGCATTAGTAGAATAAAATAAATGAATACAATTAAAAGTACATTTCAAAAGAAAAGTACGCAAAATGGGGCAGAAATGCGAAACAGTTAAATCAATGTATGTTTTGTTTCCTCTTAATATATTAATTTTTCTAAGATGAGAAACATATTTTATTCATTACCACATAACCACATAGTGCAGAAGAACAATGAACAGCAAATGAAATATTCACATTCATTAAACAGAATGTGAGGAAAGCATGTAAAGGGACTGAACAGATTCCTTTATCAAATTACGCATATTTATCTGTACTTTAGCTGAGCCCAGAGACAGCAGTAACTGCTGGATATATGTGATTTCCCTCAGTGGAAACGGCATGCAGTAATGTTGATTACAGCCATTAAAATAAAGAATATTACAGAGCGAACATTTACTAAAATCACATCTTCAGGAGATGGAATGAAGCCGGCGTCTCCAAATCACCCTCACATTTACGAGAAGCCTCCGAGCGCACATATGAGCAGTGAGTAATGTTTTCAATCTCACATTTTCCCCACATCCCAGTTTAATTACATGAAATATGTTCAATCACCATCATTCTCTGGAGGACCGGTGTGTTTACGGCTGGACGGCTCGAACAGAACCAGAAACTCACACTCCATTCTAGCAGAAAGCTAACCGCAAAACTTACCTACTCGCTTTAATGGAACATTAGATGCTTGTGTGACATTCCGGAATCCCCTCGACAAGCTAATGCGTGTTCAACTGCCATTAGCGCTCGGAGGTGATTTGTATTCTTTCCACCTGCACAATCAAATCTGACATTATGATGTATGCGTTAAAGAAACGGACCAATAGCAGCAAATCTTTCTTCCTCTAGCTCCATCATGCTAATTTTTGCTCTTCTGAGATCAAAGCGACACCCCTGGAAATGTTAAATGATGCATAAAAGATTCCACTAGAAAATATACATTCACACCAACCATTGCAGCTGATTAAGCAGCTTTCTGAATAATTCACACTGACTAACGGCTTTGCTCTTTATCATCTTACTTGAGTAATCAGAAGAAATGGCAATGCTGAAACTAAGTTTAATCATTCATATAAAGATTCACAGTACAACAATCTAGATCTGCAGAACTTAGACGTTAGAACTAATCAGACATGTTTTACAGGGATAGGTGAGAGAGACGGATGAACAGACAAATATATCTGGAATAAATGAGTGATTAATTTATTGTAGGGTATAAAAGCAATGATGGATGAATAACTATAGATCAATTAAGGATGCATGGTTAGTATTAAATTATAAAGCAATGAAGGAAACTTATGAGAAGAAAAAGAAATTAACTGACATCAGGAACAAATTGACATCAAGGATGAAACCAATAAGGATGGATTAAGCAAAATAAGAATGAAGGATGGACAGATGTTTTTTTGGAAACATGTACTTGGAAAATTATGATTAGACGAATAAGTATTTCAAACCAATTTTGCCCTGATTGTTATCCATTTGGAACACCTGATGCCCAAACTAACCTGTATTTGGTTAATTAAGTCAAGATTAACACGTATATATAAAAAACAGTGAGTTGAGTCTAACCTTTTGTTGTAAAAACAAAAAATATCCCTGGATTAACATGAATTTGAAACACAAAATGACCAGGTTAACAATTTAGTAGAGAGCACATGAAGCCTAGACTAACTTATGTTTGGAACACCCCATGCTGAAACTGAAATGTTTGTAACATATGAAAATATTATGCCCAAACTAACATGCATTTGCAACATGTGATGCCTAAGCTAATGTGTAAAACAATGCAGGGATTTGCATGTATTTGGAACAGATGACTTGCAGGCAGCAGGCTAGCTTGTATTTGGAACATTTTGATGCCAAAGCTAACATGTATTCGGTAAAAATAAAGTCAAAAGTAACAAAATTAACATTTGGAACAAAACCCAGTCTAAAGTTTTCTTGTAAACATGCTGCAGGGAAGTCCAGGTTAAAAAATATGAACACAGTAATTTGCATTTAGAACAAGTGATGCCCAAGGCAACATTAATTTGGTGAATTGATGTCAAGATGAACATGTGGTACATGTGGATTAAAAGTTGCCAAGTCTAACACGTATATGTAAAAATGATGCCTTGATTAACTTTTAATTGGAACACATGATGCAAAAGCAAACATGTATTCGGTAGAAATTATGCCAACACTAACATGAATATGGGACACATGTTTCCTAGTCTAGTATAAAAAAGCATTCATGTGATTTACATGCAAGAGGAACACTTATATTTGGAACACAAAATGCCCGAATTAACACATTTGGAACATGTGAAAAAATTGCCAGGTTATCATTTGATGCTCAAAGCCACAATCTTGTAAACAAATAAACAACAAAAAGATTGCATTTGGAACACATGATGCCTGAGCCAACTAAGCATTTGGAACGCACTAAAATAATTGAAACATGTAAAAAATATGACTAACATGCAGACCAACATGCATTTGGAGCATTTGATACCCAAGCTAATGTGTACTTAGTAGAAAAAAGGTCAAGAATAGCATAAACTTGGAACACATTACAGTCTGTAGTGTTCTTAAGAAATGCTGCAGGAATTCACATGCATTTGGAACACATACCAGTTAACTGAAAAAACTAAATGGTGAGATGATCATGAAACTTGAGAGCTTTGGAGTGAGATAAATGAATGTGTGAAGTGTGTGTACTTCGCTCCCTGCTGTGCTCCCATTGGTCTGTGCCAAGAGAATTCTACATTTCATTAACAGTTCATCTTTTAATGAGAGCTCTGAGGGACCAATCAGCATGCAGTGATGCAAAACGCAGTGTTTCCCTTTGGAAATACATGCATTCAGTTCTGGGCTTAACAGATGCAGATGCATTCATACTAGCGCTCCACAATAAAACAAGGTCAGTGCTGTCTAAGGCCATGCCAGCACACGACAGTTGAGGTCTCCCCATGGTTGAGCGAAGCAGCTGAATATCACCTTCTAGCGGTCAGTGAAAATCAGTGATTTGGATTTATTATATTTTTATTTTATATAGAATTTGTGAGCATTGTAGAGATCACTTGGTCTACAAAAGTGGTGACCATGCCATCACACATCAGGTTCCAAAGAAAAAATAAAATCACCTAAAGTGGTTGTAGATGAAAGTCACCATCTTAACTACTCTGCTAAGCATTCAGCTACAACCGTGAAAAGGTATTAAGGTAAAAATTGTAGCTTTAAAAAGTGTGGGTTACTCTTTTTAGGTTTTATAGCTGCTGTTGAAGACTAATGAACACATCGATTGGCTACAATTTTATTCTAAGGACAAAATTATACAAACACCAATCCAAAGTCAGTTAAATATGAATATGCTAATAATATTTGTGTTTGTAAGTATCTTACTGTTGCTGCAAATCATAGTAAAACTTAAACGTCTGTTGTGTGCAGACATGTTAAAGCTAATTACATTTCCATGCCACTTCTCTGCTCTGTAATAATAAAGAGACGAGGTAGAATGTCTGATTTAATGAGCTCTGACTCTCAGTTTGTTGTTTTAAAAGCTGATTTGTGTTTAGCTTTGCCTGACCGAGGCCAAGCAGAAGGTCACCCAGCCCAAACCTCAAACAAAATCAATGCAAAGTAAAAAAGAAATAAATCAAAGTTTGTCAAACAGAGAATAAAGCGACTGTGAACGTAGCACCAGCAGAGCAGGGGTCTGTGGTAAAACACGCCTGCAGGCCGTATACACGCTCTCACTCACTCATGACAGGAACATTCATGTGTAATCCATGCAGTAAATGCTGCTGGTCACACCTGGCTGTCCTCAGAGGATGTTTACTATAGCGCACGCACACCGAGTGTAATTGGCAGCTCATGCTTGCACGCTCAGGGGCTGAAGAGAGCGTAGTTATGGAATAATTACAGGCTTGAAGGAAGCTTAATGGTCATACGCTAGTGCAGTGCATTCTGGGTAGGATTTTATTCTCAGCTTTTCAAATACTACAACATATCAATTAATAAGAAATGTATCTCACGTAACGTTCTTTTATTTAATTGCTCTGCTTTTTAAGAATGGGGTTTACAATGGGAGCAACATTTCTGGATATAAATATTTGTACAGGATTCAGTTCCTTCAATTCAATCCACTAGATTCAAACAATTTGATTAATTCCTGCACTGCATCTGCAATGATTAGCTTTTAGAGTTGGACTTTATCCGATTTACAAAGAAAATCTGAATACAAAATGATTATGCTTTGTCTCAATCAGGCACAGCTAACCAGAAATCCGCTTTTAAAACCATAAACCGAGAGCTTTTCAACTCAAAAGATCTAGAGAAACAAGTGCACACTTTTATCCCAAACAGCCTTAACAGTTATAACTCACAATTCTTCCCAAAAAGAGCATTACACTGCTTCAGCTCAAATGAAAAAAGTCCCAGGGCCTGAGCAGAACCTAAAGGTCTATCATAATGCACCGACCCATAGGTCTTTATAAAGGCAGCTAGTGATATACAATAGATTTTAAATATATTGTTTTACATAGTAACAGCTCAATATCTCAATATCTAGGTCCCCTCCAAAGTCTTCGAGACGAGTTCAGGGCAGCCAACCCATTTACAGTTAAACACATCTATTCAAAGTGCATTTAATAACAGCCCAATAATAATAGCCCAAACAGAGCAGAGTTTATGATACAAATATTTTTTTTTATTATAAGAGTAATTTAATCGGTAAATAAATGAAATGCTAGCCATTGAGTGAAAAGGTTTTGTGGTTAGTTTTGTAATAGAATAAATTGGTCTGGTGGTGGCATCAGCCATGAATTGGATGATTTAGGTTCACTTTCAGGTTCTTTACAAACAAAACTGTTTGTGCAATTTTTAAACTATGTGTCTTAACTGTAATTTTTTGTTCTTAAGCTATTAATTTAATAAATAAACGGTGTTATGTTGCAGATGTGTATCACCAGGCAGAGTCAAAGGTATTTGGGTGGAAATTATTTAAGGTCTGAGTAGACTCAAGAGTGTTAAATCTTATCAACACATAAATTCTTCAGATTTCAGCCCCAGATTCAGAGCCACATTAATATCTAGTCTGGCTCTACTGATGTGTATGAAAGACGCTATACAACTAAACCTTCCTTGTATGATAAATTATTAAAGGTATATTTTTGTTTGAAGTGAATTAAATATTAGATAATAATGTTTTAATTGTATTGCTTTACATAGCATGTTTTAATTCAATTGTTTACTGAAACTTTAATGAATAAAGCAACTTAAATAACAAAATAGGAGTTAACTTATTAATTAATGTGTTAATGTTATTAGTAACATTAATCGCAGATAACTTTTTCATCATTCAGTCCGACTCTAATTTTGAACATCGTAGAGAACAAGTAGAGACAAGACAGAGATGCACACAGTCAAAAGCTAAGCTCCACATATAACAAAAAATCTAATTGTTTTATTTTTACCACAGAAATAACCATTAACACAAGTCTAAAATGTTACATATCCATATACACCATTCATTGTGTCTCACAAAATACTGAAAAACAATTATGAATGACTAGATCTTGAAATTTTTAAGTATATATAAATCATCACTATATTGTCAAACTATATAAGTTAAATGTATAACTACATAGAATGCTAAATGTTCACACTATAATAAAAATCAGGTAAATAAAATAAATTGTTAAGATTTTAAATAATTAATATTTTTAAGTTTGATATACTTTGGCTAATGGAAGGCACCACTCAGGGACCGATAAAGGAATATCAGCCATCTTCATAAATAGATTTTCCGCCAGAAGAGAAGAGAAGGCATCAGTGACAGAAGCATGAGGGCAAACTTCTTATCTCTCCCCGGCACACTGGGCTCAGCTGACCAACCAAACAGCAGCTCACACACTTAATGGCTTGACCCCAGATATTATCCAGACAGGTGGAAGAAGAGACAGGCGATGGGGATGCCAGATACAGAAAAGGAAAATCAGTCAACAGCCCCTAACCCTCGCTCAACTCTGTTTCTCTCATATGCCGGTTGTTGTCAGGACTCACAGCAAGCCCTGATGATTCACCAGAGATGATGAAATCTGTGTGAGGACAGATGCTCTACCTGCAACCCTCGGTCCTCTTCAGCTCCAATGTTTTTGTTGCGCAAGTTTCATTATGGCTCTGTTCCAGTTCTCCGGTGCTCTATTCCAGACTCTATTCAGTTATGTACAGTTCTGCTCCATGTGTTGTGATTTTACTTGTTTTAGTGAGCAGCACTTTGGAAGCCGGGTTTATAAAAAGCACTATATAAATGTAGGCGGATTGGGTTGTTCCATAGTTGTTCTGCCACATTCTGCTCCAGTTTTTATCTACAGTACAATATTTTGTTCTGTTCTGTACAACGTTGTTCAGTACTGTTGTGCTTTAGTGTTATAGTCTTAAACCAGAAGTTCCTTACTCCAGTTAATGTTAGAACTAAAATGCACAGTACACCTTCCACAATTGAGTTTAACACTTCTGTTTAAAAATTGTTATTGCCTTTTCAGAGTGTAACTCCAGAGTGCAAATTCCAATCAAATAAAGATTTAAAGAATAGTCAGTTTTTATTTTAATGGCAACTATGATGAAAACTGCGTGAGAACTGTTGAATGAGAGGTGTTTAAGGCGTACACATCCTTCATGCACACATATTCAGAGGGGTTTAAATGCATCATGTGGATGTCTACAAAAAAATAAAACAACTCCAAAATGTTGAGCCATGTTGCATCTGAGCACATTATGACATTGTTTGTTGTCAGTGTCACTTTATTTATATAGCACAATTTGACCAAAGTGCTGTACAAAATAAAAAGCAGAGTTAAAAAATAACTAAAAAATGTATACATCAATTTAATATCTTAAATTAACAAATAATAAAGAAGGAAAATAAATAAAGTCAAATAGATGGATTCAGCAGTCCGTTCCACTCCTTTGGCCACAGGTGTACAACAATAAAGCATCTAGGCATGCAGATAGTTTTACTGCTATACGTGAAAGAACGGCTGGCTCTCATGAGCTCAGTAAACTCCTGCATGGAACTGTGACAGGATGCCTGTGTGCCTGGAACAACAAATCCAGTCATGAAATTTCCTCACTCATACAGAGGGAGAAGCAGTGGTGTAAAGCACAGTGCCACTGGATTCAGAGCAGTGGAAATGTGTTCTCTTTACTAATGAATTACACTTCTCCGTCTGGGTTCGGCAGCTGCCAGGAGAAGTGTTTCTTCTCTGCTAAATTGCACAATTCCATGCTTGAGCACATGCATCCAACTTCGTTTGGGACAGCTTGGAGCTGACCACTTCCTCTTCCAACATGATTGTGGACCGGGACCAAAATCAAGGAGCAAAAAGACATGGATAAGAGAGTCTGCGCAGGCCAGAGTTCTCATCAAAACCCGCTATAACCCCTTTGGTTATTTCTCATCCAACCTCAGCGTGTGACCTCACAAATGTGCTTCTGGAAAAATGGTCAAAAATGCCCAGAAACACACTTTGAAGCTGTTCTAGATAAAGGGTGGATCCGTGTCTTATGGAACCCTTTGGATTAAGAATGGGATCCAACTTAAGTTCATTTGCGAGTGATGGTAGGTGAGCAAATACTTTTGACAATATAGTGTTAGTACATCAATACTTAGAAGTTAGAGTTATTGACTATAATAATAAAAAAAAAAAATTCTCGGTGCAGAAAACACCATCTTCATAGCTGAAACTTTTGATGCATTTGCTAAATAACAGCTAATGACAAAAAAATCCTGACTTCTCCTTCATTATCTCCTACAGCTTTCATCTCAAGATCTATTTCAGTAGATACACCAGGAAAGAAAATACCACAGAATTATCAACATTTACAGCAACCAGATATTAGCTATTTAGATGGCAGCCAATAAAAGACATATGCTGTCAAATGAACTTCACAAGTCTTTTCAACTGGAAAATCTGATTAGATTAACTAGGATTTGATTTTCCTGAGTCCGATGGTAGAGAAATAAAAGACAAGTGTTCAATTAAGGAAGCGATAGAATGACAGATTGGTTTTTAGTATCACATTCTGCAATGTCAAAGCGAACCTTCACAATTGCAGAAACCCAATAGTCTGGTTTCTGCTGTCAAAGAAACACCCAATTCCAGTGATCTGGCTTCCATGAGATAGCTAAAGCTGAGATAAAGCAACCTCGAGTGAATCAGTGAGGGAAGCCATTTAAACATGTCATCCCATTGCGGTTTCCAACGGGCAACAAACCAATTGGAGGATGTGTGATTACACTCTCGCAATGCTGTTAAATATTCACTGTTTTATAGCAAGTCTTTCCTCACAGCTGAGACTCGCTGCTAGCATTCAGCTCACACACACAGACGTCTGGATAAAACAGCTCGAAATGAATGTAAAAACACATCTCAAAAACCCACTTTCATGAATAATGGTAGATGGCTTCTGAGAGAAATGGCACAAGTACCCATGAAGCTTGTTTTGCAACTTTCAGAGTGATTATAAGTGCAGTTAGTGACTCAGAAATTACAGACTTCGCTTGAGAAAAGTGACAGTTTCACTGATTGATCCATTAAGAGTCTCTGGATTCCATCTATAAACCCTCTCCTCCACTTCCTGAATACATCCAACTCTCTACCAGAGTGGCACCAACCTCCACTAATTTAACAACTGAATAAAACATGAACTTTTATTTTTAAACTCTTTCATTATGATCAGTCAGTTTCCTAATGAAAAAAAAACCTTTGTTTTGAATGAAAAAATAAAAAAATCCGTTTGGAGCTAACAAGTCTTTTGTTTGTCTCAGCTGAGAACATGTGGAGCTCATATGTTCTGGCCCATTACAATGGAGCACATGGATCATTGGGTTCTGAGGATGAGGCTCTTGATGCAGCAGGAGTGAATGAGGCGTATGAACTGCTTGACTCTAGAACACGATGTATTTGCACTTCGGTGTGAGAATAATAGATTTTTTGCTGCGGCAGCAAACTGTAGCATTTGCACCGTGTACATAGGCCTAAAGATTAATTCTTTGTCACATTGACATGCTCTCTTTTTAGATAAAGATCATGACAGGCCGGGGGCCTCATGTATAAACCCCAAAAGTACTCTGTACTCCCAAACTCTGTACTTTTATTCATAAAGATTTTAAAAACACACGTTGATGTGAAAGTATATTGATTTGTAAGAAACCTTACCATCTTGTTCATTTACAACATCTATGTCATACCAGATCTGTGTCAGTTCCATATTACATTTGGACCAGTTCCGGATCAAATCTGGGTCAGTTCCATATCAGGTCTGGACAGGTTTGTATCAGATCTTGGTCAGTTCCATATCAGATCTGGACCAGTTTCGTATCAGATCTGGACCAGTTCAGTATCAGATCTTGGTCAGTTCAATATCAGATCTGGACCAGTTTAGTATCAGATCTGGACCAGTTTCGTATCAGATCTGGACTAGTTCGTATCAGATCTATGCCAGTTCCTTATCAGATCTTAACCAGTTTCGTATTAGATCTGAACCAGGTCCGTATCAGATCTGGACCAGTTCATATCAGATCTGTGGTAGTTCCTTATCAGATCTGAACCAGTTTCGTATCAGGTCTGGACCATTTCTGTATAAGATCAGTTCTAGTTCCCCATATCAGATCTGGACCAGTTTAGTATCAGATCTGGACCAGTTCAGTGTCAGATCTGGACCAGTTTAGTATCAGATCTGGACCAGTTCAGTATCAGATCAGTTCTAGTTCCATATCAGATCTGAACCAGTTTCGTATGAGGTCTGGACCAGTTCTGTATAAGATCAGTTCTCATTCCATATCAGATCTGAACCAGTTTCGTATCAGATCTGGGCAAGTTTCATAACAGATCTTGACTAGTTCTTTATCAGAGCTAGACCAGTTCAGAGTTAATCATTCTAAGATTTATGTTCTTTTTACTACATCTCTAATCACAAAAATGTCCAACCTTCACAGGACCTCAAGAAATTTTCACATACACAACCATAGTTTTACACACCATTTTTTATAAGAAGCAAACTTGAACATTTAGACTCATGTCTGTCTCTAGAGCAGTCCGTCAGTCCCTTCAGCGGGGCGTACAGTTTCCCCAGCAGCAATCCAAAAGTCATCTGCTCCGTAAAAGACCAGCCGCCTCCATAATCTCAGCTCTGAGAGCCGAGTGAATGCATCTCACATTTCCATTGACCACACATTTCTTACTTTCTCTCGCTGGGTGTCATCTCTTTCTTTTCTCTTTATCCATTGTGCAAGCCCCGAAAAGAGCAGGACATCAAGATGCGAAAGGGTGAAGGTGGCCTGGTGTAATTTTTCAGGCTTTCTCTTCATTCTCTCTGGCTCATTGGCCAGCAAACAACACATACATGCACCTTTAGCTTGTTCCATCAGCACCGGGACAGATAAACACAGCGGTGATGTTCAAGAAGCCATCGCTTTTAATCATTGCAAAGCAGAAATGTGTTCAGGGTCATCAGTAGCAGCGAGGATGCGAGTGCGCAAGGATGTGAAATAATGAAAACGGTCGTGGTTTTCTGGCAGGCTGGCTTCGGTTGAGAACAATGTTATTCCATTATAGGGATGCACTGATACCATTTTCTCTCTTCTGATCAATTTCTAATACCAGAGCGGATCAGGGTCTGGCACTATTTACCTGATATCACAGTTTTATATTTTTATTTCATATTTTGAAATTCATATTTAAATGAAAACTCTTCTCTTCAGGGAACACCTACTATCAAAAAAAAAAATATTTTTCTTCCTCTGTCTTTATCTTCTTCCTTTACTTCCTCACTGCTTTGGTTTATTGATCAGTTGATATTATGAGGGAACTGGTATAGACTTTGACGGTGTAACAAATTGCATATTGTCTCTCCCCTAATGTAAGTCACTTTGGACAAAAGCGTCTGCTAAATGCATGAAGCTGAATTTAATAGGTTCACTTTTTTTATAAATAAGTCACTGGAAAAGGTTTCACAATGTTTTTTTCCTTCCCCAAGTGGTAGTTAAACATAGATTACAACCGGGTTTTTAGTTTAAACAGAGTTATGTTTTTATGAAAAATCGTTCAAAAATCTTTACATATTCATAAAACGCCCTTGAGTCATTCTTCTCTTCACTGTCTTTTCTTCATGAATATTCATTATGAAGCCATGAAGAAACAGTCCATATTTCTCAAGGTTTGTATTTAAAAATTACGGAAATTGTCCCTCGCCAGTTGCCAAATATGGAACTTTACTCTGCAGTAAATTATACAATATTACTATGTTTATTTTATTTCTGAATATTTTGACCAAAAGTATCCCTTATTTTATTGTTGTATTGTGTTGTATTATTTTATTGCTTTTACTGTTACAATTTTTAACCCTTGCTTGGTGTTCATATGATTGTTTCTCAGGTCTTTTAGGCATTTTCTTCCTCAAATGAAGACATTTTATCTTAAAATACTTAAAAGATATTTACCCTATTAACCCTAACCCTTAGCCAAAATATAAGTGTAATGAACTGCAAATATACTTTATGTATTGCTCTTTATTCTTATTTTTAGACCATGTGTGGTGTTCTCATTATTGTGACTTTGACAAGGTTGGCGGGTCTAGACCCATTGTATTTTGGGGCTTTTAATTCCCACAATCATACAATTTTATACTAAAATGTAAAATGTCATTTTCATGTGTGATTTCTGCCTATGTGGGCAGACAGAATAAAGGTACAGAATCTACATTTTTTACACTTTTACATACTCTGGGTATGGGTATCCATCTTAGTATAAATATTTAATTGAGACACTAACAGATGTATGAATTCATAGCTTGACATTATCAAAACCTTGTTAACTTTGCTTTGTACACAATGAAACCTGATACATGTCAAACTAACATATCCGGTCAAACCTGCAATCCTCACTGTCGCACACCCACAATTCTGCTCCACCACGGCCAAAACCTGCGCCGTGTTCTGAACAAAACCCTTTTCCTCCTCCTCAAACTGCCCTCGCCTGGCCGTTAGAGACAGGTGTCCTGTAAACACAGCCATCTGCCATTCGGAGAGCAGCGAGCTGACCCACAGGGTGAAAATAAACAGAGCATTCACCCACATAGCCATGGCTAACATGCTATCACCAGCTCCCACGCTTCCTCCAGCAGTCAACGCTTTTAAACTCAAGTGCACTGAACAAGTGTACCTGACTGTTTGAGACTAGAGTGGTTAACATATCAGAGACTGTGAATGCCGCCATGTTCTTCCCTCAAGTCGATGAGTGGGCTATGTACTGAAAGTTTATGCTAATTCATTTACTCTTTTTTTCACATATCTTTCAGGTATTCAATGTATTGTGCTAAAAGATACTTGATTCAAATACAAGGTAAATAGCATTCCAATGGCAAAATAACAAATACATTACTGAATGGAGAGAACTATAAAAGTGCATGTACAAAAAAAAGATTTAAAAGATGAACGACAGACGACAGCATGATAACTGTTGATAGTCAGACTTTGAAGAAATGGTTTGCGGTCCTTTCTTTCTTTCAGGTTTAGATGTGATTCAAGTTTTAACGGAAGCAGATCAGAATGATAATCGATGGAAGACGGTCTGCAGGTATTTTGACAGCTCGTCTCGCTGAAGCAGAAAAAGAGAGAGGGTTTATCAGGTGTGAGATCAGCCGAAGCGCTTCTTCGTTCTCCGTAACCGACTCTGACAAGCTCAAACCGGAAGAAAATCCATCATCTTTCTTCCCTGTCCAGAGGTGTTAATGTTTCATGCGATCACCCTCCTGCTGTTGAAAGTATTTCTCTTCTGAAGGGAGAAAGGGGTGGGAGGTAATTCCATACTAATTCATGGCTCATCTCCATGGAGCTGCAACTCCACCTTTTAAGTTTAAAGCAAGCGCTCAGTGTTTCGCTGCAAGGTGTCAGTGTTTGCATCAACAGAAACATTCTATCAAAAAACAAGGTCATTTCAATCAGTTTTTAACACAAATATATGAACTGCTTGAACATAAACAGTGTTTTTTTTATTGATAAAGTTTTTACCCAAAGACTTTATTCTTTGGGGCCTAATATAAACAAATGCCAGGGGTCCTTATTTTAATCTTTTGAGAAAGAAAATGAAATTAATTTTCAGCTAATTACTAAAACTCTAACACCTTAAGAGAAACATTTTGGGTTTTAGAACTTATAGACATTTTTGAGAATTTTCTAACAAAAAAAAAATTCATGCACAATATAAAAGTAAAATTATGTTTACTGGGTCGCACTTTCTGAACCATTTCTAATATAAAAGCTTAAATGTGGCGTATTTAAAAAGTAGTACAATTAAATGCTAATTAAATGGGGTAAACCCAAGCTATTTAAATGTCATTAATTTAAAATGACTCTATATTTCTTTTAAAACTCAAAACCTATTGTAATCCAAAATAAACAAATAATGATCAAGCAAACACAAATAAAGATGCAAATTTAAAACATCTTCCCCTTTTTGAATCCCAAATCAGTCTATGATAAGAAATAAGAATTTCACTGAAATATAATACCCTAACAAATACTAACAATAATTGAACCGAACAACATTTTTAAGTTAATTATAATTAAGTGTATATAACCTATCATATGTTGGTTTCCCAGCAAGCTGTTTAAATAATTTATCTCAAATATCTGTGCTTTTCCTTTTTTATGAGGTTCTGAAAACAAGATAGGTAGATTCTGTTGAGACTGTTGATTGCTGATTGGTCAATCACTGAGGTCCCGGATTGAGCAGAAAAAAGTCTAAAAAGTCAACACATAACAAGCTTACAGAATAGCGTGTTTTCTGTTTTGTATAGGATAAGTGTTAATTTACCATGAGGTCACCAAGCAGAACTAGACTGGTGTAGTAGAGTGTCTAAAACAAGCTCAGTCAGAACTGATACTGGAAGTCTGTGAAAAGCCACACCAAACAGAGTCACGTCATTACTAAAAAAGGACCAATAAGCAAGTCACTTGTTTTCCCCTACTTGTTTTCGAAATACTGTTAATTATACAGAACATAAAACAAATATAACTATTTTTGGACACTGAATTAACGGGTTGGAAAGCATGACTTTCATATCCTGGCTACTGTTTTAACACTTTAGGAGTAGTGTAAAGTTAAGATTTGCTTATTGAAAACTTATTTGATTCCACATAACCAGGAGTGTGAAGTTAGACCCTGAGAATGAAATGAATTAGGCAAAAAGATTTCTGCTTAGCAACGCAGTCTGATTGTGTCTATAAATTCTGGAATCGAGAGGTCACACTTGGTCGAACACTTGGGTCAGGTTCAGTGATGTGAGACTCTTCAGTACAGTTCTGTAAAGTTAGATACGATTCATCATTTGAGTCTCATTTATACATTTAAGAAAAACATCTTTGTATGGCAATAGTTCTACTACACCGATAATGTGAAAGTATTGGACTAAATAAAGTTTTAAAAGATAAAAATGACGCTAATATTGTGCAGAGGAAGATTTTTTGCCATTCATAGAGCTTGGTGGGAAATGTGCCAAACAATTCCCCACAAACCAAAAAAGAGGCTAAAGAAAACTAAAAAAGAAAAATGTGTACGCGTTTGATTACAGAGTGAGTTTTGGTCTGAAATTTGCGTGTTCCCTACTCTATAATAAGAGTCCGTGGATAGTTATAAAGATGTCAGCAAGCCAGTTATCAACAGTTTACATCTAGTCCAGTGATCCTCAATCTGAAAAGCCATGACGTGCAGAGCAAAAGCTATGAGGGATTCGGTTGATAAAAATAAAATCAAGTGAATGCACAGAGCAGGCTGCTTTTTCCATCGCTTCGTCTAAAGCTAAAGCCTGCTTTCTCTGAGGACTGACTGGAAGTCTAGGACAGATAGAGAGGGCACAGAGAAATATCTGTAAAAGAAAAGATATATCTTTTTTTTCTTTCCTCTCAAAGGAATACCAAAATGCCTCCCGTACCCTTTCCCAAACACAATTAAGACGCAGAGTTATTCCTCAGAGTGAAGTTTGTGTCACCCAGGCTCTACAGAAACAGCCATTGAACAGACTAACTGGCCGCTTAACCTTTTCCACAGCCGGAGGTTTTGTTTCTTTTGGAGGGTTTTCTCATCTCTTTTGTGCAGTGATGGATGTTGATTCCTCATCAAGCTCATTTGGGCTTGCTGGCGTATATTACAGGCCGAGAGGAAACATTTATTTATGCTGGCAGAAAGCCTCGGCGTGGGGCGAGCGTAGAGAAACATGGCTGATATATGAAGCGTTTCCCTTCGCCTGAAATTTGTGTTTATGCATGCCGAGGAACGAAAGAATAAATATTGGAAAAAACTGGTAATTACCTCTTTCCTGTCATCAGTTCTGTCATTTTCTGTGTTTGTTTGTAATGCTGAGCTGGCCTCAGGCCTCCGAAAGCATAAAGATCATTTACAGTCGTTCACAGTCAACTGTCAGACTCTACATTACACTGATTGATGTCTTATGAGCCATATGCTTCCCTTCCATTGCTTAAAAAAAGCATTAATTATGTGTTGTAGTAATTAAGTTTTAATACATAGCATATGCACCAAAAGGCCAATGTTCCGCCAAAGTACAGCCAAAATACACATACATTTTTCTAAAACATTTTACAGACAAATATTTTTTTCTCAAAACAACTTATATTCTATATTCCGGTTCTGGCAGTGTGCTTCGTTTTTAAATTAAAATGCCTTTAGGTAAAAAAAAAAAAACTAAACCACAAACAGAACAACATGAAACAAAAAGTCAACAAACCAAAACAAAGTCAGACAACAAAACAGAAAAAAATTGAAAAAAAAACAAGCAAAAAAGTGAACAAAACTAAAAAAGAATCTAAACAAAAATATAAAACAACAACCAAAGAAAATGAAACCTATTAAAGAACAAAACAAAGCAAAAAAGTGAGGCAAAACTAAAACAGTATTCTGACCAAAAACATAACAAAACAAATACATTTTATCTTTTGACATTTTAGGTAACATTTTAGGTTAACAGATCAAACCTAAACAAGCCCAACCATGAACTATTAAAATATGAAAAAAACTATAAAAAGAACAAACAAAACAAAATAAAAAAAAACTAAATAAATCAAAACAAAGCGTAACAATATCAGAGCAAAACAAAACAAAAACTAAAACAAACCAAAAACAAAAAACATCTAAACAAACCAAAAGCATAAACCAAAAGAAAAACAAAGTGAGACAAAAACAACAAGCAACTAACAAACTTCAAAATAATTGCTTTTAAAAATGCAAGTGTTTTACTTTAATATTTTAAAATGTACCAGATAAAAAAACTCTTTTAGCATACATCACCTCCTGTGGCGCACTGAAGTGAAACAGCAAACTCTGCTTTCATATTTTAAAGCTTAAGTACAGAAAAAATCCTGAAAATGAGCCATTTAATCCACAAAGGCCCTGTAAAGCAGCGCTCAATCCTAGAGTAAAGATAACACCCCCAACAGCAGGTCTTACAGGCCAATAACCAGGCACTGTTACAAGCTCGCAATGTGGCTACAGCACGATAAACACTGCTTGGCTCAGGTCAATGGCGTCGTGAATCTGCCATCCCTTAAGTCTCAGACTTGCCTCTGCTCCTGAAGAGAGTGCGTTCAGCAATTACCAAAAACAGCACTGGCAATTGGCCATGAAATATGTGCGCCGCTCCAGAAATCAATACTGCCTTATCAATGGCATAAAAGGCTTGCCACTCAATTAAAGCAATTATGCTTCACCCTACAATCACTCTCGCTTTCACCGAAGAACCGACTTTAAGTTGCCTTCGCACTAATGGAAAAATAAATTGCTGTGATGTCGGCTCTGGTGCGTTTTTCAAGAAGCATGGTGTCTGAAGAGCGTCAGACGAAGTCCGTAATTTAGTGGAGAGATTGCTCTATGCACCGGTTCAATGTTCCTTTTAACGAGTCGCTGTGTTTCCTTTGTGAAGCCAAGGCCTCATTTCCGAATCCCAGAGAGATGGAGCATCTCTGAACACCCTGAGTTTGCAACGTCAGCCGTAATCTCGCAGCGGACGTTTAAATGACTTACAAGGTAGCGGCAGCTTCTCTTTGTCTGCTGCGGTTGCCGGTGAAAAACGCCACTGGGAGATAAGAGCTGACAAAAGAGGAAAGGAAAGGGCAACAGCTAACTCCATTCACGCCACGGAGGCACATCTTTGTTTGGGGCTTTGTTCCGCTCTCCTTTCTTGTCATTAAAGAACAGCTGTATTCGCTTTCTGTAGGTTCTGTTGTATGTACTGTATCCACAGTTCCTTTATTTTCAGCTTTGTCTAATCAATCACAGCAATTTGTTATCATTTCATCACATTTGTGACGTTTGTCAACCTTTTATGCATACTTTAACCAAGACGTTCTCATGCGCTACTGTACTCAGGGACAAGCTAGATGCATTTTTGCTGCAATAGAAGGGTTTCATGTTTAAAAGTCTACAAAATCAAGTAGAGCATCAAGTATCGAATATTTTTGTAGTTGAGTATTCTACTGAAAATGTAAGCGATTAACTGAGTAATCGGATAAAGCATTATGTAACGTCACCCTGCTGCTCTCATCAGCCGTTGGCATTTAATAGTAAAAAGTGGTGAATCTTTGATTTTTAAGTCAGAGAAGAAAATACAAGAAATGGAGACTGTAACAAACTCTCCATGTAACATTACTCTCCATTTTCTGAAAGAAGCAACCACCATCATCTCTCTTCCCAATCGTATGTCTCTCTTTTCAGTCCAGCAGAGCTCCAAAAATGACAGTTGATGTAAACAATAGACAAAAAACTAAAACAATACGGTCACTAAAAGAATCCAAGCTGAGCAAATTTGTGAACTTTTACTGAATTGTGTTCTAGCGATCGTAAGCTAATGTTACTACATATAGTGAACAAACCAACCTGGACTAACACCTACCAGCCAATCAGAATCCAGTATTCAGACAGAACATGGCATACAAATATTTAATTGAGGCAGAGGATTTTGCTTCGATAATATTCTGTATTTGAGGTATTCAAGTAACTCGAGGAATCGTTTCAGCCTTAAAATCAAAGTATTTGAATGTATATTTGTACACAGAAATGTCTTCTCTGTTTGCTTCTTTGCTGTAGAATTGCCTCCCAATCATGCACCATCACTTATATTTTGTATAATAAAACATTTGCTGTGTTTGTATGTCTCACATCACATCTGATTTGTATCACATCTCATATCGCCATGAGAACAAGATAGCGGTAAGCAGAAGCTCTGAATTCCTCCTCAAGGACAACCTCTAAAAGTAAATAAAAACCTTATGTCAGAATTAACCCAGTCGTTGATGAAAATATACAGGTCGAGACTGTGTTTCATTCTACATGTGACCTGTTTCATGCAACTGTAGTGTATGGAGACTCTACTCCATTCAGGTGAACTTATTTATCTAACCATAGCTGCCTTTTTTACACCATTAGATATTGTTTCATGGTGTATACGGTGTACAATAAGTCAAATAACAAAACGAAGAAGAAATATTAAAAGTAATCCGATCAGAATAACGCCAACTAGAATTATTTGTGACAACAATATGACTTACTGAATCATTACAACGGGGTGGCGCAGTGGGTCTCACAGCAAGAAGGTTGCTGGTTCGAGCCTCGGCTGGGTCGGTTGGTATTTCTGTGTGGAGTTTGCATGTTCTCCCCGTGATCGCGTGGGTTTTCTCCGGGTGCTCCGGTTTCCCCACAAGTCCAAAGACATGCGGTATAAGTGAATTGAGAAGAAAAAAAAATTGTCCACAGTGTTTGAGAGTGAATGAGTGTGTGTGAATGTTTCCCAGCGATGGGTTGCGGCTGGAAGGGCATCCGCCGCGTAAAACATATGCCAAAGGAGTTGGTGGTTCATTCCGCTGTGTCGACCCCGAAAGGGAAGAAGCCGACATGAAAATGGATGGAATCATTACAACTAGGCTATTCTTTCAGATCTAAAGTAAAATACACCAGGTACAAAGGCTCATGAAGTAAACAGGACACGGGAGCCAGAAAAAAAGCGGATCTCTGATAGGGATGATGTATGAGCTGGGATGTTTAGAGGCGATAACTCTCTGGATTTACAGTGGTCTCATTTCTGGCACCGTCCTTCACAACACAAAGCTAAGAATCTGTTCTTAGATGGTCCAAGGAGAACTCTGGGACAGAAACGATTGTGTCTAAAATAAAGGAAACCAGCATCATGATGATGTGCTTTCATTTGCGGTTTAAACAAACCAATTGAAAGGTACGTGGAATTCAGAAAAAACAGTGCAGAGATTTCAGAGACCATGTTACAATGCAGAGCATTAATGGTATTACAGAGTGAAATTTCAGCTTCATAATTTAGATAATGTCATATTTTAGCCAGCTGGATGGTCAAACTAAGTTTACAATAAGACATTTGACATCCTATTTGTTAAACTTATAAACTTTGTCACTCACAGTTCAACTGGGGGAAATCATGATGTCATTTTTGTCTAAAGAGAGGTGACATTTACTTAATTTACACCAAAAAGCAGAAAAATTCAGTGCGTTAGCTTTGGGACTCATCATGCTGGTGAAGTTTAAAACATTTAATTAGACAAAATGTCGTTAACCTTGTGTCAAATAACTTCTAAAGCAGGAAGCAAGTCTGGTACCGGTATTAATAAACCTCTGTGGCATACAATTTTACACATTGTAAAATAAATAATTAAATAAAAGAAACAAAAAAGGAGAATTGTATGGGAAAACAAACAATGCACAATATATTACAGATACCTATGGCCAGAGCTTTTTCCCATTTTGTTAACCTATGCATTTAAAAGCAGAATTTCTACAGAATTTCATGACAATTCTACCTAGAAGTCACCAAAAAAACTGCAGATTCCATCTGGTTCTACCAATACTTTAATCAATATGATAGGCTGTCAACCCTTCTTAACTGTAACCCATCAATTAGCCACTTGATCCTTTGCAAACATAATTAAAGTGATTAAAGGTTGTGAAAGTAGTGTAAAAGTGATCAAAATGTACTCAAATGCAATCAGCTGCATTAAGAAAGTAATTGAAACAGCTCTCTTACTAACAATTTAAATGTCCTCAAACAATTCAGCAGATTAAGCCAAATAAACAAAGTTGGGTGGGTTTGAGATGAAAACCCATTCCGTCGTTCATCTTTTCTTTTTTACACGCATAAAATAAATGCGTTTGAACTGATTGTCCTCAGCTGACCTCTCTGAAGCTAAAACTAAAGCCTTTCTGCCAGGGAATTCTTCGCACGCTGCCAGACAGTTTTCTTTACTAAATATGTCTACAATCATGTTGAGATTGCAGACCAAATAAACGTCACGCCAACAACCACAATAATGAGAAGAAGTAACGCAACATGTGTGAGCAGCACTAGACGGGGAACTTGATGAAAACCTCAACTTTGAAAGATTGTTCTGGAATGCTGATGAAATCTCGTCACCATTCCAGAATGCCAACGGTAACGTTCCTCCCAGTAGGATTCTCTCAGGGTTCAGGTGAACAGTTTCTCTGATCGGACATCTTTCTTCCATGACAAGTGGGTAAGCATCATCCAAAACATTAACCTTCTCAAAAGCATTTTGAACCGATTCCCCCCTCAAAAAAGGGGGGGAAAAAATCCACAGATTCTCATGAATACTCATGTGGAGGTAATTAGCCTCGGTGGAGCCAGTCATTGCCTTCTTTTTCTGTTCTGGCATTTGCAAAGGCCATCCTGACGTGTCAGCGAGGAGCCCTGGGGAGTTGATAAGCCAACACCTGGCCTTGCTAATCTGAAGATGAGCCCAAATCCATCGTGAACAGTTAACAATGGCACCGCCATCTCTCTGCCCTCTTCCTCTCACATCTGGACCACATCTGCCAGTCGGCTAGCGCTCATTATGGATTCAAAACAAGGGGCGCTTTAGCTCAAGTGCCGACAGGAAGCAGCGCTCTGCTGTTAATTCGATTTAACACACAGACAATAAAACCTGCTATGCCTCAAGATCCAATCTCAGCGAGATCTTGCAAATCTTTGCAATCTTTCTGCTTTTCTTTTGATTCCACAATTCACTTCAAAGCGTTGTCCTCCCTAGCCATGGCTCAATAACTTTCAAGCTTCAACCACATCTGGGAATACAAACCCCCAGAATGCATCAGAAAGGGAACAATAAAGAAACCGTTCTTTCTAAAAGAGCTCGGCTATCAGGACAATGGCAATAAAACTCTCCTATTATCAGCTTCTGGCCCACAAGGGAGCTGTCAGAGCGCTCCAGGAAGAGCCGGACAGCAGTCACTCAGAATGCAACTCCAGTTCCTAACAGAGCAAAAGAAAAGAGGCGATAAAGGTGAGAGAGCCGCTGGGAGAGGGGTGTGGAAGAGACTGGATTGAATGCTTTGGGCAGATAGACAGCTCTTGTCGTGGCTCAGACGCTCAATCAAATCAAGTGAAATCAAGTTTGACTTAGGTTTAAAGTCTCTGAGGACTGAAAAAGAGAGAGGCGCCTTTATACGTTTTTTTAAAAGACAAAACTGAATTTAGAGGAGGAGAATTTAAAGTACGCTGTTCTTTTTGTCCTTGTTTAAGAGTTCGTTCAGACGATAACTACGATGCTGCAATCTGTGACATCATCAAATGGGTAGCTTTGAAACACTTTGATCTTTAGCATTAATTTGAAGAAAATTCACTATTGAACATTACATTTGAAGTACACAATCAATCAAACAATCAAGTTTTTATATAGCGCTTCTTTAGCAGTTGCTTTCAAAGCCGCTTCACAAAGTCCTCGTGAGGATCAGGTGGAGTAGACAGGGGTTCCTCTGTGAGGGGACTCTCGCTGACTGAGGCAGGTGCTAATCACCACACCAGCATAAATATATACAGACTTAATGTCCATCGACGAAATGTTCGCCAGGCAGCACATGCAAAAAACAAAACAAACAATGACAAAACAGAAACTAACAAATGGAGAAACAACGGTTAGAACAGGTGATCAGCATCAGCTGCATGATGAGAGATAAATGATGAGGATAGATTAGAGAGGAACATTGAACCACATTGTTTTTTCAACAGTTTGTATGTATATAGCGCTCAGGCACCAGATCCGGTTAGACAAAGATTACAAAATACAGTTTCCCTGGCTGAATATTCAACTGCCTTCATAAAATGCATCATAAAGCAGACCTTAAACTCTGTGCGAACACCATTTCAACTCTACTCTCCATTTACTCTCATTGCTGGAACATATTGGCACATTAACAAGACCTCACCCCATTATGTTACCCAATTAGTTGTGATCTTACAGAAAATCGAATTGAATTACAATATTCAGTCTCTATTATTTTTTTCATCTCCAAGGCCTACAGGACAAAAAACATGAGTCATCCAGCAAATCTGTGCATTGGGAATCTGAAGCTCTGAGCACATGGCGACCATCGATTCGCACTCTACTTCAAGCAATATCTGCAGAACATTTGCTCTCGTCTCTGACAGACACCAGCAATCTGTCCCCGGCTTTAATGCACTCCCTAAATGCAGAGGAAAGATCAATAAACAATTATTTCTCTCTCTCTCAGGAAATGCTAACCCTCCTTTATCACCATGTCAATAAAACCTGATCTGTTTGTTTTCATTTATGCAGGTGTTCAAAAAGTATTGGATGTGGCAGCCAAATTTGAATCTCGAATGGTTTCTGTGTTGTGCCAAATGTGATTATGAATCCAGACATGCAGCACAATAGCAGGTTAATTCAGTGCTGGTTGTTAACAGCGGAAATGTTAACTAGTGATGGAAAAAACATTATAGTCTCTTCTCTGATGCAAGTCTTTTTCAAACGTCAAGTCACCTTTTACCAGCTAATCACATAGATTGCTATGGAAATATTATGCAAACAGACTAAGCGTATTAGTCCTAACATGAAAGTAAAGGAAAGTGTTAGAATAATTTTGAAATTTGATTTCATTATTCCATGTGATGTAGATACTGAATGCAAGATTCATCAAATGCATGTGTTGCTGTGTCTGTTCACACTCTGTGTAACTGCTAATTCTCATTCTTTACGGATCAATTGTTTAAGATTCTGATTAAGTAATGTGCTCTGCTGCTCACCTTGAGCTCAGACACTGTGACCTTTTGCTTAGTCGTTTGCTTTTGTTATTGTCTTATTCTCGTTTCCGTTCTTGCGATTAAGTCACGGTAACCACCTCATGTTTGGTTTAAGACAACTTTTTAACAGAGGGACTTTTTAATTTTCACTCTTCTCTCTCTCCATATGCTCTCAATCTCCTTGATTAAAAAAGGTACAAAACTTAGCATGTAAAACAATAGGCAATTAAAATTATCTTTAATTTGGTTCGTGGTTTGGTGTCCTGTTTGGAGATTTTTCAAACAGAAAGACAAATCAACTGTCACACAAGACAAAATGAAACATAAAATTAAACAAAATTAAACATTAGCTGAAACAGATGGAAAGCGTCACGGTGGCGCAGTGGGTAGCATGGTCGTCTCACAGCAAGAAGGTTACTGGTTTGAGCCTCGGCTGGGTCGCTTGGTATCTCTGTGTGGAGTTCTCATGTTCTCCTCGTGATCGTGTGGGTTTTCTCCGGGTGCTCCGGTTTCCTCCACGAGTCCAGAGACACGCGGTATAAGTGAATTGAGTAAGAACGATTGCCCATAGTGTTAAAGGGTTGTGGCTGGAAGGGCATCCGCTGCGTAAAACATATGCCAGAGAGTTGGCGGTTCATTCCGCTGTGGCGATCCCGAAAGGGAATAAAGCCGACATGAAGATGAATGAATGAAACAGATGACAGAAGAAGACAATCTTTAGAGTTTGGGATTCTGATGTTATTCACCCGAAAATGAATAGTAGTTTTAATCAGAATAATAAAAAACAATCAGACTATGTGAGCGGTAGCCTCAGACCTCTTGTCTGCGAAATATTGGTGCTTTCCTGCACTTCAATAATCCTTAAGTCTTAAAATCTGATTGGTTGAATGTGTCCTAATTTCTGGGAGAAGTGAATGTCGGAGCTAGATTCAAGTCAATTCCATGGATCCATTATCTTATCCCTCAAACTTCATCATCTCCCTTTCGGGGTCGCCACAGCGGAATGAATCACCAACTCCTCTGGCATATGTTTTATGCGGCGGATGCCCTTCCAGCTGCAACCTATCGCTGGGAAACATCCACACACACTCAAACACTATGGACAATTGTTTTTACCCAATTCTTCTATCGCATGTATTTGGACTTGTGGGGAAACCGGAGCACCCGGATAAACCCACGCGATCACGGGGAGAAAATGGCAACTCAACCACTCGAACCAGCAACCTTGCTACCCACTGTGCCACCGTGACACCCTCAAGTCAATTCAATTAAATTAAAGTTTTCATAGTCTGAACGCGGCATATATCATCTTATTGAGAAAATATATATTGATGATAATTAATGATATCAAATTATCGCCCATTCCTAAAAGATTTCTTCCAGTAAATGAGTTTAATTATCTTTTAAAAGAAGATCTTAACAGTAAACAATTTATTGAAGGTGAGAAAAGATCATATTGTGACATGGTTTTGAGTTGTTCTGACACTAGCCTCTCTTCTGCCTGTCTTGCCGCTCTCCCTACCGTAACCTTACCGTAACTCACGTAATAAAGGTGCACAGTGGTGAGCATGATGACAGGTTTTCAGCAAATCCCTTCACATCGCATGTCCAGTTGGTGAATGCCTGGTTTGTGCATAAATCCAAGTTTTATGTGTATAAACAGTTAGAGTTATGCATTTTGAAGTTGTATTTGCACACAAACACAAAGATGTCGAGACTGTGAACATCTCGTGCATGGATTTTGTACTGCTATTCATACAATAGCACATAATTACACACAACACTTTCAAAACATGCACGTGGACATGAACGTCACACACAAATAAATTAAATATGCACATGTTACTGTAAGAGCAATTTTATTCCTTATCTCCCTTCAATCTCTATCATTGCGTAGAAAGATCTAGAATTCTCTTTATTTCTGCTTCCAGAGTTCCAGCCTTCAGACTCTAAACACATGTGGAAGCCCAACTACACACTTTCAACGCTGGAAAAACAGGCCAAGCAAGGGGTTGTGGGCACGTAAGTCAAAGTGAAGGGTGCATGGTTTATTTAGAGCTAATTCCTGATTCTGATAAGAGTGGTAGCAAGTGTTAGCCAGCAGCACAGCTAACACTGATCATGTGTAAAAGATTTATGAGCAGAGATTGTTCAGGGTTAGGTCAAGCGTGTGTCTTATGTGATAAACGCTAGCATAAATTGAAGAAACGACACCTACTCGAGTAGATGACACACGCTTGTGTGAACAGCTGAAGAGCAACTTTAAATGGCTTTTTAAGAGCATTTTTGTAGCATTGGTAAAGAGTGGCAGGAAAGAAAGGCTGGGCTGCCATTAGTGAGCAAGAATTGGACTCAATGCAGAGTCAGTTTCAGGCATCTAACAACCTTCTGTGATTTTAATATTATTGCAGCCTTGACTTCTTCATTTTTTCCTCCCGCAACATAAAAACATAAAAAAGGTGCAATTGTTACTCTATTGTTCACAGTTTAGCAGAGATTCAAGCACTGATCAACCAGCCAAAAAAATCTAGAAAACTGGCAGATTATTTTTGTCTATTTGCCTCCGGATGCTCATTCAAAGATGATGATGTTGGTATAAATGAAGGACACAACCATTTGTTTGTCGAAGAATACATGAGGTTTTTGCTCTCCTCAGTGCTATCCAACTGTTTACTAGCTGATGACAGAAACGTTCTCTCTCTCTCTTCTCATCTCTCTCTCTCTCTCTATCTCTCTCTCTCTCTCTCTCTCTCTCTCTCTCTCTCTCTATCTCTCTCTCTTCTCTCTCTCTCTCTCTCTCTCTCTCTCTCTCTCTCTCTCTCTCACTGACATGTAACAAAGCTAAAATGTGTTATCATTACTTTTTAAAACTTGTACACAGTTTTGGAAACCAGGAAGAAAAGTTACACAAATTTAATTTTTTTTAATGAATTAAAAAGATTCTGCTGAAGCAGTTCACTGTTTAACAAGCACAACTGCTGAAGATTGCAGAATGCTTTTTAGCAATTATACAGTAATTTTCTTTAATTTAACATGACTTCTTTTTAGTTGAAAGCACTTAACACTTATACATATTTTCAAATGTGAATTTAGAGGATGTTTTGAAATCTTAAATGTGTTTGGTGCACAAACATTGTTTTGGATGATTACAGATATTTCTGAATTGATGAAAGATATCGATTGTTTATTATTCATGTTATTAATATATTGAGATATTAAGATACTGATATGGGCTTATTTACTGTTAAAATGCTAATCGTTTATGTATACATAAAAAAAAATAGTATTAAAATGGTAGAAGCATGTAACCACTTTCAATAATAGCCCATAGTTTGAGTGTTAAGGCTAAATATAAAAATAAGAGAGTCAAAAAGACTTTTAAGGTTTTTCCTGACATGATCTATAAGGTGTTAGTGCTAAACACGATGTAATTTCTAGTGAGTTCAAACTTTTTGTTGCCATTTTTCTGTCTTAAATATTGTCAGAATATTGAGCAGAATCTGTAATTTGAAGTTGAGCACAGCCAAGTGAACTGTCAACGAAGTAAACTTTCATTTGGGTCAGAAGATGAAAAATTAAATAGTTTTTCTGTTTAATTGATCGATGTGATTAATTGATCTTAATCTGTATCTGCAGCACAACACTTTGGGCCTATTAAACTCATTTATGCTTACAAGATCATTCGTAATTTCAGTCTAAACATAAAGTATACAATGAAACAGTTAGAATATTTAGAAAAAATTTAAGGCTTTTTAATTAACTGTATCCATTAATAATATCTAATAGACTAATTCTGTTCATAACACAATTATGTCTATTCCTGAAATGTCATTAAAAAAGCCTTGAGTTTGTATTGTTGTAACAATTTAAATACACTTTGATTCATTAACCAAAACGTCATGAATATTTCACTAAGTTAACCTCAGACATCTCAAACAAAAAGCAGTCGGTTCGGAGAGTGTAAAAAGATCTCAATAAGGAGGTTTTTGAAAAGCCATTTCATATACACGGATGGGTGACATTTACAGCAGAGTCCTGTAAAAACAGAGACATGACCCAGAGCAGGAGAAAGTGATTGCAAGTAAAAAAGCAGATTCTTACATACACCTGCTGAACAAAGGATTGACTTGGGAGTTTGTAAACAGGGACTCTATTTCAATCGAAGGCAACACTAACAGAAAACTGCTTTCAGCTTTTGTCAACAGCACTTTTCAGGCTGTTGTTCCATCTACCTTTGTGCCACTGAAATGCTCTGGCTGTTTAGCTGAACTAGCATCGCACGCAAGACCACTCCATTACCCAGAGCAAAACTTAACCCCGGAGGAGAGCTAGCACAGCTCCAATAAAACACTTCCAAAAAGAACATAGAAACAAGGCTGAAAACAGCCGCGCAAGCTTCTATGCAGATGAAGAAGCACCCATCATCACAGGGATTTACGCTCGAGAATAAGTTGCATCGTGGTTAAAATTGGAAGTGCAAACCAAGCAAGATCTCAGTGCCAACAGTGTATACTGGCAACCTCATGCTTTTGCTCATGGCTGGGACTGAATCAGTACCTACTGGTCATAAGGAGCCTGTGTGTTATTTAAAATAAGAAAAAGAAGTGAAAGTTGTTTTGGTTGTTTTTGCTTTCAGTCATCAAATGTGCAGAGGGTCTTTTCTATCTGAAAATGGGCAGAGAGCGGGCAAATTAACCAGAAACAGCTGGCCAACTTTATGCTCCACTCCTGCCGAAATCAATTCCCCTAAAATTGCCTTCCCTGAAATTCCATTCTAAACCCCAAACATTCCCTGTCTGGGATATATCTCTTCCTTGTCTAGGGTCTAGCTCTTCCCTGTCTGGGATATATCTCTTCCCTGTCTAGGGTCTAGCTCTTCCCTGTCTGGGATATATCTCGCTTTCCTGTCTAGGGTCTAGCTCTTCCCTGTCTGGGATATATCTCTTCCCTGTCTAGGGTCTAGCTCTTCCCTGTCTGGGATATATCTCTTCCCTGTCTAGGGTCTAGCTCTTCCCTGTCTGGGATATATCTCTTCCCTGTCTAGGGTCTAGCTCTTCCCTGTCTGGGATATATCGCTTCCCTGTCTAGGGTCTAGCTCTTCCCTGTCTGGGATATATCTCTTCCCTGTCTAGGGTCTAGCTCTGGGATATATCTCTTCCCTGTCTGGGATATATCTCTTCCCTGTCTAGGGTCTAGCTCTTCCCTGTCTGGGATATATCTCTTCCCTGTCTAGGGTCTAGCTCTTCCCTGTCTGGGATATATCTCTTCCCTGTCTAGGGTCTAGCTCTTCCCTGTCTGGGATATATCTCTTCCCTGTCTAGGGTCTAGCTCTTCCCTGTCTGGGATATATCTCTTCCCTGTCTAGGGTCTAGCTCTTCCCTGTCTGGGATATATCTCTTCCCTGTCTAGGGTCTAGCTCTTCCCTGTCTGGGATATATCTCTTCCCTGTCTAGGGTCTAGCTCTTCCTTTTCTAGGGTCTAGAACTTCCCTGTCTGGGGTCTAGCTCTTCCCTGTCTAGGGTCTAGCTCTTCCCTGTCTGGGATATATCTCTTCCCTGTCTAGGGTCTAGCTCTTCCCTGTCTGGGATATATCTCTTCCCTGTCTAGGGTCTAGCTCTTCCCTGTCTAGGGTCTAGCTCTTCCTTTTCTAGGGTCTAGCTCTTCCCTGTCTAGGGTCTAGCTCTTCCCTGTCTGGGATATATCTCTTCCCTGTCTAGGGTCTAGCTCTTCCCTGTCTGGGATATATCTCTTCCCTGTCTAGGGTCTAGCTCTTCCCTGTCTGGGATATATCTCTTCCCTGTCTAGGGTCTAGCTCTTCCCTGTCTAGGGTCTAGCTCTTCCTTTTCTAGGGTCTAGCACTTCCCTGTCTGGGGTCTAGCTCTTCCTTGTCTGGGGTCTAGCTCTTCCTTGTCTAGGGTCTAGCTCTTCCCTGTCTGGGATATATCTCTTCCCTGTCTAGGGTCTAGCTCTTCCCTGTCTAGGGTCTAGCTCTTCCTTTTCTAGGGTCTAGCACTTCCCTGTCTGGGGTCTAGCTCTTCCTTGTCTGGGGTCTAGCTCTTCCTTGTCTAGGGTCTAGCTCTTCCCTGTCTAGGGTCTAGCTACGCAAGAATAGGTTGGAGTCTTGGTTTCTTTTTTGCTGAAGAGCCAGATTCCTTTTTTCGATTAGCACAAAAGTGTAGTAACATCTCTTTCAGCTTTTCCCTTCATGACGGGAGATGTTATGACGTTCTAATTGTGGATACTCAGCTCTTGGGTTTCCTGCTGGGAAGAGCAGAGTGAAAGAAGCTGTTTTCACTGTGTTTCTCTGTGTGACAGCGAGGCGGTTTGCAGTCTTGTTGTGACTAGAAAGACCTTGGCGCGACCACACTCTTGACCTCTGCTTGATTTCATTGCCCTCTCGGTTTGTTATTTTTTCCACTTATGCACTCATGCGAGACCAAACGTTTGGTTTCCAGTCAGCCATTTCTCAACTCGGCAGTACTCTAAACTCACAAAAGCCTTACTTTAAACATACTGTCATGTTGTTGCAGTGGGTGTAGAGTTCATTTCAGTGAAAATTGTTTGACAACTCGCAGTAGAATTCCTGGAGATGAATTACCCGATCTGATGCTGATAACGGTGTTCAAATAAACACGCTGGAAAAACTCTGCGGCACGACTCCCCGACGTTTAGAAAGGAAATCCACAAAACAATGTGACTGGAAAATGTATGATTAAAAATAAAATCGTGAATATAATAAAAAGTGAACTAATTTGATTAACTGAAATAATTTTACTTGAACTCAATTGCTTCAATAATTGTACAAATGTTAAATAAAAGTAAAACACTAATAAAAAAGCTTGCGGTTATCAAATTTAAGAAATAATTCATACCAAATAAAAGCAAGTATAAATATTAAATGATTTCTAAATTATTTTATTTGGGTGTGAAGGGGTTTCTATGAACTATTTCTTACAGAAAATAAATAAATAAAAGAACAAATGAATGAATGAATATAAAAACAACTAAAATACAGTAAAAAAACAACAGGTTTAAATTAAATTTCTATATATTATAAAATTCTATTTACATTTGTGAATACATTATTAAACAAAGTAGAAGGTAATAGCTATTATGAATGTATTATTTTATTTAGATAAATGAGTGTGAACTTTTGTGAAAAACGTTCATAAATAAATACATTCATAAATAAATGTCTATTTCTCAATGTTCGTATTTATTTATTCATACATCTGTGAATAAATAAATAAATGTGTTTATGGCTATAAACATTTGTGGAGAAAGACATAAGTGCATTTATACATAATAAAAAATTGTAATATAAATAAACAAAACTACTGCTGTAAATATTGCAACAGTTAAGAATAAAAAAAAACATTTAAATTGAAACAAACAAGTTATTATCTATAACTTACAATTATAATAAAAACAATAATATTATTATTTCTAAAAAGTTTGAAATACTGTTTGAGCTTTGCAGTGATACTTTAAATATGTGTCAGCGGAGGAGCTGCAATTGTTCTGCTTAGAATTAAAATATTTCACAGGGGCCGATACTTCTTGCGATGACTATCTTTTTAATATCATCCAAGCCAAAGTGTAGTCGCTTGCCCTGAAAGCATCCGGCAAAGAACAAGAAGAGAAGCATCTAACTGTATCTGCACCTCCCTTTGAACATATTTTTCTCATCCATCGCAGCAGGAGTGAGGGATTCACATGAGTGGAGCGGCGGGCGAGACGTCTGTGTGGCCAGGAGCTGAAAGAGAGCACTGGGACTGCTCCAGCATCACTGAGACAGTGTATGAGGTTAGTGTGAGACTCATGTGGGTTGACTTGGCAGCGGCAGGACGTCAGCAACGCACGTTAGCAGGCTGTGTTAGCATGCTTCAGTGAACACACTTGACTTCCTGCTCCCAAGACACACCACCCCGAGCTTCTATCCTGAAGCGCGCTCACTCACTTTCTGGAGCATGTTGCAAGGGCAAGTCACATTCATTTTAGTTGAGTGAAGAAGAAAAAACACAAAAGGATGAAAACCGGTTTGTTGGTTTTGACTGGTTTGAGCCGCTCTTGCTGGGGATTCCACCTTGGCAGGAAGGCTGAACTCATTTTGCACAATTCTACATCTGAACATACGTCTTGTTTTAGTGCTCATTATACAATCTAGGAATTGTAAGAGCCTGTTTAAGAATATTACCATAATTTCCTCAACGAAACATTTTCAATAACGCACACCACATATAAAGAGTGACAGGTTTATTTTTTACTTTAATTGTTTTTATAGGTGCAATTATGCGAATTGTAAATGTTTTACCCCTTAATTTAATTGACAATTTAGTAAAAACACATTATAAGTGTGTTCCAGATATGGAAACTGGGTTTTAGGGGGCAGGGATTTTTTGTTTGTTTGACTTGCTTTGTAACTCAATATAACGGTAATTCTCTAAATTTCTCTGCTCTCTGAGAGGCGCTGAGGACGAAGAGAGCGATTAGAGGATAGAGAGAGCGAAGACGACGAAGAGAGAGTGGAGGGGGAGTAGTAGAGGAGCGGGGACGAGATAGAGGAGAGGGAGAGGAGAAAGAGGAGAGGAGAGCGAAGACTATCGGAGAGGAGATGGAGATAGAGAGAGAAGAGAGGAGAAGGAGGAGAAGAAGAAGAACGAGCTCGAAGAGAGAGAGAGAGAGGAGAGAGCGAGCGAAAGAGAGGAGAGGAGAGAGGAGAGCGAGAAGAAAGAGGAATAGAGAAGTAGATGAGAGAGAGAGAGGAACGAGAGAGAGAGGAGAAGCGAAGATAGGGAAGAGAGAGGAGAGCGAGAGCATGAGATGAAGTTCTCTAGATCTGACTATCTCTCATCGATTTAGTCATCTTTCTCTCTCCTCTCTCTCTCTATTCTCTCTCTCTCTCTCTCTCTCTCTCTCTCTCTCCTCTCTCTCTCCCTCTCTCGATGGATGGATGGATGGACGGGCGGGCGGACGGACAGACAGACAGACAGATAGATAAACAGATAGATACTAATGTTTGTTGGCAATATCGCCCAGCCCTAAAGAAATTCATGGCATTATACCGTCAATTAAGGAATTAACTACCCAAACACAGTTATCGGTGCATGCACACATGCAAAAAAAAACCTCATTGATCCAAAGAGTGAGTGATAATAGCAGAGAGACTGGCACGAGACTAAAACAACAGCTAGAAGAGCATGAGCATCAAACTGGACTCATCTCAAAGCCTGGTTTAAGCCTGACAGTGGAGCTCTGAAACCCAGTGTCTCCGAAATGCACTTCAGCTACATATGTTTGTCCAGCCGTCCAAGAAAGACAAAGCTCTTAAGCCCTGAGGTTCTCCGAATGAAGGAGCCAGGGAGAAATTCATCCTGACCCATTTTTGGAGCATCTATAAATCATAGCTACCCGTCCCAGTGGTGTGAACGGAGCGTGATCTATTACAGCATCTCGTATCGCCGGGTGTTTTGAGTGTTTTTTTTTCTTTCTTTGCTTCGCAGGTGAGGCTGGTAGTGGCAGCACCTGGTACGGTTTATGTATGTACACAGCGTCTCCAAACAAAAAGCCCCAGCTGTCACTGTGATGGGTCGCAGGTGCTTTAAACGGCCTCCTTTTTTGGAGATGCTTGCGTCCATCAGCTTGATCCAGAAAAACAGATGGCAGCAATAAATCCATTCAACCTGGAGTCACATGAAATCCTATTCTAAAAATGCTTGCGGAACAATGCTAACCAGCGAGTATTAACCAACAATTCAAATACTTGAAAATTTTACCTTGAATTTAATAGATTAGAACCCGACTTTGATATCCGTCTAAGACCATCCTCTATTTGAATCTCAAGGACTTTTTTCTTAAACATTGTCTTCATTTACAATCATTTTGAAATAGATATCGCAGTAGAATTCTTTTAATCCCTTTAACATAATTCATAAAGAATGCCACATTTCTCAGAAATGGCCAGCAGGGCGGTGCCAAAAACAAGACTGTGAATCTGTCATCAGCCAAGGACTGACAGTACAGACAGTACATAAATGAACCACATTTGCACAAACAGGAAGCTGATCTTTTTGGGGGACAAAGAGAGTGCTTTAGACACCTTTGGATGCTAGCCGAACCAGAAGAGAAAGATGCTCTGAACACGACCTTGCCTTGCACGCTCAGGAAATGAGAAGCTGTTTTTACAAAGCGCGGCAGATAATGGAGTGATTTATTGGAACGGAGCATTTCAAGCCAGGTCTAATTAATTTTGCTGCTCTGGGTTATTACTGAAAAAAATAGCAAGCCAGAGATATAATAGAGAGGGAAATCGAATTAGGGAAAGTAGAATTTGAGTTCAGCGCTTTTCTTAGTCAAACAGCAGCTCTTAATATAGAAGCACCTCGCAGAATAAGTGCAGCAGAAAAGAGAAACCTTCAAAAAAGAAAGTGTCACCCACTCATACTCAGGACGTTTGTGTTAGTGCTGTCAGGTTACATAAAGCCATCTTTGCCTGTAAAAAAAAATATAAAGAGCTGTGTTAAAGTATCCAACTCAAAGATTTACTTGGGTAATTGTTGTTTTAAATAAAATATATGCATCTACTGAAACACAGACCAAAATGTAATCTGTGACCAGCAGATTGTCTCGATCAGGTTTTTTGCTCCCGATCTTATCCTTTTTATTGCTCCTGATACAATTTTGGCGATGCATTAAGAAAAAAAAAAGAACTATAACTCTTTATATAGGTTTATAGAGGTATAACTTCTACTATAACTTTTACTCATTTCTTTTTTATTATTCATTCAAGTACATGAATAAACATATATTACTGTTTTGCTCAAAAAATACATATATTATAATACAGCCTTTATTGAATAGAAAATATCTATGCCATGTCATGTGACAAGTTGTTTTGCTCTGTAAATAAATGAAAGAAATTAAAAAGGAGGTTATTTATTAATATTAACATAAAAAACTCTGTACTGATAATATAAACAAAAAAAATAAGTCTTTCGATAAAGGCTTTGTTAGCAGTGATGGTTCTAATCTGATTTATAAAAGCAGAGCATTCCAGAATCGGGGAGGAGGATTAGGTGAAAGGTGAATTTTGTTAAATTTGCGCAAATTCTTAACAAAAAAATTCAAAATATATAGATACATTTTCACCACAAGTCAATAGCAGCTTTATTTACACCCTTTATCATAAAGTGTGTGTCAGCACCCACTGAACAAGTTTAGAACATTAATCTGTACAGCACTCATGTCAGAAGTATTTAAAATGAGTGAATCCTGTAAAAAAATTGAAACACACTTTAAACAGCTCTCATTGAATGTTTATTCCACTTTAACTGTGTCTCACTCAAGGCACTAGAATTAAAGTCGACGCTGGGAATAGCCGTGGAGAGGGTGAACACGAAAACAAAGATTTCATTTACTAGACTATTATTTCCCACCTGTTTTTCTGAAGCTGGCTCCAATTAAAAAAAAATTTAAATAAACAAAACACTGTATTTCAAACGCATTTGTTATTATAATGTCTTCTAAATGCCATCCTTGGTCATTACATAACTGGATTTTATAACAAATAACTACAAAGCAGTCAATCATTAAAGATAATCTAAGAATTAAAGAACAACCCAAGGATTTGTATTTATTTATTTTTAAGGATATTAAACGTTTTAACGAATTAAATGTTTAATTTTCTATAAGAACATATTTTAGTTAGTATCAAAGTGTAAAGTAATTAATGAATTACAAATCTGAAACGTATCATTAATTAGGACAGTAATTGATGTGACTCATCTATGACTTTAATGAGTCTATGATTAATATTTATGTAAACGCATTATTAAGTCATCATAAACTAATGTTTATGATTCATAAGCATTACTACATGAACTAATAATGATCTAGAAATACACTTTTGTAGTAAAAATATAATTAAATAGAAACTCCTCAGAGTAAAATCAACTCTATCCAGAGGAGGACCAAATACACTCTGAACAGAGTACTAATAACACTCAAACTGACTTAAAATATCTAAAGTTCATATAACTGCATAGAGTAGAGATGGACCAAATAAACTTGTAACAGAGTCAAATTAACACTACAGACACAACCTAGTTTTTACAACTGCTATATGAACATCGTAAGAATGAAGAAAAATATTCTAATTTACATTCTTTTAAAATCAGCTCATTCGGAAAAAACATATCTAAAACGGATTGAAAGATTTCCTGCTGGATTCAGAACCACACCTTTACATCCCGTAAATTGCATCACCTACCATGGTTTTATTTCTATCTTTGCTGCATAAAACTTTATTTCCACACTTCTGGAGTCATCCCTCAGACCTCAGCTGCAGAAACAAGGATGAATCTTATCTTAATAGCCGTTTGCATTGCAGAGGCACTGCTCAATCCATTCTGAGCGGCCGGGCATTGCCCCCACATTTCCCAGCAGCCCTTCTGTTCCCCAACATCGGTTTGATTGCTTTTGGGGAAGATGGCCTGATAGTACCGCCATTTAATCTGCGGACCGGGCTCGGTTGCTGCTCTTCTATGCGAAACAAATTGCTTTCCAGTTTCCCGTGGTGTAATTTCCCAGCTCTTGGGAAGACCCTCCTGAGATGAGCCAGACGGAAGACCCCCATCCCCTCCACCGGAGGAAAGAGATAGATCAGATTGATAGGAGGATTTCTTTCTTTTTTATGATCCATGCTAATTAAAGTGAAATAGGTCCTGTGCCAGGGTACAAGTGTAACACACTTCTCTTTTGCTCCAGTTAGCCCAAACACCTTTTACCACGGGAGATGTACAAGAGATGCCTCATCGACACTTGGGACTGTACATTTTTAAATCAATCCTTGAAATAATTATTGATTCACTACATAAAATATGTTTCGTAAGATGCCAAATTGAGCGTGTGGCTACACAAACTGATCAGGTAACAAAAACTTGAACATAAATAAAAATCACAATCACAGTTTGGAAATTATCATTTTTTTTCTTACTTTTAGTGAAAATGTACATTATTTTCGTAGGGTTATATCTTATTATTTACCACACACTTATGATTCAGTAATGTTTTTTTCTTACAGTTAGATCTTTATTCACATTTCAGAACAGTTTGCACAGAACTCTCTTTTCTCTTCTGATACAATTCTGGTAGCAGAAGTTGTCAGTATCTGTAGATAATAATACAAAAACTAATTTTTGATGCTATTTTTGGTGGCCCGAGTAGTAAACGTAGGTGTTCCGGGACACGTGTTTAACTATTTTGTGAGCCCTGATTGTGATGCCCTTAAAGACTGCGAGCGCACTTTCACCAAACCCTGAAACACACTTGTTTACTTCCTGATGCCACTATTATTATTTTTAAGGACAGTTCTTCTTGTTATTATTTGTATTGTAATGTTATTTATGAATTGTTGTAAAGGTAATGCCATAAAATACATAGCCGGGGCTGATTAGAGTTGAATTTCTCTCCCTCAGGAGCATGCTCTGATTGGGGAAATGAATGAAATGCATCCTATTGTTACTGTAATTTGAAAGTAATTCGTTACACTGCAATATTTCTTAGAGTAATCCCTTATAATGTTTCTTAGAACAAGTAATTAAAACAGAAATGCATTAGATGCAAACCATTTTCATGCGTTAATGGCATAGGACAATTGTAGCATAATGACTGCAGTGCTAATGTATAGTCTACTTGTAATAAAGACATAGTTAAAAAAGAAATAGTTAATAAAAGATTAGTAATAACTTCTCACGGTCTCTCTCCTTTTTTATTTCTCCTTTTATTTGTGTTTGACGTGTTTTTTTTTTTTTTATCGCAATTTTTTTGTTGTGGACAGGTTTTTTTTTAGTATTTGGAGACTTACAGCAATTGATGTACACATTCTTCGCAGTCTTAAATATACCTAAATACATATTTAACATAATGGAATCTATATCTGCTTCAAAAACTTTAGTCTATATGATGTTCTTGTTCTAGTTGAAGTATGGAAAAGTTGTAGAAAGGCTGTCCAGTGGTTTATAAAGCATATAAATCTTTATGATCAAGTATTTGAGTCACTTGAGTCAGATAAAACCCAATTAAAATATTATAGTTGGATTTTTATGCCTGCATCACTTAAAGAAAAAAAATGACTTCCTGACCCTGGAAATACAACGAAAGCACCATCAGCCTCTTTCGTCACGATGACAGAAACGATTGAGATTGCTAGCAATCCAGCAAGAATGCACCAGTGGCTCAATACATTTTCTACGGCAGGCCTGGCGCACTGCCAGCCAACTTGTTTTATGTGCAATAATGGCTTCCTCTTGACAAAACATGAGCTAAACGCATGGTGTTTAAGAATGTCAAAGAGCTATGGGGGAAATGTTACATATGTCACAAACAAATAGCAGTAACTCCTGCGTCCAGACACACGACGACTGCAGTAGATCTTCTTCCACAACCTTCCAATCAGTCAGTGCCATTTGCAGTCAGAATAAATCAACCGTCGAGAGCATCATGCCATGAAAGTGTCAAGCCGTTTAGCCTTGTACTGTTCGCTTCGATTTGGAAAATTGTCACCCGGTGCATCCATCAAGCTTTTAGCAGAACAAATGCGCAAAACTGCTCCTTGCCCCGTATTTGCAACGCAAGCCTCTGACCACAAACGAGCAATTAAAGCTGAAGTGGAGTTAATAACAGGCCGGCAAGAGCCCCAGTGTGCATCAAATACACTCAACCGTGCACGCAACCACAAAACAATGCATTAAATACGTTTGATAAACACAGCGATCTGCTTAGCGGTAAAAACAGGTACATGCACTATGAAAATACACGCAGAAATTATTTTTTGGCTCCCTGAAGTGTGCAAACTGAGAAAAGGATTGATTTTCGGGTTCCATCACAAAAGCTTTACGTGAAACCAGAAGCAGAAACATCATCTTTATTCTATCTTTCAGCAAACACAAGCTGCTCCCCATTCCCCTCCTCCCAGACTCAAAGATAGATGTCTGTTAAGTTCAATGTTCCTCTCCGTTTCGCACCATGATGCCGAAGCAAGAAAGAAAATTTCAACATGAGACTCCACTGTAGTATCGCCGATGAGTTCTTTTTATGTCTTATTTTATAGATAACATTATAGAATAAAACCGTTCACAAAACAGTTCATAAAGGAGACGTGCGTATTGTTAGAAATTCAGCAATATATACATTCAGCGGGTATTTTTCTCTGGATGGAAACATACAGATGGAAACGTGCAGGTGGCAACATGCAGTCAGTTTGGTTTTTAAGAGATAGAAAACTTGATAAACAGTGAGTTTTAATCAAATCTAGCTCACCCACTAATAAAACCTTGGCATACACTGTTAATCTCCTTATAAATCTTCTGGTTATAAATAAATGATCATTCTTTTTGTATTTGAGCAGCGAAATGTTGGTCTCTGAAATCATGAAATAGTATAAGAAAGCAATTTGTTGTGATTAAGTGAGTTTTCTGCATCGTTATAATCGGCCACTATTTCACATCGAGATGGGCCGATACCAGTTATAAACCAATATAGCGATAGACCGACCAATCTTATAACTCTAATCTCTATAGGTTTTTAGGAGGGCCCCAGAGCAGACAGCTAAAGAGACTCCTGAGAAATTTCCAGGTTAAATCTTTAAGTTTTAAACGAGTGAATTTAGGCACTGACCTTTTTGTACATTGTCAGGTGAGGCGCTACATTTGAGACAATATGAAGATGAAAATTTGATCCCAGTCTTCATAACAAATTGATGTGCATTTTAGTTACATAAATCTTTGGCAGTATCTGTCAGAAACACTTATTTTATACTTAAATTTCTGTTCATTCGTAAACTAAAATTTCCATTGTTTTTCATAATTAACTAAATTTCATCATAATGGACATTTCTACATTCTATAAGATCACAAAGAAATTGAAACAATTGGATTCCATAACAGACATATTTAGTGTAGTATTTGTCGATAATTAATTATTTCTCAAATTAATATTGTATCACAAGAATAATCATTTCAAAAGCTACAAATTTATGCATTTCCTCAACCATCAACTAGTTGCTGGATATGAGCCAACTGTGCATGTGTGAATGCATTTCCTGGTTATAGCCAAGAGATACCAAAGCAGTTTTAGTTAAATTTCTGCCAAAAAAAAAATTTTCCATTCACATCATAGATATCCTATTGAATCCCTGATCACAGATGGACTATTTGGAAGATGTTTTTATTTTTATTTTCTGGAACCTTCTAGAGAGAAGGGTAGTCTACTTCCTTCCAAATTTGATTTAAAAATATTTTAAAAGTGTCTTTTGAGGAAGAAGAAACCATTTAAGGTCCCTTTACATCTTTCAAATTCTGTTTTAAACAGACCCAAATACACATTTAAAACAAAAATTGGTCAAGCTGGTCAAGCTTTGAGGAAAAAAAAAATCAGTCATTGGTCGTAACGTTTTTCTTTAACAGTGAGCTGAGGAAATACATGTATAGCTATAAACCTCCGCGTATCTGTTGGAGCACTACATGCATGTTTCCTTTCTTTGTCTTTTGTTCACCTGACTTGGATTTCCCTGCTGCTGCGGGCACACCGTACATTCTGATCCCTCCCCCTGAGACACATCTGCAGCAGGCAGCCGACGGATCTGTTCCCATTAGCATGACAATGTTCCACACAAAGCAGAAGCAGTGGGCAGGAGGTCTCCTGCTGTACATATGAAGAGACGGCTGCAATTTGCTCATGTAGGAGTGCAAAGAGGCTAGATCCTCCTGTGCTTGCAAAGGTGACAACTTCAGAGGAAAACAGAAGAGTTTCAGAACAAATGACAAGAACAGAGAGAGGGGGGGGGAGAACGAGGTGCCAGGATGTATGATCCTAGCAGAAGGTATTCATTAATTTCATTTTAGCCAATAAAGCTGCCATCTTACAAGCATTCTCTATCACAAGCAAACCATTGCTGCCAAGCATTTTATACATAGTTAAGAAACAGCATGTGAAACTGGATTCAATTCTGTGCTTGTCTGACAAAGCAGCATGTTTAATAAAATGCAACCACAGAAATGAGGAAAGAATGAATAAGGGTTAGGCCGAAAAAATTTAAATGGGTTTTGAACAATGCATTTTTTCAATTTTTTTCTTGCATGAATGATGTATTTTTCCATATAAATGTATTCCCTTGTCAATACATTAGAGAAGTAAGAAAATGCATATTTATGCAAAAAAATATATAACTCTTGCATTTAATATTTATGTTGTGGTGGCCAGCCGCAAGGCTATTAGCTTTGCAACAGGCACGCCACTTCTGTAATCATGGTGTGAGACTGACAGCATTTCAGCAAAATTGCAAACGTCCAAGTCATTGAAGCTCTCTTGAGAGCAAGTTGGCCCCAACTTCTGTTCACTTAGTGACTAAACTTACTTGAGAGTCTCCAGAGTCTGCAACAAGCTGAGGATTGGAAGAGCCAGCCACAGAATTATCTAAATGCTCAGACTCACTCTGGCGATCAAGGATGCACATTGACATGCATCTTTTCTCAGTTGTTTTTTAATAGCATGACTGAACTTAGCTCAAACTGGCCTGAGGACCCCCGCCCCTCAATTAAAAGGTGAAGGGGTGGTGGTGGGCTTTTGCTTCAATCGTCAGATGGGAAATGGGCTTAGGTCGTTTATATATGGTAAGATGGCTGGTAATTGACAGCAGTTGTGACCAATCGCTATTTATGTGACTCTTCTCTCAAAACTAGTTTAACAAAATTACTTTCCCCAAAATTCAATTGAACATAATGTTAAATAAGGGACATATGAGAAAGCTTAAAACACAGATCCTAAGATAATCCAGAGCTATATTGTCTCTTTTTTAGCTAATGAGATCTCAGTAAAATGCTATATATTTCAAATTCCACTCAGGGGGCTCCACAAATTGTTTCTATAGTATTTTTTCCATTTCTTGTTAAAAGTTAACTTTATCCACTCTTTTTCAGATTAGGATCTGATGATGGAAGTAGATCCCAGCAGATGGTGGGTAGATCCCTGCAGAAAGATTCAGTTGCTACTCCTAGAGAACTTGAGTAGCTGATATTATCTTTATGAATTGTATAGCAGCATCTCTTTTTCTATCCTTCATGGAATGCATTTCATCAGTTTATCATGAAAGAAGGCGAAGCTGAGTGAACACCACGCCACTACTGGCGGAGAGCTAAAAAGTTTGACGTCACTTGTAACTCACTATCAACTCTTCATCACTGGCTCTACTGAAAGAATTTGGGGAAAAATTCCAGATCTTGTTGCATCAGCTCATTCTTAGTTCATTTTAACAAGTACATGAAAATGCCTCCAAACTCCCATCTGTGAGAGTATAACACCCCAATACTTCAAAGGTAAATCTCCCAATGGCTACTCAAGAGCTCAAGCTCTGCCTCATTTTCTGATTGTTGTGAACTTGATTGCTACTGAAATGGAACAAGAAGTAGCTGTGATTGCCAAGCCTTGCTCTCATCAAGGACAGAGCCAAACATTTTCTTTTCATTCTCCTTCATCTTTCGACAAGATATGAGCTTGGCATCAGGCCCAAAGCTGGCGTTGTCCAGTGTATAAGGGGAAGTATAGCTCTCGGGCTCTCTGGGGTACTGGATAGGAAGATGGAAGCATGCAGTTTCAATTATCCAACCCTGAACTGTGCTCTCTCCAATCAGCAGCCACGCATTGCATTACCCCTGGGGCAGGATGAGATGCTAATTCAAACTGCCTCTGCTACTGTCGGCAATGCAAGCCAAACAATCTAGTGTTCAACATAAGGCTGGAACTCAATAAAAACCACTGTTGGGCTCAGCTCCAGAGAGAGCACTTGAAGAAACTGCAGAGAAAGCTTGCTAATAGAAGCGTTACAATGTGATTAGCTGCTAATCAGATACGGACAAAGCACCATTTGCACAGTCTCGCTGGCTTCCAAAAAGCAGATGTGCCTTTTGCTTTTCATAGAGATCTTTGCTGCCAAATGACCTGGTTATCCTTGCAAGTGTTGGATCCTTCAGCACATCTTAGCTCCACACATGGCTTCTATTTCATTTTTTCATCCTCCTAAACTCTCTGAAAGTCAATGTTAGGTGACACCGTCTTCTATAGAGGCTCTGGAGTGGGTCGTCTCCACCTTGTTGTGGCGGCATGTGTTTGAAATGAAAAAGTGGTGCCTGAAAGAGCTTGAAATGGTTGAGATTGAAACAATAGCTTTGGAAAATGGTTCTACCATCAAGAATATTCCTGGCAAATGTAGTTTGTCATAGGCCTATTAAATGAATAAAATCTTTATTTGGATCTTTATATTTTTGTTGATAGGCTGCTGAGTAATGTTACGAGTCTGACATTGAATAAAAATGTTAAACAAATCTCCTGTACTAATTGTAGTACTTTAATCAAATTTAAATAATAAACAAATATTAAAATAAACAAAAGGTTCTTCATAATTAAAGGGCAATTTAGTTTTTTCATTTTGAGACATTAATAATTTTTTTTTTTGTGTGTAAATCTTTCCGTACACAAAACATGCACAGAAAGTGTTTCTGTGTTTCAGAAAGTGCAATGTGTTTGACTTTGTCTTTCAATTAATTGAACTGAATTAAAGACAAATATGTTTTATTGAAAAGCAAAGCAGTTTTCAGCATAATTTACCCTCATAAATACTTTTACAGGTCCCCCCTTCAAACTTCATTCAATTTCTTAACCTTCCACCTTACACTACCCCTACTTTTTTTCATCTTTCAAGGTTTTCAGCTCAGTAGGGCTGGAAATAGTTGGATACCTCCAGATTTAATTTGATTGTCAGGGTCAAAATTGTATTAGTTGATGTATCCGTGGGTTCTGCTTATTAACAGTGGCACTTGCATTTAAATAGAAAAAAAAAAAAAAAAAATATATATATATATATATATATATATATATATATATATATATATATATATATATTAAAAATCATACCTGCTAGCTACACTAATTTTATGACCAAATTAAACAGACATAGAACAATAGACATTTTTACATGTCAGTCAACTGATTCCACTTGTTTTAACGTAAATGAAAATTCAGGCACAACAAGTACAAACAAGAACAAAAAATAATTAAGACAATATGAAGCAAGCACTAAATGCACAAAAAGTATGTCAACTTTTAATAATGGATTCAAAATAAGCCAGAGCCGATGCATCAATTATTTTTTCCCCTTCACTCTAACAACTCAGTATATGCTAGTTTCAGTATAACGCACCCATAGCTCCCAGATTCTCTCATCTACGACATCTTTAGCCAGATATTCAATCACTCGTCCTAAACACTCCCCAGCCGAAGCCTGGTGTCAGCCCCGCTGTGTTACTGCTTTACCGTGACGACCCCTCGCTCTGCTGATTCTTCCGTCAGACACGGATCAGCGTGGTTGAGGTCGTAGGTCTTTGGAGTGCAGCCAGTCACAGCCAGCCTCTTGCTAATTGCCCACTTCTAGAGTTAGTTAAGGTGACAGAGACCGCTCAGCATCCAGGGGGCATGGCCACTCATGAGAGGGGATGATTTGGATGCAATGGTGATGAATGGAGCTCACTCAACTCAACCATGGGTTAACCATCTGACCTAATCACCACGACGAGGCAGATGACTTTCTCCAGATGTCAAAACTCTTTTAATTCAGTACGTAAGCCAACACTCAAACACAGATAGCATAGCCGTGTCTAACACAGGTTTTGCTGAACCTCTTTGCTCAGCTCAACAAAAAACACTTAAATAGCCCAAATCATTTACGTTTGCATAATAATAGACAATAGTTTAAGGATTTTATTAAAAGGAAATAAACAATGACTTATCATCTCACAATTGCACGCACAGTTTAGCCCGATGCACAAGCTTGCCAACTGGAAACCATTATCCAATTGAGTGGAATTAGGCATTAAGATAATTAAAGCTTTCGGTACATTGGGAAAATGCTCATTTGCTTGCCTAAATTGCTGCACAATCCCAAGCCTGTGCAGCTCTCTTCCAGTCCTACGCTATAATTTCCGCTCTGGTGTCAGTTTCACCTGGATCACCTTTGTGAGCAGGTCCTGGCATTAGGGGCCATGTCTGTATCACGATGGAAAGGATATTAGATCAAATTTCTGCAAGAAAAACTGCCCTTCCTGCCTCTCGGAAAAGCCACAAATCAACCAAATTCCAACCCCAAATGCTCTAATCCATTGTCCCTGTCATTCCAGACTAGATTGGGTTACACTCCTCAACTGTGGGACAAGGACACAAAAAAGCTAACTTTAGACCTTTAAAAGATTTTTAGGCCACCAATTCCGAAACCTCTGCTTCCAATAAAACATCTGCTGATGTCAGATGATGGAAAGTGAAGCAGAGTGATCAACTATTGTAGGACGATGGATGAAATCTGGCAGTAAAGGGCTGTTTTTTTTCTCCAGATTGTGGGCGCCTCAGAGGATTTCCAATGTTTCTCAAGTTTACACAAGACTGCACAGTGTCTGTGAGATTGCAAGAGGCAATCATGCATCATTGATTGTGTTTTTTACAGGCACTTCTTTTAAGGTTTTCACTTGGACTTGGACACATGCATTAGCAAATAGTTCAATAGAAGAGTATAACTGTTTGTTGTTAATAATAATGTTCCTTTCAGTAATGGGAAGACACAAATTTGGGATAAAAAAAAACATAACATGTTGCTTGTTAAATTAAAAGTGCAGTATATATACGTTTAATATCAGCCTAGACCAATAGCGTATGGTCCTGAGTTTATGTGGTTCTGAACAGCCACAAACATAATTTTTGAAAAATCCTGTACTGTACTTTTAATGAAGTTATATTTATCATCATAAATGTTATTTACAGCGCATCATTTTCTATAGAATCACTTCACATCTAAAAACAGTCCAATTCTTTCCCCAGCCCAGAGATCAGGTAAACAATGGGTCCTATTTTTCTTTTTTTTACCTGACCTCAAGGGCCAAATATACATTTTAAAACTTAAAAAGAATATCTATTTTTCATTTTAAATATTTCTATAAAACTTAAAAATCTAACTTAATATATAACACGCACTAAATTTAAAAATCTTAATATATACAACAATGAATAACTATTCAATTAAGAAAAAGCACAAAAATGGGATTTATTTACAGTTTATATTTTAATAATGTTTAACAATGATTAAAAAATGCAAAAATAAATACAGATTTAAATTGCTCCTGCTGATTTGCTACACATGTTTGTTTTTATTATTATATCCTGATACATTATTTTTCGTTTGAATAATCAAACATCTCACCTTCATTCATTCTGCGTGTGATTCCAATAATATTTTCCAGAGAGGTGTACATTAACTACAAGTCTGGCCATGCCTTTAGAAAAATTGCACATTGGCAACCGATTTTAAATGTCAAACCCATGAATAAATTTAATGCTAGGTTCACATGGGCTGAAATACATCATTAGCCTATGATATATGACAAGAGCAGAGCAGGCATCCAAATCTTTCTTTTTTTGACACGGTGGCATTTAGAGCGTGCTCCATACAATGGTAAAAGGTTCACAAAGAAACATGCACCTGAACAAAAGCATGGATTGTTTTAACAAACCAGCTATATTTATCGTCTTTATGTCCTACTTCCAGACAGTTTACCACAAAAGGCTTCCAGTGAAGAAAACCCTGAATGTGATTAATTCATACGACCGAATCGATCTACAAAACAAAAGTTAGCTTTGGAGAGAGTCGAATCAACATGACAATATCTCAGAGGTGCCTGCTTCTGTTTCCGGTAAACAGAGACTTTTTGATGCACAGTAAAAGCAACAGAACAGCAGGGAAGTGAACTCTATGCCTTCTGCGCTCTTTCTATTGTTCTATCTCTCCGATGCATCCTGGTGAGAGCAGCATTTCAACAGCTGGAGAGATTCGCTTTTTAGGCCACTGTTGAAGAGATGCCATCGGAAAAGTAATAAAGGCTGCATTAAAAATGTTAGAGAGTATACAAGGTCAGCAAATGCTTGTGCTTCACAGGTGCTGAAACAACTAGGATGGAACAGCAGGACACTGAACGCTGTGAGGAGAGAAGATAACAAGGAGGGACATTTCGATTTAATTTAATAAAAACTTAATTTAGGTCAAAATCTGAATATTCACAACAATTTATTAAGTTCACCTGTCATTTCTAAATGCTGAGACCTCACAGAGATGTCATTTTGAGGGGTATTCAGAGTATGTGATTTCTAAGAACCAAAGTTGAAATTTTAAACCACTTAAACAAATGATAAAATAAAGCTATGAAGATCACAAAGTCACTAATGGTTCATTGAAAGGTTACTTTGAAGCTATGTGGGCCATGTTTTTAGTGTTTATTGATTAAAATCACTGATTGGGTATTTTCTCATTCCTCCCAATACTTGCTAACTAGCTCTAAAGTTATGAAAATGTATAAATATTAAATATTGTTATAATTATTATGGGCGTCATGGTAGCGCAGTGGGTAGCACAGTCGTCTCACAGCAAGAAGGTCGCTGGTTCGAGCCTCGGCTGGGTCGGTTGGTATCTCTGTGTGGAGTTCTCATGTTCTCCTCGTGATCGCGTGGGTTTTCTCCGGGTGCTCAGGTTTCCTCCACAAGTCCAAAGACATGCGAAATAAGTCAATTCAGAAAAAACAATTGTCCACAGTGTTTGTGTGTGAATATTTCCCAGCAATGAGTTGCGGCTGGAAGAGAATTTGCCGCGTAAAACATATGCTGGAATAGTTGGCTGACAAGATGATGGATGGACTATTATTATTAAGATTATATATTAAATGCTATACTAGTACTTTGTGGAAGTCGGAGTTATTGAATCATCTGAGTCGACTCACTCAAATGAATCATGGTAGAAGGTTAGTTGATCAATTGAGTCGCTTCAAGAGTTGGCAACTCATTTAAGGAATTTTGACTTTGACATTATTGAACGGTATTATATTTGATATGTAGGATTTATTCCCCCTCTTTGTCTTTTCACTACACTAGGGATGGGTGGCAATCTGGAGGTTGTGGCCCCTAAAAGGTTGGGACCCAAGGAAATCTCCTAGCTTTGGCTAATGCTAAGTCCATCCCTAGCTGGATAGTTTAATTGGTCTAGTCGTTGTTTTCCCAGTGTGAAGGCTACATAATAGCCTCAACCCTGAAGTATAAATCAGGCTTAATCCAGAATAGTAACCATGGGCTGACGTTCAGCTGAGCGGTGCTAAAGTGAGTGATTGACAGAATATTCCAGACGTCTGTCAAGCCAGCGTGAATTCTTTCAGGCCCGGTTTAGTATTTCTGATTGAAATCGTGTCTCTGTCACTCAGATTCAACCCACAATTCCTCTTTAGTGATTCCAAGAAAGAACACAGACACTGAAAACCCAGTTCTTTAACGCTCAGACTATCTACTATTTTATTGCAAAACCTCAAGAGAGTCTGTCCAATCTGCAAGAATAAAACACCACACAGAACGCCTTGAAGTGGAGCTCACCTAAGAGCTTCATTTACACATTAAAGAAGAAAAAAGTGGGGCGTGCTATTTGCAGAGCTCAACCTTTTGACGACTCGAGCGAAAGCTGAGAGGTAAAAGGAGAGCTGCTGGGAATCATGGGAGGCCAGGTATCTGGGTTGAAAGCCAGTGGGAGACCTCAGGTACAGTACACTCAAAGCTAATGAGATGAGATTAAAAGTCAAGAAGTCAGCAAAGGAATGCCTGAACCCTCAAAACTCTGAAAAAGGCCTCAAATTAGAATGAACAATTAATATACAGCACAAACCTTGTCTTTACTTCAAAGGGACTGCAGATTTAAATTGAGGAGACACAACCATCTCAAGCAGGGTGTCTCTTTATCTAGGGAGAACAGTTTGATTGATATTCAATAAATAAATGAGGTTTTTAAATATGTATAACGTAGGCACCAAGTTACAAAGCTGTTTTGGTTTTTGTGCCTTTTTCTCCACGTTCACCAACAATATCTGATTTCTTATCCACAAAACTCATGTCGTACCGCACTTGAGTGCCGGGAGAAATGTTAAAACTATCTGAACTCATGAGCGTGCATATGCACCTGAGAGCGTGTTTTTTTTGTAGAGAAAAAATGAACAAAGATTGAGAGCTAAATACGTGACACTCACTGGTGGCCAGTCAAACTGGAGCTCATCCAGAATCAATTGGGAATGCAGAAAAATTGACATCTTGTGGCTATTCATAAACTATTGAGAAGGGATCTTTTATTTAAAAAATTGAGGTTTGAACATTTTTGGTAACCATCTCATGTCCTCAACATGCCTTTCTCATGTTGAGTGCTGCTTAAAGACTGGAATTATCAATACTATTCATTTTTCTGTTTATTTTAATCTGCAGACAAGCATTAATGTAGTATTTATTTCACTGATGTATTATATAATAGGTAATTCCCAGCATGTATAGCTCTGTTACAATTAAAAGACACCACACGGCTCAAGAGACATGGGATTCCTTTTAACACATGTTCTTGGCCCCTTTATGAGATTTTCTGTTAGTTGCATGTGTTGAACATAATTTAAGACCACTTCAGCCTCTCTTACCCTTAGTTTTCGCTCTTAAATTCAGGATTTTAAATCAATACTCTGGGGGGGAGGGTTCAGCCAAAGAACATTCCCTTATCAGGCTTTATCAGCGGTGTATGAGAAGCAAGAACAACAAAACTGGAGTTGCTTGTAAAACCAAGCTGACTCGTGAACTAAATTAGGTGCCATCTGAAAGAAAGATGGTTTATGTACGTCCACCTGTCTGTGGTCATCAGCCGGCGAGCTTGTTAGAACATGGACGCTTGTGTCTCTGGGGGAGCACTCAAGACGAAGATGGAATCTCTCTCAGACTTCTTTCCCTCTTGCTCTCTTTTCTTCACTTCCCTCTCACGCGGTCTCCTGTTGTGACATTTTCATATTCAGAAGAGCCAGGAACAATGGCCTGCGTGTCCGATTGAAGCATCACACTCATACGCTTCATCACACTGCCTTGTTTGAGCGTGCAGAGAAGGAGAAGAAACAAAGGAACAGGCGGACCACTCTGGGAAATCATCAGAGTTTTGATCCTGGCTCCAGGGAAGTCATCTGCAGAGCTTTGTCATGATTTCTAAAAGTCTGGTAATTTTCAAATTAGAGATCACTTTTCTCTCTTTTCAGTCACTTCTGCTAAAGGGTTGCTTTTGATGCTGAGATAATTGTCTAAAGCGGAGTTGTTTTACATTTGTCCCTTATTATACTGAAAATATTTACTTTAAAATACCTGAGTTCTGCTTTTCTGATTATTCCTATCTCCGTTGTTTCGAGGCGGAAAGCCCAAAGTTGCCATGCTCCTACTCTTCTGTCCTTCGTCTGCCCTCTAATGAGCTGGATCTCATTCATCTGTCTATTTTTCAGATTCCAGATTGTACTGTGCCTCTCACAAAGAACACCTACATTTCTGCCTGCTGTTCAGAATACAATCTGTTTGCGTTTGCTGTTTTTGACCCGTCTTCTGCTCAACCCTAATGTTACTGTGATGATTTTGTTTGCCTGGTTCTGATCCTGAATTGATAGCTTTGTATTTGATTTATTTGGATTGTGGAGTTCGGGACAGAGGTACACAGTAAAATCCTGAGAGTAAAATTAACTCTATCCAGAGTAGGACCAAATACACTCTGAATAGAGTGAAACAATAACACTTAAACTGAGTTAAAACATCAATGAGGTTATCATCTAAACCATTGATTATTCACCAAAAACTTGTACGTAGTGATAAACGTTTGTATTTCACTATAAAAAACATCAAACCTATTTTCCTCATCACAAAAAATAAGAGTTTAATTTAAACATTTTATGGTTCAGGTTAATGAGCTCAGTGTTAATTTAACTCTATTTAGAGTAGGACCAAATAGACTCAGAGCAGTGTCAGTTTAACAATCCAGATTTTACTGTGTAGGTAGAGTATTCAAATAAAATGGCTAAAGTCAGGTTAAAACACTTGTTAAAATATTTACTTAAGTAAGAGTTAAAGTAACTGACAAAATGTACTTGAGTTAGAGAGAAACAAGTATTGAGTAAAAGATGTACTCAAGTGGTTAGTGACTATTCTCTTCTGAACTCAACAATATGAGGCAAAAACGCTGATCGTGAAACACCTAGAGCATCTCATTATCTCTCCTCAAAATGAACATTGTTCAGATTTTATGAAATATGCCTAATTAAAAAAGATATCTGTCTATTAATGGATCTCAACAACATAATCTGACATATACAGCAAAAATTCAACTCAAAAGTTTCCCTTAACATTAACTTTGCCTGTATCTGTTCAAGTCATAAACAAATAAAAAAATAAAAATTCACAAAACTGTAGTTTTATTAAAAAAAAATGTTTTTAATTAAGTGAAATGTACAGTGGCCGAGAAGTTCAAAACACATTCACATAGTGTGAAACACTTAGATGTTACAAAACAATTTTGCAATTCAAAAAAACCCAATTGCATGCTACAAAAACACTTTTACAAATTCTCAAACACAAATACATTTCAGACACCGAAAAGTGTAGGCATAATTGAGAACCGACAACTTGCCTCTGATCGGAAGAGACCTTAAAAATGTACTAAAAGGAAACTAGATAGTAAATGTAGTTAGTAAATTTAGTCTGCTCTGGGACATATTTCATCTGTTATTTGGATACAACACTTTGAACTTGGTAACAAATGTTTTTACCTCTTTTGCATTCTAGGATTGGATTATATTAGTTAAGTTTCCACTTAACTATCCGCAAACTACCCATCTACTAGTTCCAGTTCTCCAGTTTGAATTTTAGTGCTCGCCTCCATATCTCAAGACTACACTTTTTTTTAATTATATCCTTTGTTTCGAATACATATTTTCACCTGTTCCTTAATAATATGAATTTTTACAAAATTATGTTAATTCCATGTTGGACCTCTTGATGGTGAAGCTGATTTTAAAAAAGTCATCCAAAAAAGCACCATATACAAATACTATAAACAATATTTACAGGAGCAAGAACAACTGTGTGACTTTTCGTGAATCATGACTTTGAAGGTCAGAAATTTTGTGGGATTTTATCTACTGTACATGATAATGTGAATGTGTACTAAATACATTATAGATTAAATAATCAACAATACAGAAAGGTTTTTTTTACATTTGCACTATCCGCCAAGCTCCACTAATAAGATATCTAAAACTACAGTTTTCCCAAAAAAATGTAAATATTGTGAAGAAAGGTATTTCGATTTTTCAGGGAAACGTTTGTAGTTGCACTATGATTGAATCTATGGACAATATTCTGCACTGCTGACTTAAGTTGAAATTTTAATATTAAACTGGTTGCAATTTGGCTACCTCACCTTAAACTCAAGCGCTATTAACCTGATCAACTTTACATTTTCGATTAGTATACCACAGAGGAAAGCAAAGTCAGAGGCAAGCAAAGGTCAAAGCCTTTAACTGAACACACCTGACTCCACTAATTAGGCTCTTCATGGCTTGTTTGAAGCTACTGGTGAGTCTCTTGAAACTCATTCCTGCAGCACTCTTAATGTGGTGAAGCTCTCCTAACAGGGAATCATAAAGATGGGAAGGAAGATTCAATAAGATTCAGATTTTAGGACGGACATCAATATAAACTATGTTTATTTTTAACCAGCAATTATCTACTTTTACATCATTAAACATGTTGAATAATATTCATGTGAAACTTCTCAGCATCTGGCTCACGATGCAAGAGGATGTCATATGATGAACAACAAAAATAAAAAGCTAAAGCTAAAAAAAGGCCCTTCATAAAATAAAGAGATTTGTTTAGTTAATTGAGGTCTTGGTTTCAATTAAAAAACAAAGGAATAACAAAACCTCTTTCACAAGAACAATAGCCAACTTGAGCTCGTGCCAAATCATCTCTCATTAACTTTTAGTGTGCAGGGAAGGATTTAATGACTTCTCAATTAAGCTAAAACCTCCATCCATTTAATAAAACTATTCGAAATGGCCTGCCGAGGTTGTGCAGATCGTCCATTCAAAGAGATTCTATTTTCACTTTAATCAGAGAGTTCTGGCTCTCATTTGATGGTGTTTTACCGGTAACCTGACTTACAGGTAATGCTGCAAAACAATTCACAATTATTAAAGCAAAGTAAGTAGTTAAAAACATTTGACAAGACTTCTGTCAATCAAACTACAGAATGTATGTATTTATGAAAAGTGCTAGCAAAGGCACAGCTTCTAAAAACAGATTAGCTTCTTTTGACAGGAGTGCTGACATTTTTCCAATCACTGCATAGTAATTTCTTTCCTAAAATATTGTTTAATTACTTTTAGCCTTATTTTTTTTTACAAAAACGATGTTAAAAAACTGTATGAAGCATATAATGACACAAGTTACATTCAATCAGCGCCAAGAGGATTCTCAAATTGTACATATCCTTTACATTTTCCCAAAAATGCCACCATTTTTTTTTATTGTTATTTTGTTTTTGGATTTTTAAGAGGGGTTTTTTCACTCGTTATTTTGCGTCCATAAATGTCCATTGTTTTGCACCTGTCTGCCACTGTATAGACTACGGCTGTAAAAGTGAACAGCTTTGAGTCCACATACAAGTATAACAGCTAAAGGCCCTGCGATCCACGGCCCGAGGTGATCCAAGCTCAGCGTCACAGAGGCCTGTGGAAGACCTGCAGGACTCGAGATGGCCGCTCCACAACGACCAATTACAGCAAAGCAGCGTCTCTTAGGAAACAAAAATGAATAGTTCGGAGCATCCAGAGCTGAAAAAGGATGTTCCTGTGCGTGAGTCAGTTTCTGAAGACATTTAACTGACAGGTTAATAATGGAAAGAATTAAGCAGAGAGATGAATTGGAAGAGCATCTCTTAAGAGTATGGTGTGAATTAGTAGAATGATCTTACTGTGTGTGTGGTTCCTCAAGATTCCTCTCGAAGCACTACTCTGGCTCACTTTATCTTCACTATTTCCTGATTTATGATCGCGCTTGGGGTGGAGTTGAATCATTAATACTATGGAGACGCTGCCTCCTACATAGCAAATCAAAGAGCCATTTTGGAAGAGCACACAGCTGAAGGTAAAACTTCCCCGCCTATATCAATATATAAATAGAGTGTAGATCGAACCCTTGTTGGATTCATTTGGGTTCAATCCAAACTGCTTGCAGCTCTGCTGGAGCTCTTTGAATTATGAACAATTAAACAAGATTAAAATTGTTTTGTACGCATGACTATGAAAAGTTTGGATATTGGATATATACGCTATATGTAGGATTTTTCTGTAGCTTAAAACATTTGAATATAATATTTATTGCATTGATGATACGCATATAGAAAAAAAACCTTTAAAACACATTTTAAATCCCCATTAAGTAGAGGTATTTATATGTCTTTGGTGTAAAAACAATACAATAGTTACACTTTTTAGCAATAGGGAGAGAAAAGAGAGAGTAAGCTTAATAAGCTGATGAGGGGGTAAAAATAAAAATTAAAGACGTAAATATCTTTTGCCAGGAGCAGAATTTTATACTGACACATACACTAAAAACTATATAATATTTGTTCATAATCACTAGTGATATGTATACATTCTCTAAATCTTTATTTGTTTTACTCAAAAGAAACAGCTTGTAAAATGTCCACTGTAGCGCACAGTTTCAAGACAAAAGTGATCCTTGTTTAGCCATGCTTGCTTTTAACCAGTCTGTGAAATCTGAGAGATGTTTTGTGATGTCTTCCAACACTCTCATAAGAAGAGCCGAACCTGACAGGGCCTGTTGGAACGGGACAAATCAGGCAAGATTCTGGTTTGTTTTCTATCATTTTACACGGAATCTGAAAAGAGTGGTGAAGACGTGATGCACTTAGAATTTTGAGAGGGAGGAGAGAGAGAGAGAGAGAGAGAGAGAGAGAGAGAGAGAAGAGAGAGGAGAGAGAGAGAGAGAGATAGAAGAGAGAGAGAGAGAGAGAGAGAGAGATAGAGAGGAGAAAATGGGATGTTTTAGCTCTGCGCTTTCCAGCTTTTCTTTTTCTCTCTCTCTTTGTCGGAGAGATGAGATTTTCGCTTCTCTTTTCTCGCTTCTCTTTTGTTCCATCCTCTCTTTCTCTCTGTCTTTTCATCGCTACTCTGCTGTCTCTTTTCTTTTTCTTCTGCTCGTTCGCGCTATCTCGCGCCGCGTTGGCTCGGCTCTTCTCCTCGCGTTCTCTCCGTTCGCCGCGCGCGCGCCTCTCTCTCTCTCTCTCGCTCTTCAGCGCCTCTCGCGCGCGCTCTCTCGCGCCCGCGTCTGCCTTTCTGTTCCCACTGTTTCGCTTCTCGCTCTCTTTTCTCGCTCCGGCGCTCGTGTCTCAGCTTCTCGGGCTCTCTCCGCCCCCCCCCTCGCTGTCCTTTGTGTCTCTCTCTCGGATCTTCGTGCTTGGGCTCGCGCAGCGCGATTGGTGCGCTGAATGTTGACGACAGCTGCGATTCTCGTCGACGCTCCCTTAGAGACTCGGTGGAGATCCGGGCGTCCTGATAGAGAGGAGAAGAGGATAGCGAGAGCGATAAGAGACTTCCTCTGGTCTTTTCCGCGCTCGAGGTAGAGATAGTATTCGAGAGATCGGGAGACGATAGAGGCGTGGGGGAGCTGAGGGGGGGAGATGGGATGGGGAAGAGAGAGAGCGGGCGATGGTTGGTGAAAGATTTGGGAGATACTAGCTGACGCGCGATCGGGGGGAGATAGTATGGAAGGACTTTGGGACTGGTAGATGAGGTGTGGGGGGTGAATAGGAGGGAGAGAGGTACTGGGGAGAGGAGGATATAATCTGTGATGGGGTCTATAAGTTGTGGGGATAGAGGGGACTGTGGATTGGGATAGAGAGGGAGAGAAGTTGACTAATAGGCATGTGCTAGAGGAAGAGATTTCTTTGGAGAGAGATCATTGTCATATAGTGAGAGAAGAGATGGATGAGAGAGAGAGAGATGGGATGGGGAGAGAGAGAGATGGGATGGGGAGAGAGAGAGGGGGGGGAGAAAGATAAATAATGTTTTTTTTGCAGGAGTGGGACAGAAACATTCCAACTGATTGGTGCAACATTACCAGGTTCATGATGAAAGTTAAAACATCCATAAATGACTTACTCTTGAAAAGCTGCATGCATGCATCCATTTAAACAACCTCAGGCTGGGTTCAGAGGTAGCAGGACACTGGCAAACAACATCAGTTTTAAATTTAGACTTTGTTCTGTTGGATTACAGCTCTACTTAGAATTCTACATTCTAGATAATAACTAATAAAAACATCACCCGGGCAGCGTTATTCTCCTGGAAGAACACGGTGTATACAAAACAGATGCCAAAATCCAAAATATATTTTCTGTTTGCAGGTCTACAAAAATTCACAATTTTATAGAATTCGGTACATTAATATTGTTTTGCGTACATTGGGATGAATAATATGCTAATACAATTTTTTCAACCTGAGAACTCTTTCTCTCCTGTAGCCAGTTAAAGCAAGGTGCTGGCTGACCACACGAGAGAAAACTGCTAATTATTCCTCTATAACGACGAGGCAGCAGCCGCTCTGGCCAGGAGCCCCCCCCCTCACCCCTCCAGCACACCGCTGCAGTCCAGACTCCCGCAATCTGGCAACCGGCTGTAATTAGGGCCAACTCGCCTATTTCCCCATCACCCTCCATGCTTCCAAATCAATACTTAATTACCTCGAAGCCTGCCTTTCTATACAAACGAGCATACACACGCGCGCACACGCACGCACACACACACACGCACGCACGCACGTACACACATCTGAAAGGAAATATCAATGTACTGTAACGAAGCCTCAAACACAAAGAAACACAAAAATAAAACAGCTCTGAATTCGTTTGTTTTAATAATGAGGGTATTTCCTTTTTAATCTTTACTTTTAAGCAAGTAAAAAAACTGATGAATGCCTTCAAAGAGATCATAACTGGATCTTAATGAGAACGAGAGTCCGTACGATTCGAGAGGAAAGAGAACACGATGAAGCCTAATCAACTGCACCACATCCGCTCTTCACACATCAGATATTTCGCTGTCCGCCATGACAAAAATAACACCTGACAGACTGCTTTTTGATGAATTATTAATGATCTAATAACATTAGTCAGGCCTCCTGCAGACCCAAAGCTTGATTTTCTGAGCAGAGCTGATTGCATGTGGCGAGCAGCTTAAAATCAGTGTGCTTTAAGAGAAGTCACACCGTACTCATGATGGGGCGCATTCTGGGTTCGAAAAGCCTGAAGATTCTTATATCATGGCACCTATAGATTTTACCTTTTATCTAGTAATAAATAAAAAAAAACATTCATTTTGTGTTTCAAATAGAAAAAAAAACCCAGAATCAACAGTTATCCAAATTCAACCATGTTTGTCCATATGGTATGTGATTACTAAACTAAATAGTATAACCTTTTTAAAATATTTTCAATTGTCTACACTTTTAACCAATTCAACTGAACTTTTTTATGCACCCAAACCTGCAAAAATGTAAAGGATGCAGTGGAGGCTGGTGCATATATTGCTTAGTTTGCCAAAATGTTCAACATATTTCAAATATGTACTACAAATCTACTATTTTGTAAATAAATTCAGCAAAAACACTTAACAAATGTTACATTTTTTTATAATCAATGCAAGGCTCTGGGTTTGGAGAGAAGGGTGATCTGCATTGGTGCATAAAGGCCTCAACCCTTCAGAGTCTAATGCGCTTTTGGATTATCTTTTGGTTTTAAATGTTTTCACTGCTCCTCTTCTTCACTTCCCTGTATCTTCTTCCTCCCTGGTTTGCCAAAGAGTGTATACTTTTGAGTGTTTGCGTCATCTACGAGACGGTAGAGTAGCTTCTCTGCTGATTAACCACTTTTCCAAATTTTTCCAGTAAATAAAAGGGCATACATTGTTAAAAAAACACCCTGGAGTATCTGATTTTCAAAAATAGGAATGTGGATTTATTTAGCACATTTACACAATTCAAAGTCTGAAAAAACATTTGAAATCTATAAATCTGAAAAACATTTGAAAGAGGTGCAAAAACTGTTTCTCAATTATGGCAGCAAAATAACAAGTTAAAAAACACAATTATAGATTGAACACAAATAACGATTCAGAAACACTGCAGCAAATGCACAAACAATTTATCAATTCAGAAAACACAACATTTCAAACAAAACGCAAAGGGATTGTACCATTTGAGAAACGACAACTTGATTGAACGAGTCTTTAGTCAATAATTTCAAGTTCTTCCAACTTTTGCTGTAGTTTTTGCTAAAAATAAGGCTAAAAGTAATTCAACACTGTTTTGAGCAGAGACATGTTTATGCAGCGATTGTGAAAATGTCAGAATAAATCTCTTGAAGGAAGCTGTGCCTCTGCTAGCCTTTTTCATAAATAAAGGTTAATACAGGTTGCTGAGAAGTTTGATTGACAGAAGTCTCGTCCAATCAGCATTAAGCTGTCTGATCTCAATCAGTATAATCCTTTACCAGTTTGGTAGAAAATGGAAAGTAATTGTACCATTAGAGAACCGACAACTTGATGCTAATTAGTCGAGTCTTCTGTCAATCAAACTATTGAGGAAGTGACAGGGAAAGTCTGGAGCACGTAAACACAGCACAATACCACACTACTTTAAAATAATTCATTCCTTTTTAGTAACTTTTTTTAGCCTAAAATACAGAAGGATTTCAAGTACAGCTGCAGCTGCTCGTTATGATTGACAGAAGTCTAGTCCAATCAACAAGTTGTTGGTTTTCAAATGGTATCCATTTCCATTTTTATTAAATTGTTGTTGTGTTTTATGAACTGTTTATTTGTTTTCTAATTTGCAGGAGTGTCAAAACTGCAGGGAGGTACGCAAATGCAATTTCCTGTTTAATGTAATCTCTGCCTTAAAACATAATCATATGACATTGATCCATGAAAGTTAAGTCATGTAAGGAAGTATAAAACAGAAGAAAGCTAAAACAGACATTAAGGGCCTATTTATACAAGGAACAATGCTTTACTTAATTGAATCGTCAAATTTATTGAATTTACAATGTGTTAAATTGGCTAAAACGCAACTCTACCTTAATCATATATATGAGCTGCTAAGTAATTGCTCGGTAATTAATTTATACATTAGATTTACTTCCAAAAAACTATTTTTTTTCCCAAACACTGTTTTTGCTCCATGATTAAATATATTATCAGCTGAAAGACAAACCAAAAAAGTGCCTATGTGGGGACGAAGCCCCTCATCCCCTCCCACCCGGTGTTCCTGTGTCTCCTGTGCTAATCCAGGGGCTCCAGAGGTGAAATTAAACCATTATGGTCGAGCGATGGAAGCAGCTTTCAATAAGAGACTCATAAATGAGCTGCTTTGTTTCTCCGGCTCTGGAAGCTCAAACCAGCCTTTCATACGGTCAGATCTCTCCAGCCCCTCCGCCTGCAACCCAAACACAGACAGGGACTCGGGTTTCACCTCAGAGGCGGAAGGGAGAGGGCTTCCAATGAAAAGATGGCTGAAAATAAAGGCCGAAAAAGTCAAACAACTGCATCTATTTAACTAAAAGTGAGTGAAAGGGAACTGAAGCAATTATTGGCAGGAAGAGGAGCTCTGCGTTGTTGCCTCAAGTTTTAATTAAAATGCCTCTTTCCTTTCAGAAAATGACAGAAGGGAAAGATAGAAGACAATGAGGAGAAGCAGTCACGGTCAGCACAACAGTCTTCAATGGAAGTTTGCAGAGGTTTTCTTTTTTCACAAAACCGGTTATGATTTACAACAACTTTTTAAATGATTATCCCATTATCACTACTCATGGTTATGGTGACACATAACTACTTTGCACAAGCTTCCCCAAATCCGGTCCTGAAGGGCCGCAGGATAAACTTTGGACCTCCCTAATTTAAAGATGTCCCGAAAGTTGAAATTAGGCAGCTGACTTTACAGTTTTTCACAATTGCTAAGACAGTTTTTTCAATACATTTAAAACTTTCCTAAACTCTTAACACAATTAGCACAACATCAGTCGAGGTAGACGATACAATAAACACATTTTTTGTTGCTTTGATACGAAATGCATTCAGCACAAATTTCAAATGCTTGAACTTCTTTTACACTCGAGCTCCACCAAACACCAAAACTATGTGATTTTAAAGTCCTTTTTTTTTCCAATGTGTTATGATTGACTAAATGTTGCTGTTGGAAGAAAACATGTGTTAGTCTTTTGAAAACTGTATTATTGTATTTTGAAAAAGAGTTTTGGAGTTTTGTTTATAATGAGGGGGTTTGAGAATAAAATTAACTGTTTTGTCAATTGTGTGTTTTAACTGATTCGGTGCGTTAAGAGTTAAGCAAACTTGTTAAATGTATTGCAAAAACTGTCTTAGTGATTGTAAAAAAACTGTAAGTGTGTTAGCATTTAGGAGACATTGTGATCAAAAATGATGTTATTATAAAATAAACAATATAGGTGAAGAGAAATCTGTTGTGAAAAAAAGATACTGGTACAAAAAGTGTACAAAAACGAAACAATGGAAATATTGATGATTACAACGAAAAAGGAATAATTTCAGCACAGCTTTTTTTGTATTGAAGAACAGCTGCTGATTTTAGTTTCTAAACTTCTCTGTTCTCCCTTGCACATTTAAGTTTCAGATGTTTGTACTGCAACCACATCTCTTGCTATTCACCGAGCAACGTTTGCAGCCTGCCATGTGTGTTTTCATTCATAATTAAAGTATGATTATTAAAATATGTTAACTCCTCTGAACCCAGCCTTCTGTTCCTGCTGTCCTGAAACTTCAGTTGTTGATATCTTAAGATAACTATCTGTGGAATACCAGTATCAGTATCGGTTCATCCTCAAATAAAGCTTCACTGTTTGCACAATAATACAAAAAAAAACCCCTTCCGGAAATATATTTGCTTTATCTGATTGGACTGATCCACAGCCAGTAAGTGCAGGCCTCTCAGGAGAACCCCGCTCTAGCATTCGTACACAGTAGTGTTGAGCCGAATCACTCATTCAGCTTTTAAAAAAAAAACTCAGAAAATAACTTTACATAAACACTTTTTAACTAAATCTTATAGGTGCTATAGGATGCACTCTGAAATCATTTTGCATAAATATTTGACCTTCTAGACTATCACTGCTCCCTTAATAACCTTCAAAAGTTGTGGTATTTATCGTAAACAATGTATTTGAATCACCTCAAATGGTTCGTGCGCCACAAAACAACCAGTATCCCCATGTTCCTCCCACTGCTTCTGTCAGGCCTGATAGATTTTCTTTTTGTCACACAGAAAATCCACTCATTTCTTATGATTATATTTCTCATTTGGTAAGCTAGAAACATTTTTTGACCAGGGACATCCAAAAACACTCTTTACTTTCATTGTTTATTGATGCAGCTCTGCTGCGATTTAACTTCCACGTCAGTCAATGCATACGTTCTTCATTGAGATGAGCTCCATTAGTGCTTCATCTGATTGGTTAGTGGGAGGCGCTTCAGCTAATGGGTGTCCCTGTGACTATCGAGCCATTTTAAGCTCTCAGAAAAAGAAAATATGATTACAAATACATGCATGAACCAATCTGAATGTGACTTGGGGCAAAAAAAAATAAATCTTTCAAAATCTGTTCCCAAACATCTCATGTGCTGAAGAAGTTTTTGGAAGATTGTTGAACTATCCCTTAAATTAGCCCTGAAGCTGGCCCTATTGGAAGCACAACAGCAATCGATTGGTGCTGCCAGAACCTCCTCTGCGGTCACACCGGGGAGGATCCCATATCTGCTGACCAGTCGCACCACCTGACCAGTCCCACACAGAGAGAGAAAAGAGGAGAAAAGCAGCACTATGCTTTTCTGCTGATTGCGGTTACATATATCCGCTCTGCCCCAACCAGGTGACTTTTAAATCGTCTGATCAAATGCTTTTTTCAGGGGGTGAGGCAAGGGCAATAAATCCAGACAGCGAAGCACTTTCAAAGGAGACTGATTTCAAGTTATAGTCCTTCTTAAAGAGACAAAGATAAACTAAAAAATAAAACATTTTACTTTTTCAGAGTAGAAAATAGAGGTTTACAGAGTTAGGGTTCTGCATGGTTCAGACGTACTAATGAAATTTTACATCAAAATAGTGAGATTAGAAGAAGATTTAGTTTTTATTGGGTGCAGGGGTAGACTTACCATTAGGCAAAGACAGGTGATTGCCTTGGCCCCGACCTTTTAGGGGCCCTCTAAAAGGGGCTGTTTTTTTTCATCAGTCCTTTAAGCTTTATCAAATCTGCTGAGAATTGAAATGACTTTATCCTAAAGTGTACATATTACTAAGTGTAAGCTTTTATTATGAAATTCTAATTACATCAACAGACCATGCACCAGAAATCATAATGTTTACCCTTAAAATGTAGCTAGTTTAAGCTTTTATTTTAAAACTTCAAGTATATGACCAGACCCGGTTCAAGAAATAATAATTTTTACTATTAAAATTTTGGAAATGTAAGCTTTTATTTTGAAATGTAAAGTATATTAACTGACAATGCTCCAGCTATCATATTTTCTACTCTTAAAATGTTGCAAATTTAAGCTTTTATTTGAAAATGTCAAGTATATCAATAGACCACACTCTAGAAATCATATTTATTCTCCTAAAATCAAGCAAATGTAAGCTTTTATTTAGAAATTTTGAGTATATCAACAGACCTAAACCTAAATGCGACCCAATGAAACTACTCTCATGAAACTACTCAATGAAAAGTCTACTCGTCTGTTGTTGTTGATCCCTTTTTCCTGCTTTCTGGATAAAAAGTACTGCAAAACTCAAAGCCAATTTTTGGTAGTTTTGAAGTAAAAAAAATCTATAGTTGTAGGAACCAAGATTTTTCTAGAATCTATCCTTAAAGTCTGCTGTAGGTTAACCACCACAAGAAGATATTCACAATCTGTAACCACTCCAAGGAAAACAAAACAGATTATCATCAGAGTCCTCTAATATTTAGATTTATTGATTGCTTCATGCCAACCTAAACTCTTTCTCAAGTTCTCCCTTTCTGTATCCGATTCGATTTAACATGTTTGGGCCCACCATCCCTGACAGTATCTCTAAAATCACGTTTATTAGCCAAAGATCGCAAATACAAACACACGCCTTCTTGCTTTAACAAGCTCATTTCAGAGCTCATTTGCCGAGAAGCTCCAAAAGCTCCAGAGCGTGAAGTGAAACTGATGGCAGTCTGACTGAGACAGGGAAATCAGAACCCATAAATGACAAGAAACCAACAGGGCTTTGAGGTCTGCTGGTCCCGCGGTAAAGGCACACACCGCCGCTCTGCCGCAACCATCTGGCTGCTGCCTGCTGGGATCTCAGAGGACTCGAGATGCTCTCACCGCACCGAGCGCTTCACCTGAAGCAACCAGAGTCTATCGTTTGGCACGCAGAGATTGGAACGCTGATATTTTGGTGAGACTTTCTACGCAAAGCCTTGTGAGCTGCTCTCCAGATGTGTTTGTGATGAACTCACCAGAGAGAAATTCCCCAAAAGCATGCTGTTTCAGTCAAACAAACTGGGCTATTCTACAAGAAAACAAAGATGAAATTAGTCTTAATTTTAAAGGGAAAGAAAAGGACCTGCTTATATTTTAAAGTTAAAATGATTCAAGAGGTTTTTCCAATTTTGCACGAAACCTCCTTTTTGCTTCGATTATTTTGTCAGGAAATGTCCCCCCTTTATGTTCCTGGAGCATCTTTTACCAGAAAAAAATGGATTCTTCCACCGTATCCCACGCTAAAGCTGCTCGCAAAACAGCTAAATGGGTTCAGAGTCGCTCTGCAGCTATCAGTTATTTTGAAAATCGATGAACTAGCGCTTTAATCAATCAATTACTCAGCTAAGCTATTTCCATTTTTTGATCATCTGACCAGAATTCAATGACTAAAATAACAGATACAAAACATTTAATTGTGTTCTAATCATTATTTGTTATTAGATAAAACTGCAGCTGCTACACTTAATTCTTACTGTAAAGAATGGAAACAAAATGCCAGAAATTACAGCGCTTAATAATATAAATAGCTCTATTATAGTCATTGTATAGAATTCACTAAATATGGATGTATCTCCAAAAAAATACAGATCAAAATTTCAGAAGAAATTTTCAATGTATTTATTATGACAATTAAATAAAAGAATAAATATGTGAAGATTGGAGATTAGGGGAGTGTGAAGAAAGTGTCTAAAGAACATGAGTTTTGTTTTGTACGCAACATAACTGTGTAATAAAATGTTTCTTAATTTTTCACTTAAAATAGCTGTGTTCAAAAATAATGAAAATTTTGAAATTAAAACAGCATCATTTCAATTTTCATCATCGCAATTTTCTGTCCTTTTCGATTGAGTTAACAATGATGCACTTGTTCCTGCTTGTTTGGACAAAATATTTACAGTTTTTCACAGTTGCTAAGACAGTTTTTTCAATAAATTTAACAACTTTCCTCAAACTCTTAACGCACCGAATCAGTTAAAACACACAATTGGCAAAACAGTTCATTTCATTCTCAAAACCCCCTCATTGTAAACAAAACTCCAAAACTCATTTTCAAAATATAATAATAGAGTTTTCAAAACACTAACACATGTTTTCTTCTGACAGCAACATTTAGTCAATTACATAACACACACAAAAAAACTGCTATAAAATCACATAGTTTTGGTGTTTGGTGGAGCTCGAGTGTAAAAGAAGTTCAAGCTTTAGAAATTTGTGTTAACTGAATGCATTTTGTATCAAAGCAACAAAAAATGTGTTTATTGTATCGTCTACCTCGACTGATGTTGTGCTAATTGTGTCAAGAGTTTATGAAAGTTGTTAAATGTATTGAAAAAACTGTCTTAGCAAGTGTGAAAAACTGTAAAATATCTCAATTTTGTGTATGCTTTTATTTGTTCTGTTTTATGTTAGTAATGGTTTAGAAAACATGTTTATATTAATGCAAACTAGTTTTATTAAGTATAATTTATTTAATGTCTTTTAGTGATTTTGTTTAACACAAAAAAAATCTAACCGTGTAATTTTCTTGTTTTAAAACGCATCAGTTGACTCATGATTGCAGTCACATATTGCAATATTGACGCTTTCATCGCACTCTGAAAAAAATGACCTGTATCCAGCAGCCTTACTCCAAACCCAGCAGTCAAGGTTTTAAAAACTGTGTTATATTTTCTGTCAAAGACGGAAATTGTCATCAATTTTCAATCCATTCCAGAGAAACGATTTAGCTGTTCTTTTGTGGAAAGAGGTTTGTTGAAGGTTTGTTATAGTTGCGTCTAAAAACGTTCAGTCAGAGCGCTAAGTGAAGAGGAGTGGAACAGAAAAACCTTTCCGGCTTCCGATATCCAGAAAACCTGATTCTGATTTGACTATGGCAGCAATCCGAGGTCAGACCACTTTGCATCATGTTTATCACCAAATCTATAGTAATGAATATTTCATAAAACAAAATCAATGAGTTACTTAAGGAAGAGACAGCGATATTATTAGAGTCATCACTGTTCGCCAAGAGATAAATGAAAGGAGTGCGTCCAAAATCTCATCCAGCGGGGCACAGCAAGAGAGAAATAGTGCGAAGATGAATTTGCATGCCATGGATGAGTAGAAAAAAACGAGAAAAGAAAAGAGGGTAAGAGTGGTCAGCATCTGCAGCTCATTATTCCATCAGCTGCAGCGAGTCCTGTGCAGTCCAGCCTTAAATAAATTATAGGCCTGCTGCGTGCTTTTAGTCGACTGAGAGATGGAGACTGATTGGAGAAAAAGCAGGAATACATCTTCACCGAGAAAGAAGGTATGAAGATAAATGTCTCGATGCATCATGCGGGGTCTCCGCTGCTGTTAATATTTAACCACAATTAATCTCACCCTCAACAAAACAGCTTTTTTTGTTTATACTAATGACAATGATTAGTTGTGTTTGTGATAAAAACACACACATGGTTTTGAATAAATTACAGTTAAATAAATAACTTCCTGCTTGCTATATACTAAAATAAAATGATATCGCATTAGCTGATGACGAACGCTCAGCCCTGTTCTAAACTTCAACCTGTTGCTCAGTTTAATAACAGTTTGTTTTCAGTTTTGAAAATATGACCTCTTGTTGAAATAATCTCTCTCTCTCATTTCTCTTTCTCTTTTATCTCTCTCGTTTCTCTCTTTTATTTCTTTCTTTTATCTCTCTCTCTGTCTCTCTCTCATTTCTCTCTCTTATCTTTCTTTTATCTCCCTCTCTCTTATCCCTCTCTCCTTTCTTGCTCTCTCTTTTATCTCACTCTGTCTCTCTTGTTTCTCTCTCTCATTTCTCTCTTTAATCTCCCTCTCTCATTTCTGTCTCTTATCTCTTTCTTTTATCGCTCTCTGTCTCTCTCTTATCGCTTTCTTTTATCTCTCTCTCTCTTATCTCTTTCTTTTATCTCTATCTCTCTCATTTCTCTTTCATATATCTATCTTTTATCTCTCTCTGTCTCTCTTATCTCTCTCTCATTTCTCTCTCTTATCTTTCTTTTATCTCCCTCTCTCATCTCTCTCTCTCCATTCTTGCTCTCTCTTTTATCGCTCTCTGTCTCTCTTGTTTCTATCTCTTATCTCTCTCCTTTCTCTTGCTCTCTCATTTTTCTCTCTTTCTTTTATCTCCCTCTCTCTTATCTCTTATTTCTCTCTCATTTCTTTCTCTCTCCTTTATCACTCTATATTTTCTCTTGCTCTCGTTTCTCTACTTCCTTCTCTTTTTATCCTCTCTTTCTCCTCTTTTATTTCCCTCCCCTTTCTCTCTCTCTCTCTCTCTCTCTGTAATAGTTTGATTATTTTGCAAACTTGCAGTTCAGTTCCATCTTTTCCGTGTCTCATTGAGTAATAAATAATAAGTTTAGTAATAGTAAAAATATTAATATATTTATATTAAATACCTTGTACCAAAAAAGTACCAAAAGAAAAAATTTAAAGTAGTTTAGCCTGTTCAGCCTTTATTGACATGACATTAATTGACATTCATTTTGTCACCTAATACTCAAATTACAAATGGTCACCATAGGTTTAGATTTATATATATTTTTTAACGTTCACATTTTCTGAGCCCGTCTCATTTTTAGAACCAAGTTGTAACTACATACTTTTTTTTTAAATTCTAAACATACTCTACAGCTTGTGGGAATGATCCATACTATCTACTACAAGCCTGAGTAGTGCTAGTCTGGTGTAGTTAGACCTTGAGGGTGTGTCTCGCAGCTTTCTTTGGCTAAGACGCACACTGGAAGCCGTCGAAAAGCACTGCGATCGCCATATTGTTTTTATCATGTGACTAACCGGGGTCGCTTTTTGAGTCTCATCCCTCATTCAGAACATCTCTCACGTTAAATCTTGGGATTCGATCCAGAAACTTACTTCCTTCTGCTTTTCACATACTTTGAATTGGAACACATTGCTCAGCTGTCCACTCCATTATGCATACTGTTCAGCACGCAAGTATGCAGATTGGATTAGACCCCGTTTGACTTTTATCCAGAGTTTGCTATTTTGATCTGACAGGAATGACAGCGGTGTGCAGTTCTGTAGCTCAATGACTTCTTGCTTATGAGTTGGGAACTCAAAGAAGCATTTCAGTAGATTGACTGAAAATGTATGTAATCTATCGTGTATATCTCTGACTTTAACCCAAACAAATGCCACTTGTATTCATCGTTAAGCTCCCCCTAAAATAAATTGAACCCTAGAAAATACAAAATACTCATCCTGCGTAAAACACAAATGAAAATGACTTTTTAACTCAAACAAATCCCAATTGTGTTCATCGTTAAACTCCCCCTAAAATAAATTGAACCCTAGAAAACACAAATACCCATCCTGCATAAAAACCAGTAGATCATGTTCCATCTCATTCTAATAGCTGGTTTGAACGTCAGGATTAAATTTTGAAAACCTCAGCTCAAAATGCCTCTGTTATAAACGTTCCTAGCGCAAGGTCAGCTCGGTTCACCAGAGGTGATGCACTCTCTCTCGAGCGTGAAAAAACTCCACAGAATTGCTTTGTCTCGGACAGAACAGCGGTGTCAGGACCGCACTAGCTCAGTCAGCGATGAGGTCATTAGATTAAACATACACCGACTCCAGCAGCAACAAAGAGAAGAACTAAAGTGTCCAAATGAAACCTGTCAGTGAGTCCAGCGTTCAGAGAATCTAAGTGCAAACTTCCTGAAAAGATGAACACTTGAACAATAGTCTGGAGTGTGCTGTGTTTTATAGCATTGTTGGAAGAAAGTCAACCTAAATACACTTCATCTTCAAATCCAGAACCTCATATAAACAGCGCCGGAGTGAAAAGTACAAATTAAACACATAAATCATGCATTTATTTGTTTAGGCTTCAGCATTGCTTTGCTATGTTTGGCAAAAACATGGGTTTAAAAATGTGGGAGACTCACTTTGTTTCAACTAAGTTTCTTATTAAAAGAGGGTTCATTTTTTAATTAATATTATGCTGCTGCTGGAAAATACAGGAGGACAAGACATAGTGTTAAATTAACACAGCTGGTGTGGACCCATATACAAGTAAACTCTCTACCAGTGTTAATTTTAAATCTATGGTAATTTAATAAAACACCAATCAATGTTGTTTAATACTGGCTGCAAATTTTGCTGTGTACATTTAAATGTGGTATAATTGTTAAGATTAAACACCGGTGTTTATGTAGGGGACCTCTGTTGATGCAATGACGCTCCTTGCCCTTGGATGGCGCTCAGGGGAGGCTCAGTGGCACACCAAAGTTCAAGACAATGAAACTCAAAATCGGCCCACAATTCCTTGGCAATGCCACGCCATATTTCCTTTGTTTTTGTAGTTGTTATGAGACTTATCAAACATATATTCGGACACCAACATGACAAGCTTTTCACTATCTATTCTCTTCTTTAAACTTCTTCTTCTTCTGTTCTATTTCCTGTCATGACTCGACATGAGTGTGTATCGAGCTCCATCCAGTGGCTCTTTTATGTCTCGAAAGTACTCTGAACACATGATCAAAAGAGCCAGCTTTCATTGGTTGAAAACTTGTGTTAACTGAATGCATTTTGTATCAAAGCAAAAAGAAATGTGTTAATTGCATCACCTACTTAGACGGATGTTGTGCTACTCTAAAGTTAAGAGTTTAGCAAAGTTGGTAAATGTATTGAAAAAACTGTCATAGCAATTGAGAAAAACTGTAATATACTGTAATATACTAATATAATAATTAGCACCTAATGTTCTTAATTTAGGACCTCATTTGTGTTTTTACATGCTATCCTATGAGATTTTTCCCAGCTTCACTTTAAATTGAGCACAATAGTGTATGTTTAACAGAAAAATTCTAACAAATCACCGCATTAATAGTACATTTTATTTGAGGCGCGTTTCAGGACCCTCAATGTCATCTTATAGTTAAAACAAGTACAGTACAAGTCAGCATACAACATAATACAAGTACAGTCACAATACAGTAAAAACGCTTGTGTAAATAAAAAATGTTTAAAATGGGTTTAAAATGAGCAGGTGCAAAGCGAGTGCAAAGCAGTTTTCGAACTCACGTGGTGTTTGCAGACAGTAGCGCACGTGCGCTCATTACAGGTCTGCCAGGTATGAGGGGGCGTGGCCATTAAGTCCTTTATAGGTTAAAAACAAGACTTTAAAATTGGTTCGCATTGGGTCTCATTTCAAATGTGCATGCAACCATTAAATGATCTGTTAAAAAATTTGCAGAAAATTCACATAGTTTTGTACAATGGATTTGTTAAGATTAGTGTCGTGAAAACAAAAATCATTTAATAAACACAATCAAGCTTGGAACGTGTATAAAACGCTTATCCTCCATAAAGTACTAAAACATAAAAGACTAAAATAACATTTGTGTCTACGCATGCGTGGCAGGCAAATCTCACAGGGCAGCAAAATCTGATAGAACACATTAGCTGAAGTTAACAAGTGACTTGTGTGTTAAAACCCCTTTTTGTTACATTTAACACTAGAAAAGTGTCCACACCAGCAGTGTTAATTTAACACTGAATTTTCCTCAGCACAAATACAGTAATGTTCCACATTACTAGTTTCCTGTCTTTCTCCCTCCCTCACACAAACACAATTTGCTTTTAAACAAAAGCCTTCGACGTATCTTTCAGCACCCTCACTTTCACCAAACCACACGTCTTTAAAACAACGATTGTGGTCTGGTTTGGCAACGAGCAGCCAAAATCGGATCTGAGCCGCAATTTGACTGATATAGATTCAAGGATTAGATAACACACCCCGAAATCTACCCCAGCGAGTGCACTTTAAACCACAACGGCCAACTGCCTTTCTGTTCGAGAGGAAAGAACGGCTCTCCGACCCCATGTTCCCTCCATCTGTTCTCTGGGACATCAACCTGAACATGGGGAGGCTTACTCTCCCTTCAAAGATTTGTGTTCTGTTCGGAATGAAAACCAAATGAGGAAAATCAGTGGATATAAAATGAACCGCCGGTTGCCGGTGGTTAAATTGTTTGGTGTGTCAATCGAGGACAATCGAAGCTGAAAAGGAAAACTCCTGCGCTCAATTTTGTCTGAATGCTGTCAGACAGAAGCATAAACAAAGCAGTTGTGTGATGGATGTAATTGGACAGACAAGGCAGTGTGAAGGAAATCGAGAATCCCTTCATGTTTGGCTGCTTGTTCATTACAGATCTGGAGACCAATTCTCTACTTTCACACACACACACACACGCGCGCACACGCGCACACACACACACACACGCACACACACGAACAGCTCTGTCTGGTTGCTGCAGCCAAGCCAAGCCAGAACTCAGTCAACCACCATCTGTCCAACGATAGACAAGCCGTGAGTTCTCTCATCATCCCTGCTATATCTGGATGATGTTTGGAACAAATCACCGAATACAGAATGGTGGTCACACTGATGTAATGTTTAAGATGAGACATGGTGATGGATTTTTCTGAAAATCTGGTCTTGGTGAATTGAACATCTCATTCTGGTTGGACATCCTTTCTTTTGGAAGGCTTGAAAGTCCTTGTTAGTGACACTGAATGAAAGAAAAAGGAAAACAGTGACTGAAAGGCTTTGGTTGACCAGAGAAAATGGTTTTGGGTTAACATCATTGGTACAAAAAATGCATTTTTTTTATCTGTACTCAACGTTTTAGCACCTGCATCCACATGCTTGCAGACTTCTCCAAACGGGAGAAATCTCACCAAGAAATGAGCTTGGTATGATTAGAAAATGTACCAATTTAAGCCATAAACAAGACAGCTTCACACCAAATATAATGTTATTAAACGGACAATCAAAAACCAGAGGGATTGGGATGCAGCCCAAGTTCAAGTTTGGCCATTTACAATCATTTTTGGGGAATATTCAGCAGCACTTTAATCATTCAAAACCATCACACATGCTCTTTCACAACTCCACTGGATTTGATCCATCCACAAGAACAAATTCCAGCCCAAATCTCCACGGAACGCGTAAAGAAGACAAGCATCCACATATTTACCTTCCATGGCGAAAACAGCCGTGAAAGCGGACAAAATCGTTATTAATCCCACAGTCATGGTAAAAGGCATTAGCCGCTGTCGCGGAGTCCCTTGAATCTGGTAACCCGGACGGACGCGGAGCGTGGAGTGCGCGTAAAATCCGTCAGCTGTCGCGCACGGTGATATTCCAGCAAGCGCGCGGCGTGGAGTCACATCGCAGGCGGCAGTAAAGAGTGAATGGATGCTGCTGCCACGGACCGGAGCGCAGCGGCGACAGCTCCGGAGACGCAAAACCCACTGAAACCCCCTTCAAAACCTACCAGCCAATCAAACAGCGCTCACCGAAACCCTCCGACCAATCCCAGACACCCTCTCCAACAGCGTGCATTGTTAGTCAAAACAAAAACTTTTCAGCGCTCGAGTGTGCGGCGCTCTCCGGGTTCGGTTGGAAGGGGAACGGCGACCTCACATGGACAAAACCGGAAGCTCATGTGTGTGGAGAGGTCCTGTCTCCAACGAGCTTTAAATAACTTTAACTGCATATTTTTAGTTTATGTAATCTCTGTTTGGTTTAAATGTAAAGCTAATTTAAACATACTAAACATATTACTTAGAGACTCTCTCTCTCTCTCCTCTCTCTCTCTCTCTCTCGTTCACTCTCTTTCCACCTCCTCCCCGTCTCTCTCTCTCTCTCTCTCAAATCACCCCTCTCTCTATATCATCTTTTCATCTAATATTATCTTTCTCTATTCACTATCTTTCATCTCCTCCTGTCTTTCTATCTCTCTCTCATTCACTCACGTTCCATCTCTCTCTCTTCTCTCTTTTCATTCATCTTTCATATCCTCCATGTCTCTCTCTCTCATTCACTCTCTTTCCATCTCTCCTCGTCTCTCTCTCTCTCATTCACTCTCTTTCCATCTCCTCCCCCTGTCTTTCTCTCTCTCTCTCTCATTCACTCACTTTCCATCTCCTCCCTCTCTCTTTCTCTCTTTCATTCACTCTCTTTCCATCTCCTCCCTGTCTCTCTCTCTCTCATTCACTCTCTTTCCATCTCCTCCTCGTCTCTCTCTCTCTCTCTCTGTCTCTCTTCCCCTCTCTCTCTCATTTCTCACCAGACTCAGATAACAGATTCCAAAACATTTAAAGTGACTCATTTAAACCTGACTTTTCCGACATGTACGACTATTTAAATTTTCTGGGAGCTCTAAATTTGTTATTGAAGTGCCATTTTCCAAATGCAGTATTTTTGGTAGCGTCTCCCATTGTTATAGAGCCTCCCACTGACCAATCAGATAAACCACCAATGCAGCTCCTCTTATTGGCCAAAGAACCTCTGAAAGATGACTTGTATTTATATGCTACACATCATATCGGGAAGGTTTTTAAACAAAGCGAAATTCAATAGATGACTTATAACAAGACTGTCATAACAACAGACGCTCTTGTGACTGAGCTGATGAAGAGCCGCGAGCAGTAAGTAAGTGTGTCTTTAAGTTTACGTTTAAATACAGTGTAAGTATCACTGAACACCTCTTATTAACAGAGTATTTAAACAAAATGACCTTATTTACCATGTCTGTCACAAATAATCACACGCATAGCTATTTTCTATCGATTATATTGTCTTCAAACTTTTTTTTATTCTGACTAACAGTTGATGTTCGATCAGCAGGGGGCGTGGCAGAAGCATGGCAGTGGGAGAAACAGGAGGGACACGACTCATTTTAGGGAACACAACCATTTGAGGTGATTCAAAGACATTGTTACAATAAATACTGCCTTTTGAGGGTTATTAAGGGTGCAGTGGTAGTCTAGAGGGGTCAAATATTTATTATAATTGATTTAAAGAGGGCATAAAATGTCATCTCTATTATAGCAACAGGTGTGTTTCATGATAAATAACCCAAAAGTGCACGACTCCGGACCTCCAGGAGTAGATTGGACGATTATTTATTCTGTCTGTTATCTGTTCCCATGTTTTAAAAGTTTTCTCTCTGAAAGAAAATGTATTGCTTACTGAATTAAATGCTAAAATGTTTTAAAACATTGCGGTTTTAACTGAAGAAAAATCCTCACTGCTCTGTTTTCTCACCTCCTACAGTAATCGATCGCTGTAGAACAAGTATGCAACACAAAACTTCATTAAAATGTCGTGGCACTCTTGGAACAGGTTTGTCAGGAAGCATTAATCAAACCGTGTTCTGTCTCTTCTATCATCCGGGAACCCTCCAGATGTTAATGATCTACAGAGAAAAAGAATTGAAAGAAAATACACCTTCTTTAATCATCTTTAGTGATTCGAGCCTTCGGCTACAGGAAACAGAGCTCGCGCAATCAGCAAAGAGCGAGGAGTACAAGAAGATCGAGAACAAGATGAGTCACAAACAGATATTTTTTGTTTGCAGCACTTATCATCCATGGCCTCGTTTGAAAGATTTTTTACGTTTATTTTAGGAAATGGATTGATATCATTTGTAAGCATAATGTTACTAAAAGTTTAATAGTTAAAAAACCTTGAGAAGCAGCTTTTGTTGAAGTTAAAAAATATTGCCAGCTCAGATTTTTTGGTCTATTTTAGCTTACTTTTGTAACAAATTTTTACTTGGTCCCTCTTTAAAAATGTGATTTTGAGTGACAAGTTTGATCTGATTCATTTTCCCATTATGAAACACTGAGTTGGTTAATTTAATGACTATATTAGTAGATAAAAAATATAAACAGTTTCTTAATAACGCAATCTTTTTCTGGAACTGTTGTTTTGTAACTTTTAATGAAGCAATGTTTTCGGTAATGAATCTTCTCTGTACTGTATTTTTCGTTACAGCAGAAGACGATTTTTATTAACGTTATTAGTGTTACTACTGTAAATATATTTTCAGAGGGAAAACCCATTCTAGTTAAGGTCTCTGAAGAAATAAATATTTTGGGATCCTGATTTTTAAAATTTAGCTGAACTGTCCAACTTGAAAGATACAAAGTTGTAAAACTACAAAGTAGTGAACTTTAGCGGAATAGACTACCAGCAGTAATGCTTGTCAACACTGGTTTCTATTTGTTGAGTAAATGTGACTAGTAAAAAGTACATATTGCCCTTTTAGCATGCTCCTCTAACCAGATATCGACGTCAAGAACCTTTTAATTAATCCTAAATTCATTCTGAAAGCAAGCCTACGCTTTCTGTTTGACCCATGGCTTTTAATTAGCGTTGTGAAAGTGTTCATGTTCGTTTGCACACTCTTTATTAGCAAACAGACGCAGAGCTTAATGAGCAGAGGAAGCAAACGCGAGGAAGCTGCAGCGGAACCACTGGAAACTCTGCAGATAAACTGTCTAAAAAGATCTTGTCAGGAGCGAGTATCCAAAGCAATGCACACAAACACAAAATATATTGGGGACAAAAAGAACAATGTCATTTACATACACTTATCCAAAATGACTTTAACAGTGCACTTTTTTTTCTTGCTTTTGATGGGAATCGAGCCCATTATGCATTAAACAGCAGGAACTTGAACACACGTCCTCCTGCAGCAGGTAAACACTGTTTGTGTACTCTTCCCAGCACCAGAGGAGCGGTTGTGAGCAGAGCACGCATGCCAAAGCTGTCATTATCTTCATAAGGGCAGGAGGAAGACATTTGCATTCAAATTGGAGTCTAATTGGCCTGCAAAGCCAGGGATGTTTTCTAATCATCTTTCAGCAAACAACACACATCACATGATCTGCTCCACTCAATATTTTTGTTGTAGCTTACCTTCTCTATGGAGGCTTTTAGCCCAGATTGTGAGGAATAACCGGTTCAGTATATGAGCAGGGTTGCCAAGTCTGCTTTGGACTTGTTTTTTTTTTTTTCAAGTTGTTTGCAATTTTTTTTAAGTTGCATGCTGTGTTGTTTTGGACTTGTTTATTAATATCAGTTTCTTATTTGGCCTTGCTCTGATGTCCGTGAGTGACAAAGAACGTGAAGACTTTAAAGTAACATAAGACTTGTAAAGTAAATTCTGCTAATGTGTATTTGTTAATCAATGCAAGACTATGGTACCATAGAGACATGTGAAAATGTCAAGAGCACACATCAAAAAAGAAGTTTTTTTCCCTTTGAGGTTGCTTCTTTAATTATTGATTAAAAAGATGTTAAACAGGTGTTAATTTTACATATATACATAATTTAATATATAAAGTCTATTTCTTGTTTCTGCTATATGTTCACAAGCTTTGGGTGTTCATAGCTTTATATACTGTTCTAATTTTCAGACCACCCAGAAACCATTATATAAAATTGTGTAAGCCATAATTTACATGTTTTATAGTTAATATAGTTCAAGTCGTTTTTAAACTCAGTCAATCTGAAAAGTACAATATCTTTTGAAAGGAATTGAAAATAAAATAACAGAAATACAGTATAACCAATTAAAGCACTTACTTGTTTTGGGCTTTTTTATGTAGATAGGTTTCTTATTTTGGGCTTGTTTTCACCGATGTGGTTGCTTGTTCTCTTGCAAGATCTGGCTACACTGATGTGAGATTGTTCACCTGTATGAAACACTAAAATGATTTGTATTTAAAATGCTGAAATGATTAAAAATCATTTATTTTAAATCACCACATTATACAGGTCTCAATTATTCAGGTCGCAGCATGAAGAGATGATCTAGAACTGACATCAACATACGAGCAACTTTTTTAGGACAACCCAAAATTTCTCTGAAATGAGATTTGTCCAAAACAACATCATGAAAATAAAATGTTAAGCGTGGTTCCAGTTCTTTTAAAGCCCAAAAAATTAGTAATCGAGCTAACCAGCATGAGATATGCAACCGCAATCTTTTATAGGCCACCAAAATGACTAGAACCGGCCCTGAAAGGCAGTCGATACTGTAATATAGTCTTGGCTCACAGTCAAATGTATCTTCATTTTCTATCTAAATCTACAGTAATCTACTCAGCAGTGTGCCAGTGTCCATCTCGTCTAATCTCTCTTCCTCTCTCTGCTGTCCTGAAACAGATGGTCTAGACAAAGAAATCTTTCTGCATGAAAGCCAGGCGTCAGACTGGGATCCGCACACCAGCCAATTCTAAAGTTATCAATAGAGCAGCCTTTCTTCTCCAGTTCATCTCCTCTCCTCATCTGCATCCCATCAGACCGATATTGGACATCCTGCACCTGAGAACACTCAAAGAACCATCAGCCAGTCAACCACTGGCCTCGCTCTCCTCCGGAGCATGTGCGTGTCTTTGTGTGTCTGTGTGGCTCAGAGAGCACACTCAGGAAAAAGAAATGAATAAAACTATGTAAAAAAACCATTTGGTGATAAATAAATAAATAAATATAAATATTTGTTTATATGTTACACAGCAATAAAGGTCATCGAATACAATTTGTGTGTTTGTTTGTTTCCATAATGGGAAAAAAATCAGCAGTAAAAAACATTAAATTACATCACAGATGTAATTGAACCCTCTATGATATGGTGCTGCCTCGAATATTTCACCTCGTGTAAAAAAGCTTGGCACCCCTACAGGAAGAAGATAAAATGGATTATTAGTCCCATATCTCACAAGCAGCCTTTTTATGTTCTAGGGCAATCTACAACTTTCCTTCTCGTTGCGTAAAAGAAGTGATTGAACTTCACTTCCTCTTATGACCTCTAGAGGCTGACTTGCAGAATTGAGCACATCGTCTGAACAATTTTGATAATGCCTCTTTTTACAGCTTCAAATCTACAAAACATATTTACGCCACTGGCATATTGTTTGAAATGGCCATTATATCAACCCTGAGGAGGTAAATTGATTTAGGACTAATTTATTTGTTTATTACATTATATTATACCAAAATTATTGCATAGTTAGGGAGAAGGCTACTCAAGAGACAGCCACCCACCAAGCAATGAGGTTTCATTCTAATTTCTGGAACTCCAAATATTAGAGGCATACAATTCTTTTTATTTTTTATTTATTTTTGCCAGATGTGATACTTTGTCAAGGAGGAAGTGACTTTCTGCTAAAAACCTATGGCTGATATCATTCTTACTACATTCATACTGGCACCCATTGTTTTGCCTCAAGGTTTGGACTTTAGACCAAAAATGAGTGAGATGGTCACACATCTAGATTAAAATTTTCTTCTGTACTTTTTGCTAGCTTCACACCTTTGCTGTTTCATGTCGATGCAGTGACAGCCCTTGTCCTTGTGTGGCGCTCAGGAAACAAAAATGCAAGCCAATGCTTACAAATGGTATGATTCCATTTCCTAAAACAAAAATAGACACTCGGTCAGCACACCGATACTGGGACAGCACATCGAAATCTAACTGCAAAAGGTACACTTCCAGGCACCACTCAGATACTTTTTTATGTATTCTAAGGTTTGGGACACGGTAGTTCTGGAACCATAAAATAGTGCACCATTTATGGAATTTGTTGGACAACTCTTTCTGGTCGGACACTAACACGACGGACACTAACAAGCCTTTTTTGGCTCTTGTTGTTGTTGTTTTTTTCTTCTTCTTCTCTGTTTTCTGTTGTGTGGTTGACACAAGAGTGTGTATTGAGTCCTGCCCAGCTGCTCTTTTATACCCAAACAGCACTTCATCAAAAAGAACCAACTCTCATTGGTCCACTGTGAGTGTTTGGCTGGCGCAAAAACAAGGTAACACAGCCAAAAAATAGCACACTTTGACTTTTGTTGCACACTTTGACTCTTTAGTCAATGAAATCAAATCTCTGGATAAGCTACTTTTGTCATTGCTTGTGGCATACTTTTGTTCAGTGACATGGTTAGTCAAAGCCTGATTATTGGATTAAAGTTTTCAAATTCACCATCAGTTTTCATCTGAAATCAACTCCATTCCTGCTTTTCAATCTGCCAAAAGCAATCCTGCCATTACAGCTGTGTTTTCTAGCACTAGCAAATACTTCCCATCATTGAGAAATGGTCATTAGACAACTCTGGTTCCCAAATTTACCAACTGTATCAAGCTAATCAGAGCCTCTGCAATCAGTCGCTGCTCTGCCAGTATGGCCACCAAACAGGAGTTTTGTATTAGAAACATGCAGCATGCCCTTTTCACACTACAGTAAGAGCAGCTCATGGAAAGAGGCTGCGTTATGCCAACAGAATTTAGATTACGACGAGCATGCTCCAGCTCCAACGTCTCAGTACACTGGTCCAGCTACAGAGACACACTCTGTTCAGAGCTGAAAAACAGACGCCAGAGGGATTCGGTACTGATGGCAAACACACGATTCAACCCCTAAAATCTTTTAAACGACATCCAACTTTTACAACATTCATTCATTCATTATGAGAAACTATAGAGAATGGACTTTAATAGATAAATATCATTTTATTGTATGCAATACAATATGTATTAGCAAACATGCATCGCTGTGAAATGCCAATCAGTTGTAAAATAGAGAAAATGTGTATATATTTTACAATATGTTTTGTATATTGACATCTAAAATAAGTTTGTTTGTTTTTCACAAGGCTTTTTAAACTGGGAGAAAGGGGCACATTTTGCATTTTAAAATGCTGAATTATTACTATTGTTTTATAACAGCTCATTTTTCAGTCTCCACTAAAGGTTTCATAACACCACAACAGTGGTCTCAGAAAGTGGCCCCATCTATTTCATATTTCTTCTACAGTAAATGTGCAAAAGTGGATCTCAAGCTTTTTGATAATCCACATCTCTCTTTATAAGTAATTCATTTGTATGCGCTGACTGAAATAGAGAACATAATAATCTTAAAATCTGTTCTTTGATATGATTATAACTTTTTCTAATTGAGGGGAGTTTTACTCAGCTGTTGTGTTAATTCAAGTAGTAAATGTAGGTAAAATAATAGCTGAAAAAGAAAATCCACGAGCTGACTATTCCACTGACTAATTTTTACTGTTTGAAAAATGCATTTCTTACAGCTTGTTGAAAGTAATAATGTCTCCATAAAGTTTATTTAAGCGTCACGGTGGTGCAGTGGGTAGCACGGTCGTCTCACAGTAAGAAGGTCGCTGGTTCTAGGCTCGGCTGGGGCAGGTGGCATTTCTGTGTGGAGTTCTCATGTTCTCCTCGTGATCGCGTGGGTTTTCTCCGGTTGCTCCGGTTTCCCCACAAGAACAAAGACATGTGGTCGAAGAGAGTTGAGAAAAAAACGATTGTTCAGAGTGTGAATGAGTGTGTGTCCCAGTGTTGGGTTGCGGCTGGAAGGGCATCCGCTGCGTAAAACATATGCCAGTGAGTTGGTGGTTCATTCCGCTGTGGCGACCCCGAAAGGGAAGAAAGCCGACATGAAGATGAATGAATGAAAAAAGTGTATTTATTGAGATGTACTTTCGGTTTGAGTTTAAATGCTGATGAAGAATGTGTTTTCAAATTCTGCTCTTACTTTGCAAAAAAAAATCCATATTATTGTTATTGGTGACAACAAAATGTGGATGAGCCAGATGAGCTTTACACTTTGAAAATCAGAGGCATATTTGTATTCTTTAAGTTTCTGGCCATTTTCTTCAATATTTCTCTCTCTCTCTCTCTCTCTCTCTCTCTCTCTCTCTCTCTCTCTCTCTCCTCTCTCTCTCTCCCTGTCTCTCTCTCTCTCTCTCTCTCTCTCTCTCTCTCTCTCTCTACGTTTGATCTATTGCCTTTCTTTAGACCTGGGATCTCCTAAAATGATCATGGAGGTCCGGTGCCCTGCACATTTTAGTTAAATCTCTACACTAGAATATAAATTACTCTTCTGTAGCTTCAGACAAGTAAGTAGGACCTTAGTTAGAGCAACAGGTGTGTTTCATGATGGTTGAACCAATAATGTGCAGAGCTCTGGACCTCCAGGATTGGAGTTGGTGACCCCTACTTTAAATATCGCTTCCACTTTTTATGTTACTTTACTATGGATGTCTTTGAATGTAACATGTAAAATGAAGAATTGAAAAGGAGCGATATGAATGTCTCTGTACATGTATGCAGCATCTGTTATCAATGAGGTACGCTCTTCTCCTTCATCTTTGACCTAATTGTGTCATGCATGCAGGAGATGCATCCGTGCATCAAGACCTTTAGGAAGACATGTTTTAAAGTAATGATATCGGTTGCCAGATATGAATCGACACTAGGTGACTGAAACGCGAATCAATGCGAAGCTGTTTCATGCTCACATAAAAAACAAACACAATCTTGTGGCATGCTTGGGTTTCTGTGATGAGACTGAGCACACTTGTATGACCTGGTAACGGCTTTCATCAAAGGAAACAGAGAAGTGGAAGAAAAATGGACTCATCATAAAACGGACGCTCTTCAGAATCATAGCTTGAGTAGAAATGAGGAGTTTTAGAACTGGGCCAGAGGATTTTTTCCCTTTGAAACCCAGCAGTTTGTGGCACGGCTCCCGTCATCACACTTCCGCTGCTCTCTCAGCACATTCATCATTTTTAATGGTGTCTCTCTGCCTCCTCCTTTGCACCAGTGGGTTTCTGCTGTGGATTTATGACGATGTGGATTTGTCATGGCTGCTTTCGACAAACTAATGCTAACCTTTGAACCAAGGGTCATCTCCAGAGAGGAAACACTGCCTGCGCCGATCAATCCTGGTTCAGTTTCTCATCAGAAATACACAAGGGAGGATAAAATAAATATTGAGGTTGAACTTACTCTGTCTGAGAGATATTTCCATACAGGTCTTCCGCACAGATATATACGGGGTAGGAGAGGAAAAATAGACAAGTGGACAAGTCTGAGAAGGATAGGAGAACAAATGCAGCTGAAATGTATATTTGTTTGTGCCGTACTTATACAGGTGTTGTGTGAAAAAAGACAGATATTGAGGGTTTTTTTATAAAAAAAAAAAAAACATCATACATCCAGATATGTCTATAAGGATAAACAAACAAAAAAATGTTTAATTGAAAAAGTAATAATTAAGGGAAATATAATAATAGAAGATGAAGTAGAAGAAGAAGCTGATAAAAAAAACGAAACATTTAAAAAGAAGATGAAGAAGAAAAGCAAGAAGTAAAATAAGATGAAGCTGATACAGAAAAAATGAAAGAAATAAGAAGACGAAGAAGTAGAAGATAAAGAAGAAGTAGTAGAAGACAAAAACATTGGAGTGGAAGAAGAAGCTGATGAAGAATAAAAAAGAAAAATATAATGAGAAGACGGAGAAAAATAAATAGGAGACGAATAAGATGATGAAAATAAAGAAGAAAAAGAATAAGTAGAAGAAGACGATAAAGAGTAAAAAGGAAAAATATAAGTAGCTGATAAAGAATAAAAAGGAAAAATATAAAAAGCTGATAAAGAAGAAAAATTAACAAATATATAAGAAGGAAAAATAATAAGTTAAGAAGAAAAAGAGTCAAAAAATAAATAAATAAAGAATAACATCTGAAAACCAAAAAGTGCCAACTCATGTGTTTGGAAATAAAGAAAGATACAATGAAGTATATTTTACAAAAGTTAGAACAAAGAAAACAACAGCATTCACTAAATTAAAGTAATAAAATGAAAAATAAAGAAATACAAATAAAAATCCCTTTAATGAAACTAAATGACCCTTTCTGGGAAACAATCCATTTTTGGCAAGTGCACGAAAACTCTGGGTGATGTCCTTTGATTAACTCGAAGGAACGGGATGCAATTTATCAAAGCCATGATGAATAATGAATTCTCTAAAATTAAACATATAAAACATTTATAATTAAGGTCGTTAACCATTTTCAGGGTTAATTGGTGTTTCAGTCACCCTAAATGTGGGTCAAACACTTTTTTGAAGAGAGGTTATCTGTTTGGATGGGATTCTTTAATTAGCGAGTGACATGACTGACCGTCTGCACCATGACAATCATGAGAAAGCTCATATAAAAGAAACGTCTCCTCTCTTCTGAATGAGAGGATACTTCAAATGAACACAAAGCTCTGCTTCAATTCATCATGTGCTTCAATGAGCATATCGAATTATTCACATTTACATATGCGCCAAGGCTAACATATGAATAAAAGTCTGACTTTACTCTTTTATTTCAGGATAATGACCTCGTCTGCATGTTTTTGCATAGTCTAATAAACTTTAACACAACAAAAAGAAATAATCAAAGGTAAGACTTTGCAATAAACTGACATGAATCATCATTAGTGCATATATTAACCATTCATTTATGAGTGTGTTAATGATCTTTTAACAATGAGTTAACGTGTGTATTAATCATGACCTCATTAAACTCATTAAACCTATATAAGAGTCAAATTAATTAATGAATTATTACTGACAATTTTATTCCGATGGTTCATTAATGCAGGCAGAGTGAGTGAGATGGAGAAGTGTGAGATGATTGGTGGGGACAAAGTGTGTGGACATTGTCATTATTGTGAAATTATTTGCCATTTCATCCCAGCACAAACCAATCAGAATCTTTCTAGGGTACTCACTTGAGGAGAAGCGGGAAACAGCAATGGCGGTGAGTGGAGTTTGTCTACATGAAAAGCGAGAGAGTACACTAGTGTTTCTAGTGTTTAATCATTCTGCAAGTTCTCTCATTTACAGTCTATATAAGTCGATATAACAGGACTATATACGCTATTCAATACATTCAATATAGTTTCTCAGACTTTCCGTGATTTTTAAACTTTTTTCATGCTTAAATTATCCATTCACTACGTAAAAAGAAAACACAGCACAACAGCTTATCATTTTTTTCTGCAACATGTGGATAAACCAAGTGGCAACCCCCGCTCTTCCTGCTCCAGGGTAATAGGAAGTGACGGAACTGTAACACCTCGACTGACCACAGGAGGGGTAAGGTCAGAAGTGAGCAAGTTCTCTTTCACGCCCATGTTAAAAATGCCTACTTTACAGCTGAAAAAACATGTTTACACCCCTGGTGCTGTAATGTTTTAAAGAAATTAAAATTTAGATCGATAGTTTTGACCTTCGTAAACACTCAGAGGTGGGTGAATTATTTTAAATTTTGTTTGTTTAAGATATATAAAATGTAAACGTTCACCCAATCAGACATCTGTGCTATGCCTATGTCCGCCTCTCTGGACCCATATTTGGTTACCAGGAAGTGATGCACTTCCACGAAGACGATGGTTGGCTCCGCCCATTTTATTTTATTTCATTGATCATATTAAATGGCACGCATGCTACATCCATGTTATATTGAATAATTTTACTTAACAGGGCTATTGTCCAGTTTTATTTATTTATTAATTATTTTTTGCATTGTATTGTATGGATAACATGTAAATATATAATTATTTGAACCTGAACATTTTCTGAAATAAAAAAATTATTCACTAGTTAATTTCATCTCTTATTTTCATAGTGTCAGATTTAAATGATAGCTAAAAAAGCATAAATGAGCTACAGCTGGCTTGATTGCTAATTGGAGCAGTATGTGATTACTTTAAAACTCTCAGGAAACAAGAAGAATATTAAACATGTATTAAATAACTTAAATAACTGTAAACAACAGTAAACAATATATTTTTACAAGATGTTTACAATATGTGTAAAAAGGGGAGTGACTAACAATTGGACGAGGGGATTACGAACAAGTGGTGTGAAGCAGAATAAGCGGGTATGAAATATTAAATAGGAAGCACATGGGAGCAAAAGCATCAACAATAGAGTACAACTGAAAACCAGGACTGCACTATGGAATACAGAGGCATAACTGAAACCTGAAATGGAATACAAACTGACACGGAGTGACAAAATCTTCTTACAAGTATTAGATTCTGGGAAATGATATTAGGAACAGACAGTACTCTGATAATCATTCCCATGTCTTTGATATGGAAGGTTCATAGAGACATTTAAAGCATTTAAAGTTCTAGACAGCAAGTGGCTTCCAAACCACCATATAAACTACTTACATTCAAGTAATACTAACCACTTCAACATGAGTTTCTCTAATCTGGGATTTTTGTAGGGTTTTTTGTTAAAAAGAGCATGTCAACTTTTCTTTTTTCTCACAATTTTGAAACTTTACCAAGCTTTCCTCTCAGAAAAACATTCAAGAGAGGACATGAAAACAACTTTTTTTCTCTCCTTTGACTAGCAGAAAGCTCTTTTGATAACGTTCCCCAATGAAAACTCAGGTGAAATGCAAGATTCATGTCATTTTTTTTCGATCTCTTTAAAAATGGTCCACCGCACATTGCAGGCGCCTGAGAGCAAAGCGAAAACCTGCCCTGACAGAAAGCTTTATCACATCTCCATGACACAGAAAGCCGTCTCCCTAATCTCTTCCAAGAAAGCATTTGAACTTTAACTCTCCGAGCTGACGGTCTTGTGAGAGCTGTGACTGATAAAGATGGAGCAGCACTGCGTGTGTCGGAGGCTGAGGGTCAGGCCATTTAATCACACTCTTATCTGCAGACACCGTAATGAAAGTATGCCTCCATTTCTCCTACAGCAGCGCAAGATCTGAACCCTCTGAAACCCGTAAGAAAACTCTATGATTCTAGTTAAAAAAGCTAAAAATAGCAACCAAGTGCAAACCATTACTAGGCCACAAATGTTTCACAGCGAAAAAAGCACATTTGAGAAACCAAGTTGTAAAGACATCCTCTTTATGCCACATGCACTGCAGTAGAAAATAGTCTATATCCTTTAGCAAGATAAGTGTGATCTGGAGAGAGAAGACTCTGTCACAGTGTCTCATTCACACGAGCGAGAAGAGGGATGAGCATTTAGACAAACAAATCATTTCAGGCCCAGATTGCTCGGGCAGCACAGAGCTGTTCCATTATCACGGCTCGGCTATCTGGCCAGCGCTCAATTACAGTGTCATTAGGCTGAAGAGGCGAGCTGCCGGCACTGGGAAATGAGCCTCTGACGGGGGCCAGACTGAAGAATACTCTGAACAAAGGAGAGACCAGAATAGATTTAAAGCGTCAGGCCTGTAAACCCAGGATTTGCCAAGTAAGACCTTTGCTGCGTCCCAATCGGTGCACTGTCCACACTTTTATGGGTGCGAAATGAGAATCCAAAACTGTAGTATACACTAAAAACTATACGAGTGATGCCCGGATGTGGACCTTTTCCGGTTCGATTCTGAAGTGCAGATCGATGAACGCTCAACCAGCTGATATTACCCACAATCCACTGCGCTCGGGCGGGAAGAGTATTCTCTTGAACCCAATAAGCGAGCTCTATCTGTAATACGACTCATTTTTAAAGATGTAGTACATAAATAAATAATATTAATATAGAGAGTTATATTTATTATTAGAATATTGTTTAATGAAGGAATGGGAAAGAAGGAGTTAAGTTCTCGCACACGTCGTGCGTAATGATGTTGCACAACTACTTCCGTCTCATGAGGTTTAAGTGCGTCCCAGATTGTGTACACTCTCGTCTTACACACTAAAAAGCATGTACATTTTCTTCTGAAAATGATTTTCGACTTAAAGGGTACAGAACAAGTGCTTGGATTGGGATGAAGCACAGGTTTGGTCAATTATTCAGGTGTTCCTTAACCTAAAATAGTCTCAAACCTGCAGTGTCATCTCTTGCTGAAATAATAAAGTTAGTGTAAAATGTTTCAATTATCAAATAATGGTCCATGATAAAAAGAAGAGAATTCCACCAACCCCCAAATAAGCATTCTCGGAACAAAATCGTGGTAAATAAGATGTTTGTAAAAAAATAGTGAAAAACAAATCCATTGTAAAATAATAAATAGATAAGATGCTCAGGAATTTAGAACACAGTTAAAATTTAATTAAAGACAAATAAGCAATGATGAACTAACTTCCATAATTGCCTGAACTCAAACCTACATTCACAAGTTTGTTCTTGCTCATTATTGTGTCGTATCACAAGCGTGATTGGCGTGCAGTAGAGAAGCGTAAGGAGTTCGGCCCAAGTGGCGAAGGGGTAGGAGGAGGTATAGCTTGCACAACGTAACTGTGTCTCGTAGGTCTGGATATAGGGATAGGTGGGACATTATGATTGGATGATCAATTATCAGCCCCTCCTGAACTTATGTTAATTGATGATTAACCTCATTAAGAAAATAACCAGACTGGCAATACAACTTCCTTAACTGTTTCATGAAAAATCTATAACCCAATCAAAAAAATGGTTTTTTAAGTAACGGAATTTAATTCAAACTAATTGAATTGAACCATTTGAACTGAACAAAAACTAAATAATTAACAGAACATTTTCCAACCGAATATTATATAGCTCAAAGGATTTGTGGTTCAACTGGTGGAGGAGGAATCCTCCGCTCTTGACTCTCGGGTAGCTCTGTAGCTCTCCGATCTTCAGCATCTCCACCCTCTTAGCCAGACCAGAGCAGTAGATATAGAGTGGTTTCATGGAGGCAAGAAAAATCTCCAACATTTTGTTCAATTGCAGCCTATGCTTATGACTCCAATCTGTATATCCACCACTTTGGGCTAGACTCATCAATCACACCTGCCAACACTGGAAATTACACAATTGGGCCAGGGAAAATCACTATATTAGCCAAGTCTAGTAATAAAGAATTAAATTACATAACTGACAGAAATAGATTTATTCCAACGAGTGAGCAAAATGTTATTTATCTGGCATATCTGGCGTTCATCTGCACATGTATACGGTATGTGGGACGAACATGGTCCAAATCTGGAAGTAGTGGCATTGTATTTAAAATTTAGACCAGACGTTAAATGTAAGACTAACTTGGCTGAAGCTTTGGACAGACATTTGCAGAGAAGTTGCCCTTGTCTGCAAACAGGATTTGCTCCCGTCATGCACCGGATCTCCTTACTAACTCTTGAATGAAAGTTTATCATTTTCAGAGCTGATCTGTTATTCAGAACAGGCCCACAGCATGTAGACTCCATTAAAATGTCTCTCTTTTGCTATACTCCATAATTCTATTTTCTATCCGATAGACTCACACTCACAGACTTGCAATCAAATAGTGCTGAAATCCTGTTAAACTGCAGCGAAGTCTTGTTGCTTGCCAATTTCTCAGTCAATGATTTTTCATTTTCCCCAAAGTCCCTGGATTCGGAGCTTGTTGGAGAGCTGATGGATGGGCCCATCAGAATAGCATCCCCATGTGTGCACAGAGTCGTGTGTGTGATAGCAGTGAGAAGGGTGCTGCGTCGCTCCAGGCGTCTGGAAAGTGAACAACAGCATTAGGGAATGCAAATTGAAACAACAGACTCACTGCAAAGGCTGGATTGCAGTCCCTCCCTGTCTTCTCATTGAGTTAAATCTGTGAAAACTTCGCCCTAAGGGACATTTATTATCACTAATAACCCATTTGGAATAAGCACATTTAGATTTAGGCAAAACACTATTTGCTTTTGGAAGGAACTGCTGATGCTTTATTAGTTTACCTTTTTTCTCAGGCCAAGAGAATTTTGCATTAAGGTGAATGTGCTTGAATCAACATTTGCAGATGCATGACAAACAGAACATGAGCCTGAAGCTTTACCTACTCAAAAAAAAGTCCTTGAAAAAAAACTCTCTCACTCACTCTTCTCTCACACCGTTTAAAAAAAACTATTTAAAATGTTAGTTTTTTTTTTTTTTACCTTTTTTTTACTCCTTAAGCAAGAAAATTGTGTTCTTAGTAATAATAATAAAATAATAATGCCTTCAATTTATATAGCGCTTTTCTAGCAAGTTTATTTGTGTAGCACATTTCCTACACAGGGTAATTCAAAGTGCTTTACGTTGGAAATAAAGAGTAAAAAGAAAGTACATTTAATAAAATCATGCATGAAAAAGTCATATAAAATCAAATTGATTAAAAACTGAAAATTAAAAACGTCGATTAAAACAAAGATTAAGATTTGAAGTGCAGAGGTAAAATAGTTGTTCGGACGTAGGTGCTCAGTCGACAAAAGCGCAACTAAACAGGAGAGTCTTTAGCCTGGATTTAAACGTGACTAAAGTGTTGGCACCCTTGCTCTCCTCTGGAAGTTGGTTCCATCTGTGGACCGCATGGTAACTAAAGGAGTATTTTCCTGTTTGGAATTAACTCGGGGGAGATCTCATTTATTTGAACCGAGGGATCTCAGCTCTCTGTTTGGTGTGTGTTCACTGATCTTCTCTGTTTGGTATTTAGGTGCTAAGTTATGTTTGGACTTACATACGAGCAGCAGAACTTTAAAATCTATTCTGAAGGAGAGCGGGAGCCAGTGTAAAGACTTTAGAACTGGAGAAATGTGTTCTGACTTTCTAGTTTTGGTTAGAATTTGAGCCGCTGCGTTCTGAACGAGTTTAATGGTGTTTTTGGGAAGAGCTCTGAGAAGAGCGTTCCAGGAGTCCAGCTGCTGGAGATCAGTTTCTCTAAATCTTGCCTGGAAACAAAAGCATCTTATTCTTGCAATGTTTCTAAGATGGTAATAAGCGGATGTCGTCATTGCATTGCTGGCTATTTAGACTAAGACGTTTTACAATGTTCAGAGCATTATTCTCTCACTCCACATTCACTCTCTGGTGGTGATAAGCTACCTTGGTAGCCCTCAGCTGCTCTGGAGCAGTCTGACAGGACGTGGCTGCCATTCTGCGCCTACGGCCTCCTGCCCACCACCAAACATCCCCCAACAGTCACACACCAGTCCATACAGGGCAATGTGGCTTGCCCAGGGCCACAATGGCAGAATGGCCCTAGCAGGATCGAACCACCAACCTTCCAGTTACAGAACGACCAACTCCACCACTGCGCCATCTTTCTACCCCAGGTACATTTAGGAAATGTACCTCAGATATTTCTCACTTTGTGAATTAAATAAAAGCTCTTTTTCAGCATCTAGCTACACATCTATTTTTTTTTATTTTGTGTAGTAAATTCCCTAGAATTTATTTCAGTTTGTAGGGAGACTGAATTTTGGGACCTAATAGTTAAAGTCAGATATCTCACACCATCTTTCTGAGCACACTTTGCTCTGCTTACTATCAGATTTAATATGAAGTTTAGGAAGTAATAAAACAATTTTTGTCTCTAACACAATTTAAATCTATAAGCGTTGCTAACCTGAATCTCTGCAGCACCAACATCCTAAACCAAACTTTAGCCTTTAAACAAGCCGTAAATAGGCTGTGCTGGTGCTTAATTAAGGTTGCAGTGAAACTGTGCAGGTTGTTGACTCTTCAGGCATTCAGTTTAACACATGTTTTAGAAGAAGCAGAGAGAGCTGTCGTAGAGAGTAATTTTCTTATTCAGATATAGTACTTTCACACCCACAACTGAAATGGCCTGGAGTTCATGACATCCTCCAGGATTGCTCAGGATTACATCAGGAAAGTTCCGAACTCATCCTTCAGAACTGTGTTTCTCTCAACAGTGCCCTTGAACTCCCTTTAATCTAATTGCATTTGGGAGTTTTCCTCTAATAATATCAAAAGATGACACAGTTTTCTCTTCTGAACTAGTTGAACTCTTAGTTTTTGTTACTGGATCCGTGCTCCCAAACTTATTGTTTTAATTATTCGTATTATTGTTTAAAAAACAGCAGCTAAAAAAGGTTTATTTTGCCAGGTGTCAGAAATGTAAATTTATCATTATTTAAAGATCTGTACCCAAAGATTGAGCATCGTTTAGTTTGATTTCTGTTTATTTTACACCAAATTATTGTTAATGTGGTCACACTACAGGAAAAGTTTATTTGCTGGAGTCTAATTGGGTCACATAGATGAAAAAAAATGGCTCATTTTTTAGGAAATGTTTAGCAGACTGAGTGTACAGTCCATCGGAGCAGGGGGAATGAATTGTATTGGTTTGACGTGAACTGACCCAGAAACGGACTAGACCAGCTATCTAGGCCAATCTGAAAGCCGTACCAGACATCCTCGCTTTCTTTATTTCTCATGGGCATATTCTCCTCCAGATGTCTCCAAGAGTTTGATTTCAAACTTTTACATCAGGGGAAGCTAGTTTGTAAACGTTTTTCCTAAAGCTATTGCCTTCCAGTAAAGTCTTAACGAATAGGGATCAGATAGATTGAAGTGTTCAACCAGGAGGTGAAAACAGCAATAAACTGTGATTGTCTTTACAATCAATTCCAAAGATGTTTAAGTTTAAGCAGCTGACATGTTTTCTCCAGCAGATGGCAGCAAATGACTGTCTTTATTAGCTGAAGTGAAAACTCACTTTGAGATTTTCCTGAAAAGAATGTGAAAATCTAGAACATCGTTTATATACTTTGCCAGAAACTTTAGGTCACATCACGAACACTCTGTCCATGCTGTATACAGTCAATGGTTCTTGTGGCAAAGTAAATATTTTGACTGGTTACCCACTGTACCTACGTTTTTTGCTTTATTTTTGTTAGGTCTTCGTTATTGTCTAAATAACAGAAAATATGAGCTAGGCATCATGTATGGCAGTTGCCAAGTGAGATATGAGCTATAGGAGACATATCGCGTATGTACATATTCAGTTGCTTAGATGTGGATGCATTACAGCAGGCCAATATGGCCTGTATATGTACATACATGCACCTCATGTTTGCCTATATACACATACAAAGAGCATATATGTTATTATATATGCAGACATATACTACATATTGGTTTTATATGTGCATATATCTTCATATATGTGGGTGTAAACAGGTGTTTGAGTAAAAGAAAAACTATTTAGGTTGTATTCTAATAAAAATTTCACTCTGTGTTCAATCAGCTGAAGGATATTGAGAAAGCCCAACAAAAATGTCTTACAAGAGGCTGGGATGGTCTCCGAGGAGTACACTTAAACTTCATATTCTTAATGAGGATGCTGCACAAAATGTCCTGCTAGCAGGGTCAAGGCCCTCTTCATATAAGACGTTATAAAATATTTCAGAATTCTCTGAAAAATGAAAACAATGGTTTATTTAGTCTAAAAAGAGAGATATGTTTGACAGAGATGGAGGAATTCTGAGCAACAGCACTACAATAACTACAACTACAACTACAATAAAATCATCATTTGATGGCAAAAGCACGAGAGGAATCTCAGATGTGGAGTTCTGTGCTGTGTTGAATCGCTTAGACTTAAAAAGTGCATTTATTGGTGGAAGAGAGAAATATTGTATGCACAAGGTTTCATAAAAGTTTGGATTTCTCAAGGACTCAATCAGCTAGAGGAATCTTCTGAGCACACAGGACCCGGTAGAGCCGTGTTGCAAGGCCTGCTGACCAGATTTCATCAAAGTACGGCACAAGCAGTAGGGTCTTTTGTGTCACATGAAAGAAAGCGGCTTCAAACAGACCAATCTGAAACTCGGGTGCAGGCCTCGGTGCAGGGTGCTGAATGAAACGTTGGGTTCAAACGATAAACATTGATTCAGCTCAAACATTAGCATGGTTAAGCATGGCAGCAATCGTAACTAAAGCTTGGATTTGCTCCAAACACAGTATTTTATTTAATGTCTAAAGTATGTATAAAAGAACAGGAAATGTGTAAATAGTTCACTGATGGAAGTGTACTGCCACCTTCCCCAAACATTATTAGCATTTTTAGGTGTTAGTATGTGTATTTATATCATATCGCTCTGTAAAATGTTTGGCCAAGTTTGACATTTATCTGGCATTCATCTGGCACTGGCAAACAGAATTTGGGTTAAACCTGGTCTAAGTCTGCAAGTGGTGTCTATGAATTTAGTGTGGCTCAAAAATGGGCCAGACATTACATTTAAGGCTAAAGATTGGGCTAGTTATAGGCCACGTGTGGCCCATCTTTGGTCCTTGTCTGAAGAAAATGCTCACACATCTACTGTTATTCACTGTGATCCACAAGCTGAACAAAACGACTTAATAAAACCGCTTAGGTGCAGCTCTATTAAGCCAGAACTAGGTGAAGTGAAAAACTACATAGTCTCTTTTCTGGATTTCCTGTATTTTATAGTCATTGATAAATCTAGTTATCAAACCATTCCTTCCCACACAGAAAATATAATTTGTCCCTCCTCTGGACCTTACTTTCAGCATTTTCTCTTCCCATCTACCGTGTTAAGCTTCACATATGGACCAAGTCCTGATAATCGCCAATACTTGGGCCTAGGTTGGGTCAGATATCATGTTAAAGACATAAAATGTATGGTGGGTAACAGAAATAGCTCAGTGTATTTAAAATAATGGTTTTTAGAAAGGAAATGTATTTTAAATAAGTCTCATATTCTGTCTTAGTAGCTTGGCCTGCATACCAATATGTTATGTTTGGACGAAGCACTCATCATACACCTTAATCTAATACTTTTGAACTTTAGCAATTGTATTTATAGTTTATACTTATATTTATATATACTTATATAGCCTGCGTCCACTGTTCAGTGTTACTGGAGAGTACCCCTGCACCACAGCGAATTCCTGGTGTGTGTGAAAATGCTTCCCTCCAAACGTCATTCTGATTGCTCTGATATGATCTCCGGTCCAAGTTTAAAACAGACAACTATAAACATTGTTTGTAAATGTTTGTAAAAAAAGACAGCTTTATTTATTTTTTTCCAAACAGAATCTCTTAAAATATGAGTTCTATACTCATGTTGTGGTTTAAAATTGTTTAACCTGAACCCAAACTGTTTAACCCTAACATGCATCAATTATTACAAAAGTACCGCAAAATTTAGCATAAGCAGCTGTGAAATTAGTTTTAAGTGTAAGGTATAATTAACTAAACCTAACCTGTTTCCATTTTGACCCTCTCCCTTTCTAGTATATAAGCAAACGCTTGCCTGCTTCCCTCCGAGGACTGAAAGCAAACAAACCACTCGATCCTCCTGGCCCCGGGGCCCGCTTTGGGCCGCTCGTCAAGTGCGCTGCTCTTATGCTGACCAAACATTCTCACAATACTAGGTTAATTTTACATAAGTGAGCTTGTAAATTTTATCTTCCTTTCAAATATTGGAACAACATGTTGTATTCAAAATATAAAATCTTGGACTAAATAATATTCTCTCTGCCATTTATTTCGATGCTTTAATAACAAGTATATGTTTTCTTTTAGTACAAGTAAACTATACCACTGCAGTCATTATTCAGAAGTTTTTCCACTGAGCACCATCTGTAGGCCATTGTTGCATTTTTATTTAGGTTTCTTTGCATGTAATTCTGTTTTGCTTTGTGAAAAGTAACATAAAAGTAATATAGAGTCTAGTAACACATTACATTTCCAAGAAAGTAATAATGTTACAGTTTGAAAATAACTTTCATAAGATTTGCGTGTAGACCCCTAGGTACTGTACATAACTAACGTGTGTGAGTGAAAGTGAGTCAAATAAACAGGAAACATGTTCAGAATGGTTTGATCTGTATAATTGACACAAGGGATGTTTTTCATGTTAAAGAACATACAACAATAAACAGAAACGTTTTTCAACAGGCATTCCACATTCAGCATTACACGCAAACTACCCCATTGTAGATGTTGAAAAAAGCATAAAAAATTTGAAAGTATATATATTCCAATTCCTTTTCTCTATCAGTCCACATTCACCAGTGAGGAGCGAGGGCTGATGTGACCTCCAGGACTTTGACTCTTTTCCAGTCCACCAACAACTTTCAACGATTCAACAAATGTGCTAAAGACAGTGCAAACGGAATCCCTCTCACCACTCCACGTGTACGTCCATTTGTTCAATACGATCTGATGCAGGCAAAGAACAAAAGAATCCATACCATTTCCTGTGGTGCATGTATTTTAAATCGATGTGGTCATATGGACATGGTTGTGCATGCCATGAAAAGTGCAGCAATTCTAAACCGAAAAAGGTTTGTTTGTCACTATAACGACCAGAGCATCTAAATGCCATCTAATAGAGTTTTCTCAGAAGAGAATGTTTCATCATTTCTTGTAACCTTCAAAAACAGAAAGTACACAAATTCTCTTTTATTCAAATACTCTATGCAAGCACAGCCCAATGAGCAGAATACAGGTTAATGGGCATAAGGTCACAAATATTTGGTGATTGTTTATGTTACGCTGTGAAATATAGTTTTTTAGAAGTAACACTATGACAGTACAATGTGACAATTACAATTTTATAGTGTTGTTACAGGTGCAGTATGTAAGTTTTTAGAACGAAAAAAAAAAAACACGTTCTATAAAAGTACAAGACAAACACCCTGCTATTTTTATAAAATAGGTCTGTTGTTTAATTCATATTCTTAAACTCCCATTGCATTCTGGGATAGTCTACTGATAGAACAGGTGCCACTAAATCCTGAACACATGCCGGCTATGACTATCTTCTTTTTCAGGTGATCACTGCAGAGGGTAAAATACATGAGTTAATTACATGTTTTGTCTAAATAGTTTGTGTTAAGTTAGTGCACTTGCTCGTGTGAGTCTGACTTATATTCACGTATAGGATTAAATGTATAACTAAGAATTAGCAGACATTATAAGATAAGATAAGATAAGATAAGATATTTCTTTATTAATCCCGAAGGAAATTATATTTCCATTGCGTATTAGCATAGTGGATAGTGTGCAGGACTTGAAAGCTCAAGTGTTCCTAAGTTTGAAGGTAGATCTTGATTTATATTGTAACATTAAATAATACAGAAATAATCATTAAATGAATAAATGTCATGTAAAATGACAGACATTTGTGAAAATGTCAGTTTTAAAATTCAGGAAACTGAAAAACGCTAGGAAATTTTCTGTCATTAGTTATTTGTTTTTGTTTTCAAATTTTTATTTTCAGATTATAAAGGAAACGTTGGAGCTTAGAGTCCATTAAGGATTTATTTTTATCATTAATTAAAATACTTACATACTGCACCTTTAACGTTGCATTAATGTTAATAATTACAACACTGCATCTTTAACGTGCCAAAACTCACTAGTTTTTATTTTTTTATTTGTGTGGCTAGAACGAGTGGCGAGGAAGGACTGGCGCGGTGTGGTGGTATGGAGAGCGCACACATTTCAATACGCATTGAGCAATTAAAATTTTGTAACATTTTCAGCATTTTGCTGCCAACCAATCAGTAGCTTCCTAGAGTAGTCACATGAGGTAAACCCGAAAACAACCATGGCGGGAGTGTTGAGTTCGCCTACAATAAAATAGATAGTTCATTACAACATGAAAACTTGTGGCGAAAAAGTAGAAGATGGATAGTTTGTGGGTGAGTAGCGTCTCTTGACACTGCATTTCCTTTCCACACTTTAACATTATGTTCATTCATTAGTTTGCACTTACTTGTTATTGCCTAGACCCCAAGCCAAAGGGGCAAGCATTAAAGAAGCATGCTAGGCGAGTAAGGGCCTGAGACCAGGATACGACCTGGGCCTGCAACATTACCCCCAGAAGTGGTGGTGAAGGTTGAGAAGATTAGAAATGAAAGCATTTGATCAAGAGACAAATTACAAGACAAGCTCCTCCTGAACTTGTTACTTATTTGATTAATTAATCTCATTAAGAAAAGAACCTCTCGTGTTATTTGCATTTATGTACTTGCATAGAGTACAAGCTGTTCTGAGGCTAAATCTTTTCGTGACTTCTCACATTCAAAGTTCTTGTTATATCTCATTTTCTGATTATGCTGTTTGATCTTTGTAGGAAAAACTAAATATTTATGGTTAGAAATTTCAGCCCTTTTGCAACAATACAAGTGCTTAAAATTGTGCCATACATTGTTCTAATCATGTATTACACAAGTATTCAGTAAACATTGAAGTTTATCCTAAAATGCCTGCGTTGTTGCATGATCAACGGCTGTAAAATACAATGCTTCCAAAACGTAGGGAAAACGTTGTGCTAATGTTCTCACAGTATTGCGCAATACTGCTTCTCACACCAAAACTTTTCCCAAGCATCCTGGACAACGTGCTGGCGGTGTGTGGGGCTGGGAAAGATTGTGTAACACAAACACACATCTGCTCTGATTTAATCTGATCTGATGAGTATTAGGTACACGGTGTGATTTTACAAAGCAGTCCTTTTCTATGGATTGCATTCACAAAATGCTTCTATTATGTAGAGTGTCATCAATGTCAATCTAAACAGACACCTTTAAATCCTTCTGGGTTTAGAGCGTTGGTTCCCTCGGGCATGCCTCTCTTCTCATTTTGTCGCCGACTTTTTTGTAAAAGCAACTTTCTCGATGCTGGTGCATAAGCGCATCTGAGTTATTGCTCAAGTGCTGTGGTCCTCAAGGATTGACTGAAAAGGTGAATGTGGTTAACAAGTGTTTATTTACATCCAGAGTAAATACAGGTTGTGTTTTCTTTAAAATGGCCCCTGATACCCATTTGTGAAGCAGTGTGCGGAAACAAGTACAAACGAGAGTGAGAGAGACACAGTGAGACAGTGAATCTTGAAAACAATTCAAACAAAGCTAAGAAGAATTTGTATCTTTCTGATGATTTGCTCACAACTGATCGAAAGTTCTTGAGCTCGCGGAGCCAGAGATCATTATTTTCCTGATGGGTCTTGATTAATAAATAAATATAATCTAACATAATCTCTGCATGAGGAGAACTAGCTTGTTTTGCTCATTAGGGTTGGGTTATTTTTGGCTATTGTTAAGTGTTTTGTTGGAGGTTTCTCTGTTCACCCATATTTCCAAAAGAGACACAAAGTACACAGCTCTAAGAATTTTCCAAAGTGATCTCATTTAAGAAAGAAAAAATCCTGTGATGCATTCGCTGGCTTCCGTGGATATTTGCGTGTTTGATTTGGCAATGCAACTAAACCCCAACCTTCCACAGTTCGACCCAGTCCGATGGGTTCTCAGTCCCATTTGGTGGAAACACCTGTCAATTATCGCCTAAGCAGGACTGTGACCAATGAGAGAAGGTAGATGCAGACGGAGGGAAGGTTCTGATTGCTTCTTCCATTCACCACCTTCTTGTTCTCCGGAGGACTGGCGTAGATTTTGGGGTTGTCCATTTTAGGGGCCATTAAACGTGGGCCGCGGGAACATTGACCATCAGCGCACGATCCGCTTCCTGAACCGCTGATGTCGTCACCTGAAGGATACAGATGATGAGATACTTAAAATATGAAGTAAAACACATTAAAAAGAGTTCCAAAAAGCAACTCATCTGCTCCATCAATGAATCGGGTTTTGTTTTCTGTTACGCTCAAGAACAGATAAGAACTTTCAAGTATCAACCAGCTAACAGGAAACGTTCTCGTAACAATCACTAACGTTCTTTAAAGGTCGTCTCAATGTTAGCTCATTACATTTCCAAAAGACTGTTGCAGTAACGGTTAACTAAAAACTATATCTAAACAACAATCTCAGAACGATGTCTTTTTATGAGGGATGTATGTTCTAAAAATGTTTTAATAACCGTGAGAGAAGATTCAACGTTAAAAAAATGACAAACTGACGTTTATGCAACATTAACGGTAAAGTTCCCAGAACGTTCTTGTACCAAACATTTGTTATCTGGGAAGCAATAACCTTGCATTAGAAAACTTTTTTTGGAGCTGAGAAAACATATTTCCACCTCTGGTGCCGCATTTTTACACATTTTAAATTTGTTTGTTGAAGATGTTTAAGATTTAAACCTTAAGCCAATGAGACGCCTGTGCAGTCCTCCCTCTCTGCACCAATTTTTGGTTACTGGGAAGTGACATACTTCCATGATAATGATGACTGTCTACCCCCATTCTAAACCTCTTTTACCTTTTAATGGAAACGTCACGCATGCTAGGTCCTTATTACATTTAGTCACTGACAAATACCATGTTATGGTAGCCATTTTGATATCCATTTTCAAACGATCTGAAACTTGGGTTCACACAGACTCAGTGATTGGTTGTCATCCTTACTTTTTTGCTATAAAACCCCCAACAAAACTTTACAATATGGTGATTAAACATGCTAAGTTCTTGTATATACTCCTGTGAAAAAACTTTGTTTAAAACTACACTGTTGAGGAAAATAAATGTTCAAAAATACTTCTTTTTGTATATAGTGTGGGTTGTAAATATTGGTATGATTTGTTAGTTGTATTTATTGTACATTTGTTCATAGAGGGTTTATATTTGTGGGATATTAAGGTTTTTGTTTGGAATTGTATTTAAACTACACCATAAAAAGCTCAACATGGGAATTAATTTTTTTAAACATTTTGGACATTTTTAGTTTAAACCACTAACAATACAATTCAACTGTTATTAAATGAAATTGTGTTTTTCCTTCTGATTTTCTCTTACTTACTATTCTGTTAGTATGTTAGTTCACTATAATCATATACTCACTAGTGTCCTGGAAGTCTACATCGTTTCCATTGACCGCATACTTGAGCCTGTTGATCATGATCTTAAGCTGCATGATCTGTTTGCGTACGGTCATGTCTGGCTTAGTGATGTCGATCTCCACCTCTGGATTATTGATCTGACTAGCCAAGCCATCTCCCATCACTTCTGGAAGGTACCTGACACAACACAGGAAGGAAGAACCATCTCATTTTTCATCATTTACAAGTGCTATATAATCATCAATTAATTATGAGTTCAGAAACAGGCTTTTTTTGTCAAAAGGATGCAGCAATCGTGATGCATGAACTGTACCTTCCCACACTCATTCCATTCCAGCACTGGTCTGCTTCGCTGGGTCCTGACTCGCGGTCTGAACACAGCCTTCGAGGTAAATGAACCCAGTACTGCATCAAATCCCTTAACATTCTGGAGACGTCAGATAACTGTGAGAAAACACGATAGAAAATATGAACACTGCAACCACATAAATGACAAAAAAGCAATACATTTATTAGGATAAAAGTCAAAACGGTGTAGGCACCTTCCTCCGCATCACTTGGTGATCTACGTCAACATGCAGAACAAGAACAAACCTCCTCTTTCAAAGATGAAGCAGTCAAATATGCATTAAGAAAGATTTAGTCTTTGTAACCATGCTAAATAAACATTTTAACACTGTGTATTGAAGTTTTCTTGTGCAACAGTAAAGTTTTTTATTTAAATGTGCCCATCTGCCCATTCCTCTCTGACCTCTAGCTCTATTTCAGAAAACAACAGTACAACTCACAGGATAGCACCATCCTGTCGTCTCAGGAGCTGTTAATATATAAAAATCTCAGTGTGTCAGAATAACTTTACCAGCCTGACTGCCACCAGTCCTCAAAGTATTCCTCTAACAAGTTTAAGATAGGAGCAGATAGTTAAGATGGGCATCAACCTAATCGTGCTCTTTATCTGCCCTATTTAAGATGCATTTTCACTGGGATCCGTCATTCACACAGCACTCCACTTGTCTGGAGGTGTCCAGGCTACTATTGCCCCCTAGTTCTCGAATATCCCTTTCAGACTCCTTTCACACCTGGTACACTTTAATCCCACCAAATCGAATTGTGTTGCTAAGGCTAGTTTATGTAAGTGCATACTCGTAAATCCCATTTAAAGTTAACTTAAATATCTTGTCCCCAGTATTAATATTCAGTTTGAACGTCTGAAGTTAACCTCTCACATTTCCATTTCAGATGAATGGCTGCTGTGGCCAACAAATGCCAAACTTTGCCAGTCTCTATTCAGAAACAAGGTGTCTGTTTGTCTTGGTGAGGAAGTCAAGTCTAATGTATTTTAGTACAGTAGCAGTAGACAGACAGTTTTTTTACAGACTACACTGCAGAAAATGTACTCTTGGAACAAGAAAAAAACCCTCACATAAAGTTAAACTCTTCCTATGCAAAACAATCTGCCAATGGGGTAAGCAAATCTGACTTGGCAAGATTTCTTAAAATTAGAAAAAAAATCTAGCTGATAAATAGACAAAAACTCTCAAAACAAGTCTTTACAAGTTGTAAAACTGCAATGAAACTAGAATATTTCAACTTATATCTAGTCTCTAGTGGTCTTAAAACTAGACAATCTGTCTTAAAACTAGGATGTTTTCTCTTTTAGTTTTATATAGCTTATCAGAAACAAAATAACTTGTCAGCACTGATAACGGAGCGAATATTCTAGTTTCAATGCATTTTTACAGCTTGGAAAGACTTGTTGTGAGAGTTTTTGTATTTGTTTAAGATCCAATAGCTTATGTTACCAGCTAGAAGTTTTTGCTATCTTAAGAATTCTTGCCAACTCAAATAATTTGCTCGCCCCATTAGCAGAATCTTTAGCTTGATCTAAGTCTTCTTGTTTCAAGAGTGCTTTTTTGAAGTGCAGATCTTTTCCATCAAAGTTAGAACACAACTGGATGGGGTTTTAAGGTTTGGGGTATTTATGATTTACTTATGTTGTAGATCCTTTTTCTTATTTTTTTTCACAAACATTTGAGTCTTGTTTCAAGAAATCAAATGTTCTTACCTTTACTTGATCTAGACTAGAACTAGATTTAAGATTTTTTTCTTGTTCCAAGATGCATGTTTTACCAGTATTTAATATTGATTTCTTGAAATAAAATATCAATAACATTCTTGATATAAGAATATGTTGAGTCAAAAATTCTTGTTTTAAGATTCTTGTTTTAAGATCAGTGACAAAATCGGCGACTTGTTTCACATAGTTTCTTAATTCAAGAACATAAATGACCAGAATAAGATTTTTTTTCTCCTCAAGAAAATATAAGTGTTAGTTTCTCAAAATAAGCTAAGAAATCTTTACCCAAAAGGATTAAATGAGAAAATTCTTTGTAAAATAAGAAAATCAAGATTTTTTATATAATTTTAAGCATTTTCAGCTTTCCTTGGAATTCTTTTTTTGCAGTGTAAAAAAACAATCAATTGTCAACTACTTAAGCAAAGTTTATTTAAAATCCAATAAGAATTCATTTTTGATTCAATACAGCATGGGATCTGAGAAACTTAGACAAAAGGCTATTTCTTTATTTACCTGCGACTATAGATTTTTTTAAAGACCCCCGTGATCAAATACACATTTTTTGGAAATGGGAGTGGAAGGGTTTCCAATTCATTTGGATGTGGCAGCAAGGTTTTAAACAGTTTCCCTGTATCCTCGAAGCACAAAATATCTGGCCGTTGTGTCTATGGTTGACCTAATAGATATTTTATAAATAATAAAAAAGGGGTAAAAAAAATTATCATAGCTAACTGTTGATCAATCAAACTTTAAAGACAAGAAAGCATCCTATGTCTTGTTTATGGAAAAGATAAGTTGTATGGAGTGATTTTTCTAGACAAAAGATCACTTTCAATCCTTTCAGGGCTGCTAATCTGAGTCCAAGAGTGCCAATATCTCCGCACCACCTCACCAGTTTCTCCAGCTGGGCTCCTGGGGTGCTGCTGGCTTCCTCTGCGGTGTTTCTTCCTCTTGGTGTCGGGTCCTGAGGGCTGGAGCTCTGAGTTGGAGAACCACAGGCCTGAAACACCTGAAGAGCCAAAAACCAGAGGCAAGCTGTGAAGAACTTTCCATGGTTAACTCTCGTGAGAGGGCTTCATAGCTCAAATCCAACCTTGTTGTTGAATGTGTTGAGGTTGTCCTGAATGTAGAGAACGGCTTCAGCGATGCGTTTTGGGAGAGAAAGGACCACAGAGTCCACGCTGTAAGGTCGGGTGAGCTTGTCAACCACCTCTAGCATGGCATCTAGACACAAATATGTTGATGCATTTTCATATTTTTACAGTTTTTCACAGTTGCTTAGACAGTTTTGTCAATACATTTAACACGTTTGCTTAACTCTTAACGCACCGAATCAGTTAAAACACACAATTGGCAAAACAGTTAATTTCATTCTCAGACATTTATTTAACACAGAAAAATTATGTATTTAATAATTATTTGAAAATGCTTAGCTAATGATTGATAGTGCGTGGTTGTCATAAAGTTTTTCTTCATTTTTGGTGGTGGACTTTGTTAGCGCAAACCCTAACCCTTTACAAACCAGATTCTACAAATCTATTGCTTTTAAAACTTCCTATGAGCTAAGTTCACATCTAAGCATACTTTAAGCCTGAGATTAAACTGTTCTGTAAGTTTACCATCAAGAAAAGAAAAATGACAAAACAATGCGACATCCTGTGGCCTAAAAAAATGAGAAACTCATTTGGCGTAAGTACAGATATATGTTTGTGCAAGGTGCTAGCTGTACATTAGTTTCTCTCTTAGCTCCGCCCACCTGCTAGGTTCCTCCACTCAGAGTCCAGATCGGCTTGATTGGCGAGGCAGCCTTTCATCACATTCTTACAGTAGCTTGAGCAGGGCTTGGCGGAGGCCATGCCAGTACAGTGAGGGCAGTAGCTCAGCTTCATGATGGCTCGCACACATTCAGGGCTCAGCGGCACCTGTGACAGAAGAAGAAGAAGAAGCTTGAGCACACCGGAAACAAGCACCGATTTCTTTTGCATCAACCATAAAGACAAATGTGATTACTGCACTTGTTGAAAGATTTCAGACAGCTGAACTTGATGTCTATCTAGCATCCGTTTATTGTACAGTGCTAAAGTAATGTTAGGGATTGCCAGAAAGCAAAAGTTAAGTGCTGAAGCACAGTTGGAACAAAAATGGGCCTGCTGGTGCCCTCCAGGGACTGGGTTTGACACCGCTGCTCTAGATATTAGCATGCCCACGCTCTACAGTGGAATTCACCAGCTTTGTGAAATGAACTTATTTCTGTCTCCTGCTGAGATATGAATAGCCATCCTCATAAACACGCACACACACACACACGCGCACGCACGCACACACACATACACACAGGGAGATATGGCAGGCGGTCTTATACACACTTCAATGAAGAGAGAAGAGAGATAGAGATTCAAAAAGTAGACAAATGGATTAAATGCGAGCGTGAGGATGTGGGGAACCACAAGAAGGATAGAGGAAATGAGGCACCATGCTTTATAAAACTATATGACTATATTTATAAAACTACATATAGAGATATGTGCTCTATCAGGTCAGAGTAGGAAGAGAGAATCTGAGGATAACTCATGACTGGATACACATTTCAGACACAAAGCGTAGACAGTTGTGAGACATAAGTTGTTTGTATCTATTGCAAACAAATATTGCCCCATGATTCAAGAAAATAATATATGGTGAACATTAATTTTCAGGCTTTAGAAATTTAACTGATTTGTTATTCTTAGTGAATGTCTACAGGTTTATTGTCGTCAATTTCAATACACATGACTTAATCTACACTTTAATACCAAAAAAATGTTAGCACTTAATAATACACACCTTAATGAATGAATGAATTAATTAATTAATTAAGCATTTGCAAATGTTTATATATAATTTATAAATCATTGTTTATATGTTTATACACATTTGTTAGGAACTTTATTCTTGTTTTATAAGCATCTATATAATGTGATTACAGTTTTTTTACAATCACTAAGACAGTTTTTGCAATACATTTAACAAGTTTGCTTAACTCTTAACGCACCGAATCAGTTAAAACACAAAATTGGCAAAACAGTTAATTTCATTCTCAAAACCTCTCATTATAAACAAAACTCCAAAACTCATTTCCAAAATACAATAATACAGTTTTCAAAACACTAACACATGTTTTCTTCCGACAGCAACATTTAGTCGATCATAACACATTGAGAAAAAGAAGTGGTTTTAAAATCGCATAGTTTTGGTGCTTGGTGGAGCTTAAGTGTAAAAGAAGTTCAAGCATTTGATATTTGTGTTAACTGAATGCATTTTGTATCAAAGCAACAAAAAATTTGTTAATTGTATCGTCTACCTCGACTGATGTTGTGCTAATTGTGTTAAGAGTTTAGGAAAGTTGTTAAATGTATTGAAAAAACTGTCTTAGCAATTGTGAAAAACTGTAATTAGGTTAGTTTCATGCTTTATTGATTATCAGTTAATTCATATTGATTAAAGATCCTTTTTAGGTAATGCTACCAACAATAGCGCTAAATAGATAAAGGCAATCTGTGATGTTTTGTCAGAAGGAGAACCCAATTGCAGAGAAGTCAGTCATTAGAGCACTTTATTCAAAAACGAAATCAGAACTGCTACTCAACAGAGCAGAAAACTAAGAAATATAACCTAGTCCAGAAACTAACCAGTCTCACACAGCTAAAGAAAACGAGCCAGATGGAGGCAGCACAACAACACACAACAAGACAGCGAATCTAGACAGCACAAGAACACACTGAGTGAGAGAAACTGTGGAAGCTGTAAATAACGTGAGCGATAGAATGAGCAATAAAGTGATTCTGAAACAGATCAGACTAAATAGTGCGCCTAATCACTTCAATAGAAGCCTCACGTGAGATGAGCGAGGGTAAACACAGACAGGTGCAGAGAGGGAGAAATGATGCTAATGATGAGACGAGACCATCACACTGAGGCTGAGGCTTGCGCTGTAAAAGATGCTAATTTAGTGACCTTTGGTTGCATTTTTTATCTGTATTCGTCTCATTACCTCCCACATTTAATTTCAACCCCCAAAATCAAACACTGCAGGTGTTTAAAACATTTCATACATAAAACATTTCCCTAATTGCTGATTGTTAGGAAGAGATACAGCAAAAAGAGGAAATAGACAAGATGAACGCATACAGAATATAGCATTAAATCCATGCACCATTTGATTTTCAATATCAAAAAAGAAACCAAAAAAGGAGAAATGAAATAAAAAATTAGTTTTTTGTGTTGACATCAAAAAATGCAAAAACGAATTACGAGCTCATTCAGAGTTTTATAAGTTTTTTTAAACGTTTATAACTTTTTAGTCAACTCCAAATATTTTTTTCGCTGAGAAACAATTGTTACTGAGAAGCAATTTTACAGTGCATTGATAAAACTCCCACACGTTTCTTTACCGTTGTTCACCCACTGTGAAACACAACACTCCATAAAATCTCATTTTAAAGACTGGTTTCACAAGTCAACTTATGGCCAGCTTGGAATAAATCTTTAACTATATCCCCATTTTCCTCAATCGTTGCCATCGCTTGTTTCACTTCAGTTTTAACAGTTAGTAATTTCCTTTTTTATTTTTCAGTCACAAGTCTCCACACTCCCGCTACAAACAGTCGGTGAGGTCCTTGAACGTCCGGGTCACGCTAAGCGTCCCCAAAAGGAAAATCTAAATGCATGCACACTCGTAACTTTTTTTTGCATTTTGCAATTTGAGCACAGGATCAAAAATTGAAAACGTATGTGTTTTTTATACTCATTTACAGAAATCAGGTCAAAGTGTGAAAGAGGCTTTTGTACTGTTCTCCGATGGCTTCATGAAACACTTACAGGCTTCATGATTTATGATAATTCTCTTGATGTTTACGAAAACATTCTCTTTTGTTTGATTTATCCATTCATTAACAGCAGCCCTGGATGTTCCGAGATCTCCCGTGTGCTTTATGAGGCTCTGCATGTTCTTCTGTCCTGAAACGGCTCGTCTGATAAGAATTGTGTGCATGCTTTCAGGGTCACACACTGCAGTCTGGAAGTGCTCTCGTCTCTTTACAAAGCATCTTCTCTTTAGTAATTACTAAGAAATATTGCTGCGCTCTTCCCTGCGACTGGAGAAAGATGAACAGCGACTGGCCTACTTATGAAGTCAGAGGTGCACACGCTCCCTAATGAAACAAGTAAAACACAGGAACAACCAGCTGTGTTTCTTCTCTTTGAAATATGCCATGTTATGCCCCTTTTAAATTCTTTATAATGAATATTTGACCCCAGCTAGACTATCACTGCACCCTCAAAAAGCTTAAAAAGGAAGTATTTTTGGGAAACAATGTATTTGAATCATCTCAAATGGTTGTACTCCGCAAAACGAGTCGTGTATCCCCTGTTCCTTCACTGCCATGATCCACCCATTTCTGACACATATTTTAAACTTTTGGTAAACGAAAAAAACTTTTGGCCTGGAACATCCCAAAACAATCTTTCCTTTCATGGTTATTCAACACAGTTTTGCTACGCATCCGGGTCAGCCAGTGTGTATGCCTTCATTGAGATTATGGCTTCATCTGATTGGTTAGTGGCCAGTCCTCAGTCAATGGGTGTGGCCACAGCCATCGAGCCATTTTGAGCTCCCAGAAAAAGGAAATAGGATCACACAAACATTCATGAACCAATCTGAATATGACTCGAGGCATGTTTTTGATCAGGGAACAATGCTAAAACATGCAAAAATGCAGATAACGTTGTTTGCTTGATTTGGTACCTTTAAATACTCACTTAATGTTGGTGGTTCTGAAAAAAAAACTTATAGGTTTTGTAGAGATTACTTCAAGGGTCTTAAAGTTACTGACAAAGTCTCCAGATATGTTCAATAAAGCTGCTAAAAGAAAAAAAATTCTTCCTAGAATTGTAATTTAAAGATGTCCACAGTTTCAATATAAAAATAAATAAAGTTCTGGAATTTTAACTGTTTGTATTATTTGTATTCTGTTTGTATTTGTATAGAGTAAATCTGCCTTGTTGGACTGACAACCTGCCCCGGGTGTACCCAGCCTTTTATCCAAAAAACTGTTCCGCTAACAATTTTTGAGTGTAATCTCTATTGAAATCAGTATAGAAAACAGTTTGTGGGATCATTTGAGGACACTGAAGATTGTGCTTGATTTGAATTGCTTGTAAAAAGTAATTAGTTAGGTTTACTTAACTGAATTGTGCAAACACGTTACTTTAATTCAATTGAGTAATTGCAACTTTTTTTACATCAAGCAATATTTACTAATCAGTTAAATGAAGAGCTCAATTGTTTCGCTTTTCTAATGATTACTGGATTTAGAACTATTTGAAATTAATTCCTCAGTTCATCATCTTAATGCAACAAATGTTGTTCATGGAGCTTAACATGCATTTAATTCAGATCAATCGTTTCAGCTGATTTGTGGAACATTGAATTACATAATGATGAATGAACCAGAGCTGGTGATTGTGAACCTAGATTTAGAAGTATGTCATGATAATATTTTTCAGAAACCCTGCTATCATCCAAGATATCTCGAAAGCCTTCTAGTAGCTTATCAGTGCAATGCTTGTTGTCTCATAGCGAGAAGGAAAGGGGATTTTATATACCTTGCCCTCAAAGAAAATGAACACGGCACACTTTATTAAATGTTTTCTCACACTAAACATGCGTGCACTGACCTGCTCTCACATTAGAGTTTACATTCAGATCATCAGCGTGAAGTACCGCGTGAACGTTTAAGCATTTAAACTCTCAAACTTTCAGTGTTGTTTTAGTGTTGCTTTAGCTCTTACAGTTTTTCACAATTGCTAAGACAGTTTTTTCAATACATTTAACAACTTTCCTAAACTCTTAACACAATTAGCAGAACATCAGTCGAGGTAGATGATACAATTAACACATTTTTTGTTGCTTTGATACAAAACACACTCAGTTAACACAAATGTCCAACGCTTGAACTTCTTTTACACTCGAACTCCACCAAACACCAAAACTATGTGATTTTTAAAGTCCTTTTTCTTCAATTTGTTATGATTTACTAAATGTTGCTGTTGAAATAAAACATGTGTTATTGTATTATGAAAATGAGTTTTGGAGTTTTGTTTACAATGAGGGGGCTTTGAGAATAAAATGTTTTGCCAATTGTGTGTTTTAACTGATTGAGTGCACTAAGATTTAAGCAAACTATATTGAATAAATAATAATAATAAATATATTGAAAAAACAATTGTAAAAAAAACTGTAACAGCGACAAGACGCAGTGGTGCAGTTAGAAATTGTGATTGGTTCACTTTCAAGAACTCCAAAATGACAGGTGAACGCTTGTCTTTAATGATGTTAGCCAGTCAATAATTGTAGAAACAACACAGCGTATAATTAAGCTGCAGCTCATGCCTCTAGCTGTACTTTACAAAGTCTAATGTCAGCATTATTTGGACAGACGATGTGATTCTGTGGTTGCAATGTGTGGGTGTGTGCACAAGTACATTGATTGCTACAGGCTCAGGCAGATTCATTCGGTCTTGTTTTGCTGGTGAACTAATCCTACACCATTTAGTAAAATCCTAAAAATGCCACCTCAGAGTGTCTAAATGAGGGTCAGTACTTTGACAGAGATCTATAAAAACATTTTTAAGAAGATTGAAAATCTGGAACAATCAATAAAACTGAAGAATTCATAGTATTTTCAGAAATGTCCAATTTTAGGTTTGATCTCTATACCTTCCAGAGAATTCAGCCAATGAGTTACTCTAGAGCTGGAGTTGATTATTCCGTCTCCACAAACAGCAACTCTGAGGTAGCGTCGATGTGAACGATGAAAAGCTCTCAAACCGATTTGCTACCTGAGGCGATCCATCTCATCATGTTTGCATCTCTCTCACACTCTGAGCTGTTGAGATTCAGTATCAGTAGAATAATATTTGAAGTTTTCGGATGCAAAGCCCTCTAAATCTGCCTAAATCCGCCTAAATCCACGTGTGCGTTTCACATCAGGTTCGCCATCATTCATTTTCCAAGACTTTACTCTCAATTCTTAACTTTTTTACACATCAAGTCCACATCACTCATTTACAAGAACAAGAAAATCATTTTAAAAGACAAAAAAAAACATTAAAAACTGTCACTCTACAACAAAAAGCTGCACATTTAGTAATCAATTTATTTAAAAAACTTTTTTTTTTACAAATTCCCAATAGTACTATGATAAAGTGAATCTCTACCCACCATTATTAGAATGCATGACATTTTATTAAAGATCACCTTTTATATATATTTTTTATACATTTGCAAGAAATGGAGGACCTTCACTAGCAATAAATCTTTTTAATATTTAGCGCAAACTTTCTTCTGAAAATGAGTATCTACTCTAACGGTGCAGTCTAAGCATTTGGATTGGGACGCAGTAATCTCCCGAAACAGTTCAACTACAAAAAACAGCTCTTACCTGCGAAACCTTGCGAACTGATTCACCGCTCATCACCAAACCCTGCACAAAGGTTCTGGCAGCGATAACGGTGAGTGTGAGTTTAGTCTTGAGCTCTCTAGGAGTGTCCCCAAACGGCTTCAGGGTTTCTGACTGCTTGACCACACACTCCAAGTACTCCTCTCCGATGCTGTACTGAGGGTTTAAAGCTTTGAAGAGTCTCTCCAGCAGACGGGCCCAGAATTCATTCAGTGCCTCCTCCAGGTTCAGGTTGGACCCTCTGTAGTAACGTCGCAGTTCAGAGTACAGATCCTGAAACACCTTTGCAATTTGGGAATAGAGCGGCGCAAAGCCACTCTGGAAAGAGGCGTGGAGCGATGCTTCTGAGCGATTCAGCAACTCCAGGAAATATTCTGGAAACAAACACAACGTTATGTGTAAACTATTTTTTTCTTTTCTTTAATATTGAGGGTATTTTTTATTTGTAGCAGAAAAAATATTAATGTTTAGAGCCACCCAATAAATGAATTATTTCCCCAGACATTTTATTTACATTTGGTTTGAAACAATCTTGGTTGACCACAGCAAGATGAACTAGTTTGTAAGTGTTGAGGAAGAGAGAGAGAAACTCGGTTTCAAATCATGTTACGCAACACAATGAGCTCATGGGCTCACAGTAACAAGGTCACAAATTAATCAATCAATCCTGCATAACAGAAGAGTGAGAGAGTATACACAGAAAGAGAGAGATGCCTCTAAATCCTCAATAAACACAGGCTCTAACGAACAACTGAAACCAGGTCAAAAGTAATCTCCAGCTACTTGAATTCCTTAAAGAACCCCAATGGAGTTAAATCTGTACTAATGCTTCGCTGATGAAATTCTGAGCCATCAACAGCAAAGCTGACCCTTGCTGTCTGAATGAATTCAATTTTAAACAATACTGCAAATTGAAAAATAGGACTTAATGAACAAACTTGAAACAATCCGCATCCAATCTGGCCCCTTAGATAATTTTGGAGTAAAAAAAAAAACACTGGCTTCTCTCAATTCTAATGCTTAAATTATCCTCCACGTACCTAATTTCAAGGTCATTTTTCTCAGGGTCAACTCTCAATGTCTGTCAAATAAAAGTAAATGCTGAGCTTTTCCACTATAGGCGAATCTCTTATATCAAATACATTTGGTTCAAGTAAACTGAGGCAAAATAAACAGATTGTTGGTAGGTTTGAGAAAGCAGCAAAAACAAAGTTTTGTCTTGTAGTTGAGAGGCACTGTGGTAAATTTGAGCAAAAATAAAACCAGCACACTGTTAACAGGCAAGGTTAAAACATCTTCATTGAGTGCAAAAAAAAACAGATGTGATAAACAGATAGTTATTTTAAAAAGAAAGCTGTCATTAGAAGTATACTGAATTAATAGAACAAAAAAAATATTACATCTATTACAGTTTTTCACAACTGCTAAGACAGTTTTTTCAATACATTTAACAACTTTCCTAAACTCTTAACACAATTAGCACAACATTTGTCTAGATAGGCGATACAGTTAACACATTTTTTGTTGCTTTGATACAAAATGCATTCAGTTAGCACTTCTTTTACACTCGAGCTCTACCAACACCAAAACTATGTGATTTTTAAACAAAGGTTATTTTCAATGTGTTATGATTGACTAAATGTTGCTGTCGGAAGAAAACATGTGTTAGTGTTGTGAAAACTGTGTTATTGTATTTTGAAAATGAGTTTTGGAGTTTTGTTTATAATGAGGGGTTTTGAGAATGAAATTAACTGTTTTGCCAATTTTGTGTTTTAACTGATTCGGTGCGTTAAGAGTTAAGCAAACATGTTAAAGGTATTGAAAAAACTGTCTCAGCAATTGTAAAAAACTGTAAGCACCTTGGACTTCTATAGTTATAGTTCTATTATTTAAAATTTTACTACCTTTATTTCTAGAATATTACTATATTCTATTTACTCTTAACTTTAGCAATTTACTTATATAACCTGTGCTATTGTGCAATGTTATTGTGTCATTTTTTGTGCCAACGCTGGAGAGTACCCCTGTACATCAACAAATTCATTGTGTGTGTGCTGCATACTTGACAATAAACATCTTTCTGATTCTGATATTTCTTCCTTATCTTCTTTTAGATTTGGTTGAAATGATGATGGTGGTGTAATGGTGTGGGGGTATTTTATTGGCACACTTTGGGTTCGTTAATACCAATTGAGCATCATGTAAACGGCACAGCCTACCTGGGTATTGTTGCTAACCATCAACACCTCTTTATAACCACATTGTACCCATCTTATGATGCTACTTCCAGCAGGATAACACAAAACAGTGTGAATCATCGCAGATACGTTTATTTAATATGATATGAGATCATTGTACTCAAATAACTTCCACAGTCACCAAGTCGAGCACTAGTGGAGCACCTTTGGGATGTGGTGAAACCAGAAATTCACATCATAGATGTGCAGACAACAAATCTGCTGCACCTGCGTGATGCTACTGTATCGTGTCCTCTTTGAGGATTGTTTCCAGTACCTTATTGAAAAATTAAGGAAATTCTGAAGACAAAAAGAGGTCCAACTCAGTTCTAACAAGGTGTACCTAATAAAGTGGCCAGTAACTGTATAAAATGGAAACAGGACTATAAATGAAAGTTTTTTCCTCCCTCTCTGTATATACCTTTCATCTTTCTCTGTGACAGGTGTGTGCCTATAATGACATCAGCTCATTGTACCAGAACACAGCAGGCGGTAGCCAAACCCCACCGAGAGAGAAGGATGAGCGGGGAATAGAGATTTGGATGTGATTAAATTAATTGTATTTGCACATTGTGACAAAGTGCTGAATGTCTGAATTACAGTAATTGTGTTTCTCCTCCACCTAATTTAATATTTTAGATTAATGCTCAAACACACTCATGCATAGAGTTCTGAACAAAACATGAAACTTCAACCTATTTCACATCAGTTTCAGACTTTTTACTCTAAGAATCTCAATTGGTTTCATCACTCGTGAAAGTCTGCCGAAGAAGTGTGGACACACGAGTCCGCAAAGCTCCTATCAAAAGCAAAAGGTCACATTAAACACCTGCAACTCTATCTTCGGCAGCTCAAGAGAGCACAGATTTGGAGCAAACGTGAACTTCTGGAGCTTTCTGGTCACAGAGGAGCTCTTTAAAGCTTCAGAGGGGCTCATAAACTCAGCAGCTTCATCTGAAGGCTCTTAAATCAGACAGAACAGCAGCTGGGACCTAAATCTCTTTCATACACAGACACACATACGCACGTGTCAACTGCTGTTCTCCAGTCTCCACAGGTGTACACACACATGCAGGTGCAGCTACAGGTCAATGCTGTCTGTTGTGTTAGACTTGCACTCAAAAGTTTGGCTTCAGAAGGATCTCAAACACATTTTTGGGCAGATAGATAGCACTAAAGTGTTCTAAAGGTGTCGTATCGTGTAAACTTTACTTCTCAGACAGTTGTATTATGTTTTAGTATTGTTTTTTAGCATTGTTGCTGAAGTAATATTCAGATTGGTTTTGCATGTTTGTGTAATCCCATTTTCTGTTTCTGGGAGCTCAAAATGGCTCGATGGCCATAGCCACTCCCATCTCCCATAGCACCGCCCTCTAACCAATCGGATGCACTGCTAATGAAGCTCAATGAAGAACGTACGTGTAGCAGACCAAATCAATGAAAAGAAGAGTGTTTAAAAGAAGAGTGTCTAACCAAAAAATGCATGAATTAATTGGAAATGAGTGAATTTTCTGTGTGTCAACAAGTAAACCCTATCAGGGGTGTGACAGAAGCACTACAGTGGGAGGAACAGACAATACACAGCTTGTTTTGCGGAGCACAACCATTTGAAGTGATTCAATATTTTTTACGATAGATACTGCCTTTTGAAGTCTATTAAGGGTGCATTGATAGTCTAGAGGGGTCAAATATTTATTATCAGTGATGTAAAAGGGGCATGATATGGCACTTTAAGAAATTACTTCTGTAATTTATTGACTTGCAACTAGAGGGTTGAGTGTGTGACTAATGAATCCTAATTTATACAGCTTTTATTACAGCTTGGCTGGATTCAAACAGCCTGTTATGAATACATATTGCATATTTTGTTTAACCCTTTAGGCTCTAATACGTAGTACTGGGTTTTGAACTACATCATCAAATACATTCCTTCTAGTAAACAAAAAAAATTCACTAACAAGTTCGATGTTTTTAATAAACTGTTAAAGCCTCTCCAGTCTGCTTTTACTGCTAAACACAGCACAGAGACAGCATCGATTAAAGTTTTGGAAGTTGACAGAGGACGTAGTCCCTTCTTGATATTTTTAGATCTCACATCTGCATTTCAAACTCTAGCCCAAGATTTCTCTGTTGGCTCATTCTGGGTTTTGTTCATATCTTCAGAACTGCTTTTTCTCTGGAGAACTGGGTATACACTCCTTTCATCACATTTGACTTAAATGTGGAGTGCATCAAGGCTCATTTTTAGGCCCACTGCTTAATGTATCATAATGCGTTTAAGCTTTTTAAAAACTAAATGAGGAAAAACAGATTTGCCATTAATTTGTCAACTATTTACATACAGGTTAGGAATTTGGTGGTATGATGAACCTCATAGGTATACTTAGACTTGATTGACCGATTGCGTATTATTGCAAACCTAAAACCTATTTTATTTTTCCTGATTTGGAGAGGTTAATTCATGGTTTGTTGTGTGTCTTCCCAAACTTGAAATCTCTAGATTCCGGCACAGAATGCTGCTTCAAGATAGCTGACTGGGACTAGAAAATTAGATCACATAACCCCGGTATTGGCCTTCCTTCATTGGCTGCCAGTGATCTTCATGATGCAGTTTAAAGTTCTTTTAAAAGTTCCTTCATGGGCAAGCTTTTGGGTGTACTACCCAGCTCCTCTTCAACACACTAGGTCACTCCGATCTGCTGACAATCAAGCTTTAGCTATCCCTTATTCAAATCTCACTGACATCAAATGAAATGACTAGTGGATGACATATTATGTGGAATTGATCCAGGAAAGAGAGAAGGGAAGGGATAATAAATTCTATCGTGTAAGTGTTATGCTTTCTCAACATGATCAACATAACCACTCAAATTGACCACTAAGGATGTGCGACAACAGGAGCCATCTTTGCTAGAGACAAAGGTGACCTCCAAAAGAAAATGATGTTCCTCACTGACTCACTGTAATTAAAAATGTTCTTACAGAGTATCAACAATAAAAAAAACCATAGTGACAAAGCCATGTTAAAACATTGTGCTTCGATTTTACATTGATTTCTTGGAAATCTGAACATGTCCTGCTATTTATCTAAATATGGAGTGATGTTCTCACTGTGTGTGTCTTTGTGTTTGTATGTGTGATGCATTCATAAATTATCCCCTACAGCGAAAAGCCACTCCTTATGAATTCCTGAAACACCTTCAAGATTCACCTCACCCCTGAAGAGAACCCAGCAACCCACAAACATGCACGCGCACACTATGAAATCCCATCAGCTGGGATTCTTGCCCTTCCTGAAACAGGGCTTTATGCTCAAACATGTTTTACATTGTGTGTTTAAGAGGGCTAAACAAACTCTTCCTGGAGAAAAGCCTTTCAGCACACAATCCATTGAAAGACACATCTGACGACAGATAAAATGACTCTGAATGAGAAACAGGGGACACATCACAAGATTTTAATGGGATAGATGGATGGATGGATTGATGGGCGTATGGATGGGTGCAGGTATTTATCTTAATGCATCGGTGACTTGCAAATTAGATTTTAGCATCTCATGTTACACCGGACTTCTTGATAAACCGATCCACAAGCTACAATTGGTACAAAATCCTGAGACAAGGGTTATTACCCTCTCTCGCGGAATCAAGGTTCCTGTAGGGTCTTAAAAATCCTGAAAAGCATTGAGTTTGAAAATGTGGAAATAAGGGCAAAAAAAAAAAAATGAAGCAATGTACAATGAAACTATTGGTCTCAGCCTTCTAAATCCGCCCTTGAAAGGACCTAATTCTATATAACAGCTTACTGCCACATTAGTAACATATGAAACATGTCGTCTACTGCAGATGCAGATCAATGACTTCATACTTACACGATCCAAAGAATGGTATATTGAAACACTCTTTTAGCTGGCCAATACTCCACTTAAATTACAGTTCAAAAAAACTCTCTCGTTCTGAAAATCAAATGATGACTGAAATGTCTATTAACCTGTTAACTGATCATAGGACTCACCAAATAAAATTCAGAAGCTTAGCCAGATAACAGAAACTAAAATGAACAGGTTTGAAGTAATAAATGAAGTAAAACTAAATTCAATGCTATTGGACTGTCTGTTTTCAATGCGACTGGTAATGCCTTTCAGATCCAACATAGAGAAAGAGTTTTCGCACACATTGTCACAAACACACACCCTGGGTCTAATCCACTGTTGCAGCGCCAAGCCAAACTCCTGCTGGGAAACACACTCACTGACCAGATCTCCTCCCTGTGCCACAGCGCTTGGGAAATAACCATGCTTTAAGCACACAAACACTCCACAGTGTGTGTGTGTGTGTGTGTGTGTACGTGTACATGTGCGAGAGAGAGAGAGAGAGAGAGAGAGAGAGAGAGAGAGAGAGAGAGAGAGAGAGAGAGAGAGAGAGAGAGAGAGAGAGAGAGAGAGAGAGAGAGAGAGAGAGAGAGAGAGAGAGAGAGAGAGAGAGACTGTGTTTGTACATGGGATTCCTGGAGGTGAGCTGGCTCAGACCTGTTTTAAACCCTTAAATTGGCACTTCTGACTCCAGAACAACAGAGTATTTTAGGATTTAAATACAGAAGACGCCAATGGTACAACAAACCCAGTAAAAGACAGAAAGAGTGTGTCTATATAGTGCAACATTCCAATTGTTCTAGACTTCATATAACAATTAAGCAAACTCTGTACTTATAGTTATTCACACACTAATAAATTTTTACGTCCAATCTGGCTATTAATATTCAACTAAATCAGAAGTATATTTCACAATTTCAATTGGGCCTCTGTACTTGGCATAAGAAGTAGTAAATTTTTTTCCTAAAACAATCGAATCTGGATGTGACACATTCATATAATTATAATTATTTTGTAATAGACTTTAAACTAATTTAAATACATTTCACTAGTGTACAATTAGTTTTTCACGAGGAGCATACCCCATTTGAAGCGTCATGGTCCATCACTGGCTCAAACTTGTATGTTTTTGTCACTCACTTTTCATCAACTTAGTATTTTTATTAGTATTTAATCTGAAACCTTAATTAAATTAATTGAAACATCTTGCAGATTAGCACGTCTTCACGCTTCAGCTGGCTTCATGCTTTCTCGCTTCACTATCAACCGCAAACTGTTCCAGACATATATTTATAGATGAGTTCATTTCTTGTCAGGATTTTGTAGATACAGGTGATGCTACTTTTTGAATACCCAGAAGTGATAGACTTCTAAGATGATTGCTTTAAAGGTGACCTGAAGAATCTATTGTTCGTTAGTTGAGTTTACGTCTGATACAATGCTGCTGGTAAGAACTTTTTTGCATCACACACAGAGAGTTGACCCACACAAAGACTTACCATCAAAGCTTTTGAAGTGTCCATTTAGAGAAGCCTGTAATGTGCGCCCAGACTCCTTCAGCTGAGACTCCAACTCTCTCCGGCTCAGATTCTGTAGACTCTCCTCCATGCCAGAGGTGCAGCAGGTGTAACCCTGTGGACACACTCGCAGATGCTCACCTGAAACACACACAAAAAGAACATGGTAACCTTAGTGATAGAAAAAATCTTTTACGTTCAACAAAAAATACTCTTCACCATTCAGTCCATTTTAGGCATTTTTAATCTTTATGTAACGTTAACAAGAATGTGTTGCATTTATCTAATTCAATAGAGTTTGTAACCCATGACTTGACTTTGATTATCACAAAGAAGCCTAGTACTCGCACATCATCTTTAAAAAAATTTGAATTTTTAAAAAGATAAAATATGACTATTGTTTTATCTATCCGTGATCGCTTTTTCTCCGGGTGCTCCGGTTTCCCCACAAGTCCAAAGACATGCGGTATAAGTGAATTGAGTAAGAACGATTGTTCATAGTGTTAAAGTGTGAATGTGTGTGTGAATGTTTCCCAGCGATGGGTTGCGGCTGGAAGGGCATCCGCTGCGTAAAACATATGCCAGAGAGTTGGCGGTTCATTGCGCTGTGGCGACCCCGAAAGGGAAGAAAGCCGACATGAAGATGAATGAATGATTGTTTTACCTATTGACTAAGGCTGTGAACCCTTCTCGAGCGTTCCGATCATTCACTCAAGTGGCATTTATTGGTCCCTGGGTCACGCCTAAAATGCTGTGGTTACTGCTTGGAACAATTTATACAGTTCTCACAGACTGCCATCCCCTTCGCAACATCTCATATAAAAGCTACATCTTTGATTCACCCTCACAGGTGTGTGCATTTTTTTGGGTTTTTTATTGTTCCGTCATTAAAAATATTCCTCAAGTCATATTCAGATTGTTTCAAGCATGTTTGTGTTATCCTATTTTCTTTTTCCAGGAGCTCAAAATGGCTCGATGACCTGATGGCCAAAGCAATTCCAACTAAGCAATGCAGCCCATCTCAATAAAGAATATAACCGTAGTAGAACCGCGTTATTGTGTATATATAATTACGAGTGTAATTGGATGTTTTGGGTTTTGGACCAAAAGTGTTTTTTTAACTTATTAAAAGATAAATGTGGTTCATTTTCTGAGTGCCGACAAGCAACATCCAGCAGGGGGCAAGTATAACAGTGGGAGGAAAAGAAGTACACGACTATTTATTTTGCTGATCACAACAATTTGAGGTGATTCAAAGAGATTGTTTACGATAAATACTGCCTTTTGAAGGTTATTAGTAACAGTAATAGTCTAGAGGGTTTGTAAAACCAATGGTTTATGTATCATGAGTGCCCATACAAGTCCGAAAAAGTCAATGTACCTCACAAAATAATAGCTAGTTTTAAATGAGTAATGCAGTATTTTAGACTATTACAGTTTTTCACAAATGTTAAGACAGTTTTTGCAATACATTTGACAAGTTTGCTTAACTCTTAACGCACCAAATCAGTTAAAACACACAATTGACAAAACAGTTAATTTCATTCTCAAACCCCCTCATTGTAAACAAAACTCCAAAACTCATTTTCAAAATACAATAATACAGTTTTCAAAACATTAACACATGCTTTCTTCCAACATCAACATTTAGTCAATCATAACACATTGAGAAAAAAATTGGCTTTAAAATCACATGGTTTTGGTGTTTGGTGGAGCTCGAGTGTAAAAGAAGTTCAAGCATTTGATATTTGTGTTAACTGAATGTGTTTTGTAGCAAAGCAACAAAAAATGTGTTCATTGTAGAGCCTACCTAAACAAATGTTGTGCTAATTGTGTTAAGAGTTTAGGAAAGTTGTTAAATGTATTGAAAAAACTGTCTTAGCAATTGGGAAAAACTGTAACATTAATAGTACACAGTAAACTGTGACACATGTTTATGAGTAGGGTTATATTTGCAGCTTTACTGTGAGATCCCAGTTCATACCATTTTCAACCCTTTCCCTTAGCACTCTTTGTGAAAAGACTAATTGCTCAGGGTTAGGGTTAAGTGAGAGAAATTGAATGCAGCTTAAATGTACAGTTGTGTTTTAGAATCCAGCCATTTTTGTCTAAACTTCTGCTCAAACACTTGTAGAGAAACTGAATCATGACCCACCATTGAAGCTCTTTAAAAGAGAAGAATATTGTGCTGCAGTTATGTAACAAAGGATTTCATGACCAGTGTCTGAGATGGATAAGGGGGTTGAGTAGTGAATAGTGAATAAAAGTTTCCACTCAATCGACCGGTGTCCACCCTGCCCAGGGTCAAACGCTGAGGCGCAGAAGCGATGATGCAGTTAGTCAATATTAAAACTCTCTCACACAGTCAATTCCAGATTCGGCTTTCAACATATATGCCTTCATGACGAATACTTACTTATTTATGTTTGCTTTGTTAAACTGGGATATAGAGGAGCAGGGCTAGCGCTGCTGTCCAGAAACAGCATTCATTTGCAGCTCTTCTTGGGTTTCATGTGTAGCAAAAGAATGGTTAGACTTGTGTGGTTTTGTCGATTAGTGAGCGAGCGCTCTACGAGAGTCAGGATTAATTTAGTGAAGCTTCAGGCAGTCAGCCACTTCGTTCTTGAAGGATGGAGGAATAGACAGAGAGACTCCATCCATAGCACATACTAATTATCCCTGAAGAAATCAAAAGAACATGACTCTTATGTAAGATTAATGATAATTCTTTTCATAAAAAAAAACTAAAGAAATACTGTGACTACAAGCTCAAAAAGTCTAACTAATAAAAGAAGAGTTCAGCTGTAAAGAGTAGCGTGTTTGTACATAAAGCAGAACACGCAAGACCCTGCAATCTTGAGTGGCCCCCTGGTGGCCACTGATGGTAAGTGTATGATTATGTTTTTTTTCTACAAGAAATGCTATAATCCCATTACACTTTTGTAGAATGCAATCAAAATACCTACTAGTAATATACTACTACTTTACTATATTACCTCTTTAAAAACTCTTATGTTCACAATAATTCACTTTTGCACTCTTTCAGTAATTGACAGTATTTTTTTTTTAGATTTTTTTACTTTAATTTATATACTTCTTTTCTAGACACTTAAAGACGCTTTACAATTATCAGAGCATTATTCGTTCACTCCACATTCACTCTCTGGTGGTGATAAGCTACCTTGGTAGCCCTCAGCGTCTCTGGAGCAGTCTGACAGGACGTGGCTGCCATTTTGCGCCTACAGCCTCCTGACCACCACCAAACACCCCCCACCAGTCACGCACATCCATACTGGGCAATGTGGGTGAAGTGGCTTGCCCAGGGCCACAATGGCAGAATGACTCTAGCAGAGATCGAACCGCCAACCTTCTGGTTACAGGACGATCAACTCCACCACTGCATCTCGACCCACTCACTCTGCTACTCAAGCCAAATGGTTTCTCTCGTCTTTGTGAGTTATTATTCTGTATCACTTCTGCGCTCATGGTCAGTTTAATTTCTAACCTCGTGTAGCCCTGTGTAGGCGTGTTTCATGTTCCCTAAGATTATGTGTGCCTCTCTCTGCTCTCCTCTGTAGCTGTCATCTCCAACCTGCTTTCTCTCTGTGCTGCCTGGCTGGACTCTTTCCTTTTAACAACATGTATCCTCTGTCAATGTTTTTTAGTTTGCATTTTGCTGTACTTTGAGTAAAATAGAAGTGTGTTCCTGATTCAATGCTTTTGAGTTCATCACTTAAGCACAAACCCTGACAGGAGTCTTGTTCAGATAAAAAAAAAAGGAACAAAGAGTGTAAATCTGAGAAACCACCCCTTCACTTCACTTAGGAATGCTAGTATAGAGATTGGTTTTGTTTATCGCTACCATCATTTCAAAAAGTACAATCTGGACACAAAATATAGGAGTGTTAATGGCAGATTCCTACTCAAGTTAAGACCTGTAATTTCTTATCTTTAAAAAATCTGAACACTTTTGAAGACAAATAAACATTTCTGGACACTTTTTGAAGTGTTTCTTGTGACAGTTGATTCAGGCAATACTATAATCGTGGGGTCCCGGATTCTTAATTTGCTTGGGGCCTCTGAAATGGTAACCGCGCCCCTGACTCTAATCTGACTGTTTAGTGAACACCGACCAATTTACTTTCATCGTCTGGCAGCTAATATTCAGCCAAGTGCCTTTGATCAACACTCATGCGCATGATAAAATCAGCCCTCTGGATCAATAAATCCAGCTCTCTGGGAAGTGAGCCGGCCTCCAGTCCAAGTCTCCGTACATAAATTAAAGCTAATAAAAAATGGATTACTACTGGAAGCAATATAAACACCTTGTAAACAACAAACATCTGCTTTCAGCCAGCCACACTCTTACGAGAGAGTGACCTTTAAAACTCCAGAAGAATTCTCTCTCCTACAGGCAATCATTGCAATAAGATTAGAAAAGGAAGAACGACTAGTCACAGACTATTACCTTTCAGAAAACTCCAGAGAGGAAACCTTCTATTAAGATTCTATTAGACGGAAGAATGAGAAATCTAAGTGGGATTGTGTGTCTGTAAGAGAGAGAATGTGATGAGAGATTACAAGTGTTTTTTTACAATGGACAGGAAGGAAATGTTCTCTTAAAAGCCGTTTTAGAAGTAATGAAAATTATGAAATCAAACACAGAGTAACATGATCAGTGAAAGCCACAAAGGATACTCTTCCTCTGCGATTTTGCATTTAAGAAAAAAGTCTCTCAAAAGCACAAACATAGCATCAGGTCCTCGTGATTTGGGATAACTTCTAAATGCATTATGTTTTAGTTTTTCATGACATTTTGTCAGCATCTAACATAAGCTACCAAGATGTTTTCTTTTCTTTTCATTTTAAAACAGGCAACAGGTATATTGATATATTATGAGGGTTTAGGCTGCATTATGGTGTCAGGTCTGGGATCCAGGCAGCTGATGAGCAACGCAACATCACCCTTGTGATCGACTCTGCACTCTTCTACCTGATCCATGAATCTGAATACTCCTTTCATCTCCAGTCATCTCCTGCTCCGCCTGCGCTTCACCATCTCCTCACCGTCCCGCCATCACCTCCATACGTCATACTCACCCCAACGACCCCAGAAACATCGCTGAGCCGAGGAAGCCATTGCCTTTTAAAGGGGTGTTGGTCTTTTGTAGTCTTTATTTTGATAAAATATTAAATGTTACTCTACATTTACATTTATGCATTTGGCAGACGCTTTTGTTCAAAGCTACTTACAGAAGGGGAGAGACAATATGCAATTTGTTACACAGTCAAAGTCTATCTCAGCTCTCTCTTACAATAAATTGAATCAATTGATCAATAAACCATAGCAGGAATAAAATAAAGTAAGAAAATAAAGACAGAGGAGGAAAAAAAAGGGTTTTGTATAGTAGGTGTTCCCTGAAGAGAAGAGTTTTCTCTCTCACAATTCGTTCAGTGTTCTCTGACATATGTGAGTCTGTCACCCGGTTTGCTCTTTTAAATCATCTGGTTCACCTGATTATGCTTGGACTGTCTGTCCAAGACTTACCCCTGCTTCCTGTCTTGTTATTTTGTGCTCTATTTATACCTGTCCCTGGCTACGTTCAGACTGCAGCCCAAGTGACTCGATCCAATTTTTTTACCTATATACAACCTATATCTGATTTTTTTTTTTTCAAAACCGTGCCAGGTTCTGAATTTGATACATTTTAGATTTTTTTTACCATGAGACCTCGGTTCGAATAGCCAGATTGCATTTATCTGACTTTTACTTCATTGTCTGGAGACAGACATCATTCCTGGGCTCGAAGGGAAAGTTTACCAACTATCATGGCAGAGCTGAAAGCAGTCATTGGAAGGAAAGTGACGTAACAGAACAAAGCAATATTTCTTCTTTGTCTTCTTCTTGATATGATTTGGTTAAAAGGATGGCGGCTCTGATCAGAATCAACCTTAAAGCCATACATGCCACAAAGTGAGCTGAGTTGCATTCACACAAAGGACGGATACAAGTCGCATGTTGCTTCTTTTCTCCCACATTTGCTGGTTGACTGCTGTACCATGTGTCAGCTTTCCCAGAGTATGCTTTACTTATCTGCTCTCCTGCAGTCTGCTCGTATCCAGCTCAAGTCCAAGTCGTGAGTTCTGTGTGCAACCTCAGTGTCCTCAGTTAACCTGTGACTCTCTGCTCCTCACAGGGAGCGGTATCTGATGAAGGTCAATTTATTTGAGTTTATTCTGCGGAGCCCAGAAGACAATCCACCTCTTCAAAGTTTGATTTTAGTTATTCTCTGGTTGCTGCGTCACCAGAGGGTTTTCTTTAATTAGCATTTGTGAAACCTACCTTGCATTTGCGTTCTTCCTGAGATGACATTTATTCGTGGATCATCACAAGCTCAAATTGAAAAGCTACAAGCTGAACACAACTCTCCCTAAAATTGTTGTAGTTGTGCACGAACACTTGGTCTGGGTCGCCCGAAACGAAGCATTTAACACACTAGCTCTTCACCACCCAATCGATAACACACAAGAGCACTCGAACCAAAACACAACGACTTTACAGAGATTTCTGACAAATGAGTTTGTCTGTGGCACGGATTTCTCATAACGATTCACTGCAAAAGATTGCAGCTGTGAAGCGAGTGCCCTCCATTAACAAGAGCAATAAAAGCCTGGAAGAGACGAGCAGCATCCTCTGCTGACAACAATTACTCTTATTAATAATGGAATTGCAGTGAAACCAACCTTAATAAAAAGTCATGCAGCACATTAGGAAAAGATAACAATTATCCATAGGTGCTGCTGGAAAGCCAAAGAATACACAGATTTAATAAATATACGTCAAGCTTAAGAAAAAGACAAAAACCTGTGCAGTGTGGTTGGCAAGGTTTTTTTCTGGAGTTCACTCATAATGTCCTAGTTATTGCAAACCTAAATTAATAATTTAGGACAACATTTATACAACTATAGTTTAAATAAATTGGTGGATAAGGAAATTATGTATTTTTAATTCGACTCAAAAATATCAGAAAAACTGAGCAATCTAAAGTTACATTTTTTACAGTGTGCTCAGACAAAATAACAATGCGGGTCGTTTTTTTGTTGTTCATCCCATTTTTTAGTCCAATGTTCGTCCTAAAAAAACATTAATGAATATTTTAACGCATGTGCACAATTTCCATGTAAATACATTCTAAAACTGTTCATCATATAACGGGGATAACTGGAAAACGAAGAATATTATTGTAAAACAAAACATTTTTCAAAGGAAAAGTATTTCAAGCTGGTGGCGCCTTTTTGTAAAAAAGTTGTAATGTTTTTTTTAAAGGCAAGGCAAGGCAAGGCAAGTTTATTTGTATAGCACATTTCGTACACAGGGTAATTCAAAGTGCTTTACATTGGAAATAAAGAGTAAAAAGAAAGTGCATACATTAAAATCAAGCATAAAAAAGTCATATAAAATCAAACTGATTTAAAACACTGAAATTTAAAACATCGATTAAAACAAAGATTAAGATTTGAAGTGCAGAGGTAAAATAGTTGTTCGGACGTAGGTGCTCAGTCGACAAAAGCGCAACTAAACAGGAGAGTCTTTAGCCCGGATTTAAATGTGACTAAAGTGTTGGCACCCTTGATCTCCTCTGGAAGTCGGTTCCATCTGTGGACCGCATGGTAACTAAAGGAGTATTTACCCTGTTTGGAATTTACTCGGGGGAGATCTAATTTATTAGATCTGTGGGATCTCAGCTCTCTGTTTGGTGTGTGTTCACTGATCATCTCTGTTAGGTATTTTGGTGCTAAGTTATGTTTGGCCTTATATACGAGCAGCAAAACTTTAAAATCTATTCTGAAGGAGACCGGCAGCCAGTGTAGAGACTTAAGAACTGGAGAGATGTGTTCTGACTTTCTAGTTCTGGTTAGAATTCGAGCCGCTGCGTTCTGAACGAGCTGGAGCTGTTTAATGGTGTTTTTGGGAAGAGCGCTGAGAAGAGCGTTACAGTAGTCCAGCCTGCTGGAGATGAAATCATGAATCGGTTTCTCTAAATCTCGTCTGGAAACAAAGCATCTGATTCTTGCAATGTTTCTAAGATGGTAATAAGCGGATTTTGTCATTGATTTTACGTGGCTATTGAAACTAAGATCAGAGTCCAGAATCACTCCAAGATTCTTGACCTGATTTGTAGTTGTTAGGCCCTTTGCATTGAGATACGTGTTAACCTTAACAACCTCGCTTTTGCTTCCGAATGCAATGACTTCAGTTTTGTCCTTGTTTAATTGAAGAAAGTTGTTTTCCATCCAGTTTTTAATCTCATCAAGACATTGGCAGGGAGAGTTTATGGGGTTGTAGTCATTTGGGGAGATAGCTAGATAAATTTGTGTATCATCAGCATAACTATGGTATGATATCTGGTTCCTTCTCATAATTTGGCCCAGTGGAAGCATGTACAGGTTAAATAGTAAAGGAGCAAGGATTGAGCCTTGAGGGACTCCACACGACACTGCAGTCCACTTCGACGTGTAATCACCGATGTTTACATAGAAACCTCTTCCTTCTAAGTATGATCTGAACCATTTTATCACAGTTCCTGAAAGACCAACATAGTTTTCTAGTCTATCGAGAAGGATTTTGTGATCAACTGTGTCGAAGGCAGCGCTCAGATCGAGTAGAACCAGGACAGTAACTTTTCCTGAATCGGTGTTTAAGAGTCATTGTTTGTATTTTAGTCTAGAAAGCATGTTTATACCAAAACAAAACAAACGTTCCAACAGTCATTGCTAAACAATAAAACCAGGATTCATATTTGAAAGGTGGCGCAAAATTTTCTACGAACAACTATTACTGTAATATCTTATATATTTATGTATTGTCTCTGTAGTATTTTAGATTTGTCTTGTATTTTCGATTAGTTTTCCTTCTCTTGCATCAGCTGATGTGATGTTTTATGAGAGGAAGTTAAAAGACGTGAATAACTCCGGTGAGACGTTTGGTTAAATTAAACCCAGACAGAAAATCCCACCCACACTCTTCCTGTCACACACACGCTGAGAGAGTTATCAGGAACATGATGGATTACAGCACGTTCTAGAAGGCAAACCTCCGCAGCTTTTATCTCTCCCTCGCTCTCGAACACACCTACGGTCTCATCCCGTATCACTGAACGGCTGCGTACAGAGAGACAGGAAGGATAAAACCAAACACAGGATTAGAACAATCACATTTTCCTGTCTGATGCTCAATCGCATGTTTGATCTCACTGTGATTATTACTTACAGATTATTACTTGCATTATACCCAGTGACCAAAAAGAATTGGGCCAAGTTTGGCATTTATCTGCCACTGCCATACAGTGTGTGGGCCAAAAATAGTTCAAGATTTTGTATTTAGCATTTTATATTGTATTTATTGTAGCACAAAGGATATAGACCAGATGTTATATTCAAGGGTAGCTTGGCTGGAGCTTGGGCCCATCATGGGCCATGTGTAGCCCATATTTGGCCCGTTGTGGCTCTTGCGCTAAACAAAATGACTTAAATATGCTAAAGCTGGGCCAAGTTTAAATTGCTATGTGCGACACCAAGGGGTATGTGAAGGCTGCTTTCTTAGTTCCACATTTATGAGTCATGCATCATTAAACAAATTCCAAAAAGTGAATTTAATTTTTTAAAAGCAGTCAAAGTCCAACCAATAACCGACAATTACAAGCAAACCAGGTCTGTGAAGCAGATCAGAGAATGAACACCAAAATTGTTCAGAAAAAATGTTTACAGGAATAAAAACAGAAACTTTAACCATTCCAAACAGAAACGTTATTTTGAAACGACTTTAACCTATTAATTGCCTTATTTTATTGTTCTCTTTACTTTTAGCTGCAGCCAATCATGAACTGCAAATTACACATGTGACACTGACCCAAACTATCTTATCTGAACAAATGTTGTGTTTTATCGTTTCATTGTACTTATTTTGTTTTAAGTTGTATACCTTTAACCCTTGAATTGTGTTCGGGTCAGTGGGACCCATTTTCAGTTTTCATCAAAATAAAAATGATACAAGCAATTATTTTCTTAAACTGAGATTGACTGGGCTTTCCTGATTTTCTGTGAAAAACATTTATCAGAACACATTTTTAATGACCCCTACACTCTATACCCCCTAAACATTTATATTACACACGAGGTGTTGTGGACAAAGGGCATGTAAAAGTGTAAAATAGTAGATTCTTTACCTTTATTCTGTCTTCCCACACAAACATAAATCACACATAAACATACAATTTTAGTATAACATTCAATGATTGTGTGAATTAAAAGGCCCAAAATGCAATGGAACTAGCAGACACTCCAACCCTGTCAAAGTAACAATAATGAGAACACCACACATGGTTTCAAATCTAAATGTGAAGAAATAAGGTTCAAAAACAATAAATAAAGAATATTTGCTGTGTATATCACTAGCTTTCTGGCTAAAGTAAATATATTTTTAAGGTTTTAGCACAAAAGGATTTGATTGGAATTAAAAATCAAACACTGGCTGAGTAACAATAACATTAAAAACAAAAAAGGGTTAAAAGCTGTGACTGGCTAGCCATGACAATGTCTGAGATGCTGACATGGCTTAAATAACAAACTGCAACAACTTGTCTGTAAATATTTAAATCACGCAAGTTTGCAAGTTTATTTATGAAGGTGAAGTTTGTGGAACACCTAAAATGTCCTTGTGTTTTGTTTTATTTTATATGGCTGTTGTTAAAAACAGTATTGTGAGATCTATCTTGTTAGATAATGTATTTGATTTTCAAATGCAGAACACTTTGGTTAAAATGTTTGCCAACTCCTGGATGTCCTTGCACGAAACACTCATTGATGTTTTGCGCGGGTTCCTCTCGGTGAAATGGTTTTCTAGTTCATTCTTGCTGTTGACTTTGCCAGAATAAAGTATGGAAGAATCCATCAGCGTTTGCAATCACTGCCATTCAAACTCTGGAATAGTATTTGTGTTTCATCAAGAGTTATACAAGGCTGGAACATTTTCAACAAATTCTCCACGGTGTCAGAAACAATCTTCATTTCATTGTCTGCGGTTCAGCTGAGGGAGAATCAGCCGCACAAAGCGGACAGCGGGCCTGTTAGTCAGAGAGGTAATATCTGCGATGTTCCGATCGGCTGATCGTTCTGCTTGGAGAACCCAAGGTTTCTGATCCGCCTGCGTGCATCTGTCTCCCCCGCTGCCTTTGTCACAAGCAAAAAACACTTGCAGCCTCATCAGAGGGCATTCATCAGATTAAACGATGGATCTTAAAGACAGACCGAGTGCTGGGGAAAACATCTCATAAGCAGCACTACAAAAAGAAAACGCAGTCTATCAAAAGTTTGAATATAGAGCGTTTTCTTCAAAGCAGCTTTACAAAAGTCTAATGTGGATTTAGAGTTAGAATTCCTACTGTATAATTCAATGGGATAGAAATAGATCAACCATATAATCCTACCTTAGTTCATCTTGAAATCAATAATGAAAAGTTTAACAGAATCAAAAGGGTTTTGGTTTAAACTGACCAGTAATGTCTAAAAAGTTCTAAAAGTTATTTTATGGTAAATATTATGGTAAAACAAAAGCAACCATGAAAATGTACCCGCTTGTGAGACTCATATGATGCAAAATCATCAACTTCTGGAAGACAAGTGTGCATAAATGAATGCATGAACGCAGTGAACACAATCATGTTAGAGTGGTTTAACTCACGAAGTCCTTTTGGTTTGTTTAGGAAGGATGAAATAACTCAATTCTGACGATATAAAGATCTTCCCATACCTACCACTATTGATTGAGAGGCACATTGAATTATATGTTGGTGATCAATGCTATGCACTAAACAAGTGGGCGACTCTCAAAACTGTAATTATTTAAAGAAAACTGTATTAGCATGTTTAGATAGAATACTGTTAGTATAATACTATTTATTTCTTGTAAAGCTGTTTTTGGGAGCTCTTTTAAAGTGAGGCCTAAAAAGGACTTGTAAAGTCTTAAAACATGAGATTTAAATATTAAGTTTTATTATAAACAAAGAAAAGCACAGTACAGAGCGAACCAGACCATTGAAATATTTAGTCTCATGAATTGGAATACTTTAGACATAAATAAACTTTAGATAAGCTCACAAATACAGTAACTGGCAGCTAGTAAAGGCTTTATAACTATCTGAACCAATCAATAGTTACACTAGTAATATGTGTTAATAAAACATGTATTATCCTACTGAGTAACTGTTACTATATCTCTGAATAGGAAAATAAATTAATGTGCTTTCAAAAAGTTGAATACTCATTCATTAAAATGTTTTAAATTAGCTCAATTATCTTTTACAATAATAACTAACTGTTGTTTTAAATAGTGAAAAGCTTAATTTATGAATGATTAACTAATCCTCAATAGTGCATAAAATTAATGTTATTAAGCTTATTGCACAGATGTGTAAATACCAAAAATAACGATTTTAAGGTTATATTCATAAGCTGCTTACCAATGTATAGTAACATAGAAACAAGGCTTTGTACATTATCTATTAAGTTTTCGCTAATGCTAAATAATGATGTAGTTATTATAAAGTGCTACCTAAAGATTACATTTAAATGTGCTAAAAAATGGCATTTCTAAAAAATGTCAGTAGAACAATTAACCATAAATACGTTCAAGCTAGACATTCAGAACGTTGAGGCGTGAACCAACCTCCAACGACTCGAATCGAGAGAAGGATTTCTGAACGGCTCCGAGCAGCTGGCAGAGATTCAGCTCGACTCCAAGCTCTCATCATAGTTACGCTTCTTAAAGAACATTTCAGCTGCCTTTCTTTCAATCTTTCAGCGGAACACTCTGACGAATCACACAAACACTCAGAATGGGTTTGTCTGGAATATCTCAGCACCTCAGGCTGGTTCAGAGCAAGTGCAAACATCGCCTTGTTTAACGCTGTTTTCTACACCCCCCCCCCATCCCAACCCCTCCCTGCCCATCACCCTGTCTGTCTGTTCTCCTGTCTTCTCTGCTCCCGGCTGCTGCTGGAAGCTGTCAGTTTGTTCTCTGGAGAAGAGAAATACAGACAACCCAAACGCTGGCAGCTGAGGAGGTTTGAACTACAAAACCTACCGAGGTTTATGGGAGAAAAGTGAAGATTTTGTAAAGAGAGAAGAACACCAGGCAATGTGAAGCGTAAGCTTTTAGACTAAAATATATTTAATTTTATTTTTTTTAAGGGTGTCATTTGAGGCACACGCTCATATCAATGTTCGTTAATTGCAATCTATCAATTTATATTTGTAATTACAGAAAAATAAATGTTTTTAAGTATTTCATAAGCTATTGAAAACTTGAGAAATTGAAGTATAGTTATTATCTAATCAAGTAACATCAAGTAAGTAAGTTGTTCTTTTGTTTAGAATTGCAAAAGATTAATCATGGTTTTATAGGAGATGTGTTGATAAGAGTTTAGCAAAATTATTCAATCCAGATCCACTTTAATGTCCGAGTTTCAATAATGGGTGTTCTAATCTGAATAAAATAAAGTAGATAAAAAGAAAAAATAGAAAATAAGAACAAAATAAGTAAAACAGATTAAATAACTAATCAAATAAAGAAAAATAATAATCATTTATAAATAAACATGATAAAAAAAGAAATAAAAATACAAATTTGGTAAGTAACCAGATAACAATACAGAAATAATATAAAATAAAGCAGATAGCATTAAATAAATAAATAAATTGATGAATGGATATGTATGAATTTATAAACATAAATAAATAAACAATTCTTGTTAAAATTCTGGTTAATGCAAAACAGGGAAGGGCAAAATCTGCTTGTTTATATCTTTCCTACTTCTGCTAACCCTTAAAATTCAGATATGGTGTTTTCTTGGAGAATACTAACATTTATGAGGACTATGAGTTCCAAAACTTTTGACTTGTAATGTAAATTAACAATCCAACGAATCCAAAAGAAGTAACTTAAAAACAAAGGAGTAAAACAAAAACAAAAAAACACATTAAAACTCAATAAGAAATGCATTCCAGGCATCACATCCAATTTTCCATCTTGATATTCGCAGAGAGACTACGCATCAATAGCTGCAAATGTATTCTCTCTCACATTCCTTTGTGTCTGTGTGGGTGGGATAAGCTCCATCCCACGAACGGCTCATGGTGGGGTACTGTGGGTGGGTCGAGGTGTGTGTGCTGGTGAATAACATCAGGGATCCATGCATCCTGAGGCTTACTCTTCATTTGTTAGAATGCAAGAAGTTTAAGCAGCATTGACTAGCCTTTCCACCGAGCACAGAATCAACTCGAGTCCAACATGAACACCCAGTGGGCAGGATCAGGTTCATCCAGGCACACTAACACACACTCGTGCAAATCTGAAATATTCATTGTATCACCTCAGGAAATATGGATGAGAGGTGAAGGCAAACCTAATTTAGAAGTCAGCATGGAGCAGTGGAGGAGATCTGCTTGTCTGAGGAGGATTTACGATGGTGCAGAATAGTGGAAAGATAGGAAAAGGAAAGGAACCGTTTCTACAAAAACGTACTCTACTGATTTAATTGTACAAAATGTTTCTACTATTGAACATACCAAATACTTTCTCTAAACAATGTTGGGAAATACTGACTATGGACGTTCAATACTATGAAGTAATTTGAACTAAGTTTGAACTAAGTTTCACAGTATTAATTCTCATGACTATTGACACAAATCATTTTCATTTAATTTATATTGTATGCTGTTGTTGGTGGAGACGCTTATGTCTCAAATGACCGATTTAACTGTTGGTAAGCACAAAAAAAGCATCAAGACAAACCAACATTAAACCTGCCACCCAGAAAATACAATGTTAACTAGATTATAATATAAACTTCGTGTTGGTCGATCTTTAAGCATTTTTTTAAAGCTTTAGCTAGTTGGGAGAACTTCAGAGCTCTGAGCTATTTAAAGTTTAAATTAGCACGAAGCTTAAATAAGGCACAGTCACAAGAAATAGAGTTCTGTGAAGATGGTTGCTAGGGTAAACAGGTTGGTTGCTGTGGAGGTCTTGGTGACATCGCATAATGTTTCCCATGTCAATAGAAGTGAAGTAATTCAACCCCTGTGTCTTAACTCTTTTCCCAAACTGAGATTTAGATCCGTAAAAGTGGTTGCTAGGGTAAACAGTCTGGTTGTTATGGAGGGGTTGGTGACATTGCATAATGTTTCCCAGGTCAATATGAGTTAAATAAATCAAACCCCGTGTCTTAACTCTTTTCCCAAGCTGAGATTTAGATCTGTTAAAAATGGTTGCTAGAGTAAGCAGTCTGGTTGCTATGGAGGGGTTGGTGGCTAAATTAAAAATTCTATCTTGCCACCATGACAAACCAGTGTCTCCAGTTTTTTTTTTACATATTGTAAAACATATTGAAAACAAAAACACATGGTATGCTCACAATTAAGTAGATTGATAAACTATTTCATACATTTAGATTTAAAAAAGCTTTACCTTCTAGCTAGTCCATTCAATATAAACAATATGCAACTAAATGTAAAGTTTTAAAGGAGTATTGCTTTTCCCCACAGGGAACGAGTAAGTTAAAGGAGCCTCAAAAGAGCATTTCCAGTGATGAGAAACAGAAACATCTATTGAATCAACAACTACACAAAGCTCAAGCTGCTTTCATTGTTTTATGAACAATTCAAACCACATAAAAAATGATGTGAAACTCTCCGAGTATCCTTACATCAACGTTTCACAATGACCTTCAAACAGTTTCCCAGTCACATGGGCTTCTATCACAGAGCTGTCTGCAGGCTGCCGTCATCGGAGGCTTGCTGCTGACTCATGTGTGTTTCTCACAATGTGATATTTCAGCACAAGGCGCATCTTTAAGTGAAATCACATAACCCCTGGCATACAGAAAACATGAGGATGAGCTCAAGAAACCGGGTGAACTCCTGCTCAAACCTGGAATTCAGACATCCAATGCATTGCATTCCACTCGCCTGATGCGATTTGGAGAAACACGTATCTTTTAAATATATTTTCAGTGAATTAACAATAGCTTCTTTCACTAGGTGAGAAATGGGGTCTAATGTTTTGATTGATTTGTCAGCTGGCGTAACATCATAGATTAAGACGTGAATGAAGCGGGAAGCCCCTAAGCGCTGGGCAGAACGATGCTAGGCATTACGCCAACAGGTCCAATCAGGCCAACGCATGCCACGACACTGACAGCCAGCTGACGCACAACAGTTCGCCTGTCTAAGTCTCTGGCTGAGTACAATGCGATTTAGACCAGTAATGCATCATCGTTCAGACTCACATCATAATCATGGGTGAAGAAGCATTTAATGCAACAAAGGCACTTTTTCTTACTTAAAACAATCCTTAACATGACTTGTGTCCAATTTGTTCTGTCCAATGTTCTGGAGAATATAGTTGCAATTCAGCTACATTACTTTATTGAAAGGAACTAATTATGTGACAAATTCCATTCCCGTCTTCAGAAATAAAACTTTTCCCTGATGTGTAAAACCTGATGATGTTAGATCTTATTGTCTTACTTCTTACACATCTGAGTCTGACCCAGCAGAGCGGCCTCCGGAGTCCTGTGGTGCGGTGGTTTAGATTGTACTTGACTGATAAAAGCTTTCCTCCTCTGTAACATCGTTGACCTATGGAGTACCGCAAGGATCCACTTTAGGTCCCATGTTATTCTCACTGTAAATGTGGCTTCTAGGTACTGACATTTTTCATCACAATATGACTTACCATCTTTATGCAAACGATTACAATTGTATCTGCTGATTATCCCAAACCCTGCAGCCTAGAACCCAGATGTTCAGATGATTAGTCAAAATGTTTGACCAAACAAAAAATAAAACTAAGCTCTAAAATAAACTAAGCTAAATAAATAAACTAAGCTTCCTAAACAAAAATAAAACTAAGGTAAACTAAGCTCTTTCGGGCATTGTCTGCCATGTTTTTGTAATGCAAGTTTGGTGGAAGTATGTGAGAGCAATATAATAATCAACATGAGCAAACAAACATTTCCTCAATTCCTCTTCATAATATTGTAATTCATTATATCCCAAAACATTGCAGACCTTCAAAGCCAGGACTATTAACAAGGTCCTTACTATTTAAGATCATTTACAAGTTCACATTACATAAAATTGCCTAGTGTCGCAAGAAGTTTTGGCAATTAAGAAGGAACGAACTTAGTCTGAGCCATGACAACTTGTTGTTGTTTACACTGGTTTCATATTTAGCTTCTCTTTTATCACAAACCCACTTTACTTTTAATCACCTAATCCTCGTTGGCTGACTGGTGTGAATGAAAATAGATGTATTGATTTACAGAGAGAGTGGTGCCTTTTGAAAATCCTGAAAGCAAAGGATATAAAATGTTTTTGCTAATCCAAATTCAGAAAATGAATTTCCTTTTTTAGCAACGTTACATGCTAAGCTAAGATTATTCTGTTTTTCTTTAACAAAAAATTATATTTATTTTATATAATATGTGAATACGTATTGTATCGAAGTAAAAGAAAAACATTTTCATCAGAAATGGTTTTGAGAGAATACATTATATTAAATCCTTAACAACACTTTACTTCTCTTTCATTTACTTCAATAAAAAGCGCATCTTTGTACATCTCAAAGGAAAATCCGTTCCTGTGTCACAGTAAAGTTTGTTAAGACAGCAAGAGAACGAGCATATACAAGAACTTTGAACTTTGACATTTTGAGATATACGGTGAGGTCAAAGTCCATCGCTGAAGGTCATGATGGAGATAAGATTCACGCTGCAACCTCACATTTGTTTATTCATCTGAATGATTAACGAGGAGAACCAACTCCAAGACCATGGCAGAGGTATGATGAGCTCATTAAAAGAAAATTAGACTCGGATTATTCAGCTAAGCCCTGTTCTACATGCTTAGAAGAGTGGTGTTGGAGCTTTGGGTCTTAATTAAAGCAATCAACACCATTACGACTCAAGTTTTAGTAGAACTCAAACGAGTCACCTCATTGTCACTCTACCTGCACAAGGAAGGGTTGGTTTATTCATTACTTTATTCTGTGTCATTCTTGTTACACCCAGACCTACGATATCAGTTTTGTAATATTGTTCCACATGGACAGCAGAGAGAGATTCGGTGGAGAGTGATTTAAGGCGTTTTGACGGATGAATGGAACTGGGGTTTAGAGGAATGCGCTGTTCTTTCTCACCGTCCACTTCTCGCTAATCCCTCTTTCACAGTCACACTGAAAGGAAGCTTTTCATCAACAGAAGGTTGAAAGGCATGAATGCCCATCTCTCTCAGCGACTCTCCCTCTGTATCTCTTTTATGCCACTTTCTCTTCATAAAGCACATTCCTGGGTTTACGTTCAGGTATGGATCGTTTTCCACATCGCTCTTGGTTTTCCACATTTAAAAATAAAAGATTGAGTTTTGCACGTCTTGGAAAGCAAATGCAAGTCTTTCACTAATCACTGACACGTTTCTGAAATGCCAAGACTTTAGCTTCTGAAATGCTAAGTTGAATAGGGATTCTTTATAAATATTCAAGTGCAGATTGTTCTTCCCTCACCGCAAATATTACTACTATACTTTCAGCTTTTGCTACGCCCAAGAACCAAAATGAATTACAGCACATTTATGGACCAAGTTCTGATACCAGGCAACGGTTGCAGATGGGCCAAATCTGACCCAAAACTCAGCCGAGCTACTCGCCAGGAGTCATGTTAGATAAATAAAAGTCTACTTTGTTAAAGTGTTGTGCAAGATTTATCGTGTCCTTCACATGGAGGTTAACAGAAAGAGCCAAATGAATTTAAAATAAGGATTTTACAGATGCATTTTAAATATGGCTCATATTCTGCATTATTAGCTTGGCCCATGGACCATTATTTTATGTCTGGGTTCAAATATACATCGGTGTCTTACCTCTTACCTCTCAACTCTTCTGTGCCATTCTGAATGGCACCACCTCTGCCAGACTTGAGCCAAGCTTGAGCTAAAAATGTAACATTGATGGAACGTCTGTGTTTGCTGGGTTGTCAATCATAATGTTTTGAATTGACAATAATTAAATTACTTTTAAAAATGGCCAAGCATCCAGACACATTGCAAACTAACAGAATGTATATGTGGTGTTAAGAGTAAATTCACTTTGAGTTTATTATTTCTGACAATATTGACACAAAGCGTTAATTTGAGAGCAAGAAGAGCCAAAAGTTGAAAACACATTCTGAACTCTGGTTCTATGACTTAAAAAAATAGTATTAGAACCCAACTTAACCCTTTATAAACAGACAGGTTAAGGGAACTTTATACATTAATTACATATATTTTTGCTTAAAACATAGATTTTAACCAATGATTTGTATCCTGCGAATCAAAAGGAAGAGAGTTTTGTATTTTCAATGTTTTGCAATAAAAAAAATATATTTAGCTCAGAATAAGCTCTGTATCCATTAGTTATGCTGAGAGCCTAGAGCCTGCAAAGTTTCAGTCTGTACGTGAGACCAAAACTGGTTTAGCTCGTCAATGAAAACCAACCGAAGCTCAAGCTGAAACCTGGAGCTCCTGCTGTGCAACTGGATCCAACACTACACATCTAAAAATCAAAACATTGTTTTAGAAAGTCAACCCATATTCTAATAGATCTGAGGATTTGAACACCAGTCTCAGAACAGATAAACCATATACTATTTGAATTATTATAAACTCATTCAAATACAAGCCGAAACCACGTCTGCTGGTGTATGTTTGCATGAAGGTAAATAGAAGGAAAATTTCAGAAGGGACCATGCTTACGTCATTTTACAGTTTAACCTCCACCACAGACGCAGACAAAGCTTTCATTGTCCAGCTTTCTTTCTTTATGTCTCTATTTAATCTCATCTCAAAGAGTTGACAGAGAAAGGATGAAAGGTTCACTTTTGATTTGTTTGAATTCTGTCCCTGTCCGCCTAGAAAAACACAAAGTGTGTGAGAGATCTCGTCGTGATTTCTCTGACTTTCCCATTGCAGCAGATCCATATCGGAGCAGCTTGCCGTAACCCCAGAAAAACATTACTTTATTGTACTTTAGGTATATTATATTTAAGATGTTAAAAATGTAATCACACAAATTGTTCTTTCTGTAAGTATATTTTAAATATACTTACGTCACATTTTTAGCACACTGAAATAATTGTTCTGCATTACACTTTATAGAAATAAATTAGACTAAAATATACTTTAAATGAAAGATGTATTTTCTAAAGTGTACTTATTTCATAAAAATTTTTTACATATTTTGGATATATTTAAATTTGAGTGCTTAAAATTGTCACTGTAACATACACTGAAAGTATACTTTAAAAGTACACAATGTTGAATAAACGCTGTGACATTAAATTTGAGTGTATTTCACATTCCATTTTTAGTCTAACTCTGAATTGAAGTTATTCATGTTCATTTAAAGCCATATAACAAATTTTAAGTATATTAAATGTATGTATATATATATATATATATATATATATATATATATATATATATATATATATACACTTTTCTACAATTTGTTTACAATTAAAATACATTTAGCACAACATGAGATGTTCCAAAATAACATGCTTCAACTGATCTTCACAGGTTTATTTTTCACCTGGGAACAAAACACAATGGCTAATTTAAAAAAGATGATGCAAATCTAAATTGCAGAGGAGGTGTTTATTAACAATGGCTAATGGAGGTTTGGTGCCATCCTCATCACCAGAGTACATCATTTGTGGGAGATTTAGAAACTTCTGAATAAGTCTGCGGTTGCCAGGTCAGCTCTGACTTCATCTGAAAAGTACACCGTGTCATTTTTTCCCAGTGAGTGGTAAAGTAATTACTGTTTTTAAAACGGCTTTTTGTCAGTGCATGAATTACGGCATCAAGTGAAGCAACTCAACAAACAAGTTGCTATGGAAATAGAGAATAAAAGGTACAGAATGTAGGAAATGTAGCACAAGTAATGATAATTTAACCTTGATGTGTCAAAAGACAATAAGAAATCATGTATTAATCCTGCAAAACATTTCTCTTATTGAAAATTCACCGTATTAATATTGGTTATGTTCACATTTCTGTGTTTTGACTTGATGTGTTACCTCTCATCTTTCACACATCCTCTTTCAGTTTTTACTCTTAGTTAAGAAAGCGCTAGAGCTGCTGTGGAATCAATCCATGCTCCAAAGTATTGTTTATGCTAATGCAGTATCACTTCTGGCCACAAAACAAACACTTATTTGCTGAAACTTTAAGGTTTGAATAGAGACAGATCATCAAATTCCGTCCTGGAGGTCCACACTTCAGTTGTAACCCTGCTTCAGCATGCATACTACTCTAGTTTTTTTTTTTTTTTTTTTTTAAGTCTTCAAACAACTATCACAGTTTTTCTTGATTGCTTTGACCTTGTTAAAGAAACTTTTTAGTTTACAACATCACTTCCCAGCAGAGAAGCAGACACATCATGTTAACCCTTTCTCATTTGATTGACACATTTTTCCCACTCTTTTGCAAAACAGTTAACGCCAATACTATTTATGCTTTATAAAGCATTAATAAATGAGACTAAATAATTCAATGGTCTGGTTCCCTCTGTGTTGTGTTGTTTTCATTGATTTAGAATAAAGCTGAGCCTTTAAATCTCATGTGTTAATGCTTTAAAAGTCTTAAATAGTCCTCACTTTAAAAGAGCTCACCAAAACAGCTTTATAAGGCATGAATAGTCCTCACTTTAGATGAGTTAACACCTGTCATTCAAGCTGTCAGAACTCCTTTGTTTTAGCTTTAGTAACCAAACAGAAACCATCTATTCCCAACTATTAGAAAATATCTAGATCGATAGGAGACCTGTTTGACATTCTTTCACAGAAACCTTCAGTTAAAAATTGTCAGCAGGCTTTATAAACTATGGTGTCAGGTCTGTGTTTTTCTTTGACAGCGCGGATGAAGGAGGTCTAAGGCCGATGAGAGTGAGAGGTAGAGGGTTCGAGCCGGAGTAGTCCGAGTGTGAGGTGGAGGGCTCAAATGAAATTCGACCAACTGTTATTGATCACCTAATCAATCATAAACATTTTTCTTAGAAAGACTAGACTAAGGTTGGATACGGTGTGCAAGATGTTTTTTCCCTCTAGGCGCTTTGCAAGAACGTTGTGGATAAGGCCATGTGGCTCTATCATCAACACAGAGGAGACTGAGTAACAATAGTGGCTATACTCTAGTAGATTTTTATAATTCATTGTAATAGATGATAAAGTATTTTACATGTGTTATGTATTTTTTTGTTTACAATGATTTCTTGCAATTTTACAGTGTTTTAGTTGTCAAAGTTTTAAAAAAGTGAAGGAATAAAGAAAATAATGCATCAAAGCAATTCTTTTTCTGGATCCAGTTCTTTGCAAAAAGATAAGACAATATGCTACAATGACAAATCCATTGTGTAATGATTGGTAAAAGATCTCATCTTTATTTGTCTAAACGGATCTGGTGTTCGAGCTCTATAAACATACAAACTGTGGAAACAAACATTGTGGTTCAATGTGCCCCTCTAACTTATCCTCATCATTTATCTCTCCTCCTGCAGCTGATGCTGATCGCCTGTTTGTTGTTTTTCGTTTGTTCGTTTTGGTTTTGTCCTTTTTTTTTGTTTTTTCAGGTGTTGTCCTGCGAACTTTTCGTCGATGGATCTTAAGTTTGTATATTCTTTATGCTTACAATAAAAAAAACTGAATATGAGCGAGCTGCAGCAAGAACCATTACGAGCACTGAAATATAATATCTTGATGCACTCAATATACACAGTATAGTAGTTAGAACTCATGTTTTAACTCATTCCCTTAATACAATGGTAAAAGTAGAATTTGTCTCTTTTTTTCTTAAACATTCAATATTTGTCTCAATATTAGATATTGAACATGTGTATCTGAGTAAGAGCAAAACCAATAAGGGAGTTGATGAACAGAAAGCAGAGGATGAAAGGAACAGATGGGGAAAAACGAAGAGTGAGAAAAGGATGCAGAGGGAGGGAAGGGGTCTCTGAGCTCCGCTAAGAACCGGATTACAGCCTTGATGTTGCTCAGATATTCAATTTCTCAGAAGCTGTTTAATCTCATGGGAAACAAACAAACACTGTCGTTCTCTTCCTATGTGTTTGTGTGTGTGGAGGTTTTTCTCGTCCCGTGCATTTCTGTCATTTTTTATATTGGAGAACAAACACGCCCTTACAGTGAGGGAGAGAGTGAGTGAGAGCTTTTCTAAAGATTTTTTTTCTATATTTTTCCAACAATAAAGTGCTAAATCATTTTAGCCTTAATAGAACAATATTTGAATTAGCTATAGCACTATTAACTATTTGATGCAAAAATTGATAGAAACGACATCAACTACGCTAGTCCAGTCCTATAATGATAAATTTTTTGAACTTTCACCCTTCTACTCATAGAAAACGGCAAACATTAAAATTAAAATTAGGTAATAAATGCAAAAAAAATGTTGATTGAAGAAATATTTAGAAAAATCTAATTTGTAACTTTCCTATACTTTTGTATATTTTAGTCATTTAAATGTCCCGTAAAACAAAATACATTAATCTGCAGATTGCACTTATTGCTGTCCGACAGACTTCAGCAAAAAAAAAGTTAAACTTTTACTACTCTTAAACTTTTACATCACTGTGTGATTGCAGCTTCTGCAATTGGAAAAAATATTGTTCATTTATATTGCGATTTAATTATCTCCTAATCATTTCATAAAACTTACAAAAATATATGCTCAAAAAATTTTATGTTTAAACTAGGTTATGGATGGATGGATGGATGGATGGATGGATGGATGGATGGATGGATGGATGGATGGATGGATAGATAGATAGATAGATAGATAGATAGATAGATAGATAGATAGATAGATAGATAGATAGATAGATAGATAGATAGATAGATAGATAGACAGACAGACAGACAGAGACAGATGGATATTATTCAGGTAAATGCATTAGAAGAGTTTTGGTGTTGTGTCTCAAGAGTGAAAACACAGTAGCAGTCAGTCAAATACATGCAGAAACAGAGCTGCAGCGCCTACCATCAGATTAAACCCGCAGCAGCTACAGCCAAATTTGCACAACTTATGCAACTCTGCTGAATCACAGAAGACAGCTTCCACCACAATCAAAGCCAGTGGGGAGGCCGCAAAAAATCAAATGTGTGAATTTGATTGTGTTTTCTATACATTTTGCCAGATAGACAAAAACACCAATACGTAGTTTAAAATAATGAAAAAATGCAAAACTTGCCCTGTTGGGTTTATGTCTGACAGGAAATCATACTTGCTTTCAGAAAGGACGTTCTTGAATAATCAGTAGCACTTTATAATAACTACACACTACTAATAATTTATTAAACGTTAACAATAGTTATATCATAAGTAGTCCTCAGTTAAATGACCTCAGAAAAACAGTTAACCTGCAGCTAGTAAATATGTTATAACTAGCTGAATTAATCAGAAGTTACAGTAGTAATATGTGTTAATAAAACATGTATTATCACACTGGGTAGCAGTTACTATATCTCTGAATAAGACAATAAATGAGTGTGCTTTCAAATAGTTTAATACTCATTCATTAACATGTTCTAAATGAGCTCATTTATCTTTTACAATAATAACTAACTGTTTTTTTTTAAATAGTGAAAAGCTTAATTTATGAATGAATTGCTGATCCTAAATAAAGCATGAAATGAATGTTACGTATAATATAAAGATGCTTATAAACCAGGAATAAAGCAAACTATATTTACAAACTGCTTACAAATGTGTAATCAATGCATTATAAATAATTTATTAACAATTTGTTAATGCTTAACAAAAGATTGGCTGTGTGTAATTATAAAGGGCTACTGATTTCCAAAATTAATACAATATAAATGAAATCCACTTTTGGTTGCTACACTCCCTCACGTAATGTGAAAGTGAAGATTCATTTTAATCTAGGTCTCTCTGAAATGATTTCTGCAGGAAACTAAATATCCAAATATAATCAACCTTGCTAGACGTTCACTTGAACGTTAGTTTGTTTCTGTCGCATCAAAGTTTCTTTCAAATAAAATCAAACTTGAGCTCAAAGCCAGTTGAGAACATCAGCACAACAATAAAAAGTACAATCTAAGGTAACGTAATTGATACAAGGGTGCTGAGAATCAGAGAAAGCGAACAGGTATTGTAGATCCGCCGTCTATTTTTGTACAAAGCTACAAAGAAATGGATTTGTTTTGTGGGCTATTGTTCTGTATGACAAACATGAGACAGCTACTGATAAAAGTGATTTGTCCCAGTTTCTCTTGCTGCTCATACATCTCTCTCTTTTCTTTGCTCCTGGGTAGATTTGTAATTCGATTTCAGTGAGTGATGGCATGTGGCTGGAAGCATATGAGAGCAAAAGAAAGATTAGCTGATGAGAAACTAACACACACGGAGCATCCTCATCTGCCATAAGACAACATATTCAGCAGCTGAGAGCATCTGATATCTGTTAAACTGGAAATCCATGACACAAACACCTCATGTACAGAGTGTGGAGAGCAAGATATGCACAGAAAAATAAATATAGTCATTATATACAAAAGTAGAATGTGCCTGAAGCTTTTTGACAGAAGTTCAATTGAAAAGTAGACAGAGTATTAGAAAGACAAGTAGGTAAAGGAAATCATCAAGAGATCAAAGGACTGACCAGATATTTACTGATCGATAAATAGAGAAACTGATCTTATAAACCGATCAGCTCACATATAAGTTCTAGCTGGATCTGGAAGACTGGACGGACAGCAAACTACACAACAGATGGAGCAACAGACTGATTGAAAGACAGAATCGATCAACAGATAGAAGCCCACCACAAGCCTATGAGTTTAATCAAAGTGAAACAATGCATGTGTACGCACCTCGAGTCCAAAATAATGTGTGTGGACTGGAGCTCACACACCTCGCCATCGGATCGGTGCGACTGAGAAGAAAAGTTCCGCTCTGACAAGTTGTCTTGGTTTGATGCAGAACGTTATCTCGTGGTCCACCAATGAAAGCTGGATCTTTTAATCATGTGTTCAGAGTACTTCAGAGACATAAAAGAGCCACTGGGTGGTGCTCGATATACACTCGCGTCAACTAACGTCAGGAAAAAGGGCAGAAGAAGTTTGCAGAAGAAAATGGATAGACAAATCCTTATAGACAAATAAATGGACAAAAGGTAGCAAATACACTATGTGCAGAATTATTAGGCAAATGAGTATTTTGACCACATCATCCTCATTATGCATGTTGTCTTATTCCAAGCTGTATAGGCTCGAAAGCCTACTACCAATTAAGCATATTAGGTGATGTGCATCTCTGTAATGAGAAGGGGTGTGGTCTAATGACATCAACACCCTATATCAGGTGTGCATTATTATTAGGCAACTTCCTTTTCTTTGGCAAAATGGGTCAAAAGAAGGACTTGACAGGTTCCGAAAAGTAAAAAATAGTCAGATATCTTGCAGAGGGATGCAGCAATCCTAAACTTGCCAAGCTTCTGAAGCGTGATCATCGAACAATCAAGCATTTCATTCAAAATAGTCAAGAGGGTCGCAAGAAGCTTGTGGAAAAACCAAGGCGTAAAATCATTGCCCATGAACTGAGAAAAGTCAAGCGTGCAGCTGCCAAGATGCCACTTGCCACCAGTTTTGCCATATTTCAGAGCTGCAACATCACTGGAGTGCCCAAAAGCACAAGGTGTGCAATACTCAGAGACATGGCCGAGGTAAGAAAGGCTGAAAAACAACCACCACTGAACAAGACACACAAGCTGAAACGTGAAGACTGGGTCAAGAAATATCTGAAGACAGATTTTTCTTAGGTTTTATGGACTGATGAAATGAGAGTGAGTCTTGATGGGCCAGATGGATGGGCTCGTGGCTGGATCGGTAAAGGGCAGAGAGCTCCAGTCCGACTCAGACGCCAGCAAGGTGGAGGTGGAGTACTGATTTGAGCTGGTACCATCAAAGATGAGCTTGTGGGGCCTTCTCGGGTTGAGGATGGAGTCAAGCTCAACTCCCAGTGCTACTGCCAGTTTCTGGAAGACACCTTCTTCAAGCAGTGGTACAGGAAGAAGTATGCATCCTTCAAGAAAAAGAAGATTTTCATGCAGGACAATGCTGCATCACACGCGTCCAAGTACTCCACAGCGTGGCTGGCAAGAAAGGGTCTAAAAGAAGAAAAACTAATGACATGGCCTCCTTGTTCACCTGATCTGAACCCCACAGAGAACCTGTGGTCCATCATCAAATGTGAGATTTACGAGGAGGGAAACCAGTACACCTCTCTGAACAGTGTCTGGGAGGCTGTGGTTGCAGCTGCACGCAATGTTGATGGTGAACAGATCAAAACACTGACAGAATCCATGGATGGCAGGCTTTTGAGTGTCCTTGCAAAGAAAGGTGGCTATATTGGTCACTGATTGGTTTTTGTTTTGTTTTTGAAGGTCAGAAATGTATATTTGTGAATGTTGAGATGTTATATTGGTTTCAGTGGTGAAAATAAATAATTGCAATGGGTATATATTTGTTTTTTGTTAAGTTGCCTAATAATTATGCACAGTAATAGTCACCTGCACACACAGATATCCTCCTAAAATAGCTAAAACTAAAAACAAACTAAAAACTACTTCCAAAAATATTCAGCTTTGATATTAATGAATTTTTTGGGTTCATTGAGAACATGGTTGTTGTTCCATAACAAAATTAATCCTCAGAAATACAACTTGCCTTATAATTCTGCACTCCCTGTATAGTGTCGATTTTATTGTCTTGTATGGGGCGACGTTTAGAGTGTAACACAATGAAACACCTGGAGCCCACTCAACCACTAAAAACACACTGAAACACTTACGCATTACACTGAAATGACAAAAACTTAATGTGACTAAAAGGAACTTTGATGCAACCGGAACGAATCTGTCACATACAAAATTTGACAGTCTGTTAAGTCTGTAAGTCTGTTAATAAAATCAGCAACAATTTAGTTTTTGTTGTGGTTCTTTTTTGATAAGGAAAAAAGGCATGGATAAAGAGAACGAGACATTTTCAGCTCAGAAAAAAAGGAATAAAGGATTACTCAAACATGGATGAACTGATCTGAAAACTACTTGAGGCATGTTTTTGATTAGGGAACAACACTTCAAGATGCCAGGAATGCCAGAAAAGTCACGTTATCATGAGATGGCACCTTTAAGTGTTTCAGGGCAATGCGCAAGTGTTTCTGCATGTTTTAGCATTTCATTGTGCTCCAGGTGTTTCATTGTGTTTCACCCTAAGCAGCACCCATAGTCTTGATCCTTGACGTGTCACTTTAGTCTCCCTGAGCTCATCGTTCAAAAGCAAAACTATCTTTTGTAAAGCAATGTTTTCCAACATAGTGCAGGAGTGAGATCGAGCGAGTTCAGTAAGGCCATCACCCCTCCAGCAGAGGGATTTCAGTGAACTTGAGCATCCACAGTAGCATGTCACGTGAACTTCAACGTGATCGTGCACTTCTGGATTCTCTGACATAGACTGGCTATTTGTTATATTTAAAATAGTTGTGTTTACCATTGTAAGTTTATTACTGAATGTGGGTTTGTGTTTGAATGACAACCTGCATGGGGTCTAGTATGAGTGAAACCCTTGTGAACTATTAAAAAACAAATGAATACTTACACTTGTAAGTATGAAAATAATTTATTATATTTTTTAATACCTCGTGTCTTTGCTTCATACATTTCTGTATCCAAACAAATGCCTGGGAGCATGCACTGTCAACATCAAAACAAAGCTAAATAATCTGTATAATTTATGAACAACTTTCCCTCAGAGAAACAGAATCCTATAAATAGCAAATCTACTCACTTTTTCAGCATTGTTCTCTAGTTGCACACAGTTTGTAGAGTGAGATGGGAGTTGATTCTCTTTCCAGTGCTGATTTCTTAATTTAGTCGTTTCTCTAGTGAGATGAACAGATTGCCCAGAGCTTTTAGCACATCTAAAAATACATCGGTCTCATCCAAAGCATGAAGAACACAACACGTGTCATGATGTTTGAAGATCTGGGAATATTCATTCATTCATTCATCTTCATGTCGGCTTTATTCCCTTTCGGGGTCGCCACAGCGGAATGAACCGCCAACTCACTGGCATATGTTTTACGCAGCGGATGCCCTTCCCTGCCGCAACCCATCGCTGGGAAACATTCACACACACATTCACACTTTAACACTATGGGCAATCGTTCTTATTCAATTCACTTATTCCGCATGTCTTTGGACTTGTGGGGAAACCGGAGCACCCGGAGAAAACCCACGCGATCACGGGGAGAACATGAGAACTCCACACAGAAATGCCAACCGACCCAGCCGAGCCTAGAACCAGCGACCTTCTTGCTGTGAGACGACCGTGCTACCCACTGCGCCACCGTGACGCTCCGATCTGGGAATAAATTATTTGTAATAACAAACGTTGTAATGCAAAACGTATTAATGCAAAAATGCCAGTTTGACCTTATCTTATATTGCTTAAAAATGTTAAAATGATAGGCAATTTCTATTGTCAATGTGTTGTATGACATTATATACACTGCAAAGCCTAGACTAAAGGTTCTTTCCAAACAGCCCTGATCTGTAAACTCTACCCTGGAAATTCCTCTCTTTCTCTTCAATAGATGTCAGCACAGCTCTTAACCTCTCTTTCCTCTAGAGGAAAGAACCCTCAATTAACACAGCGCTTGTTCAAAGACCCTTCATCTTCTTAGGCTCCGTGGAAACTCTCATTAGAAGCTTGACAAATTAAGACCTGGACTAAAGGAAATGGAAACTGCACAGCTTTAGCACTGAAAAATTAGCAACTGCCTGACATTTTGCTTACTGGGTGGAACAACTCATTTATCATAGCTGGTTGCGACAGATGTACACAAGCACAAACAGATCTATACAAATATGTGTATCAGAAGTTTAGTGATCGTTCATAGACTTGTTTACCAAAATGTATTCAGCCAGGAGTGTAATATAAATAAGGCTGTTTTTTGTTTTTTTTTAAAGCTGTTTCCTAATAACAAACAACCTACTCTTCCCCTCCCAATTTCTGTAAGGGGACGGGGTGTTTGGGATGCTGTTGTTTTTTGCCCTGGGGCATTCCTAGTTTGCCAAATACCCTTGAAAAGCTAATTCATGATGTGAACTCATGAAGAGAATGAAGATTAAAAAAACTTTAGTCTTAGTGTTTAGTGTCAGGTGGTATGTACTTACATAAATGGTTCAGCATTAAATGTTAATAATATATGTCAAAAATGCAAGGGAATAATCAGGGTAAATATATAACATTTCACAAATATTGTACATGATCACACTGCAGGTAATGGCAGAAAGAGCTAGCACAGGAATTCAGGAGACAGCGACACTGAAAATACCACGAAGATACCAAAACATCAACATAAACTATTGGATGAATGATGTTTCAGTGTTAAAAAATGATTGGTTTTATTATAGATAGTGAACCATATTTTCAATGTTAGTAACACAGCCTTCGTTTGTTTACCTTAGGAACATTGTTAAAGTAAGAAATATACTTATATCATGACCTATTGTAGCGATCTGTTAGTCAGCTGCCCAGCCGCCACATTGTATAAATTAATATTAGGTCAGAACACAGCAACTTGAGTCCATAGAAGAACAAAGAAATATGACCACATTACACCACTTCTGGCTTTTCTTCATTGGCTTCCTGTAAAATGTGTTGCTAGCAGTCTCTCGGAACACAAGAAACACGACTACTGATAGTTCCCGAAGATTAGTAAATCCACCAGAGGAGAAATCCTCATAGTTTTTCAATCACCCTCAACTGCTCCACCAAAAAAAGTTAATTTAATACTCTATATTAACATAAAACGTTAATATTAACCTGGCCTCCACAGATTAGAATGGGGTACTATGTCCTATTTAAAAAAATAACTGGTTCCTATGCAATATATTGCAATTCTAGTTTTACCCTAAAAAATTATTCATTATGATTTTTTTTATTAAATTGTGTTGATTCAAAGTAGGTCTCTTGAAGTGCAATATAAATAAATGTAAATTTATATCATGAAGACACCGGATGAAATAGAAGACAGCAGAGATGGAGGCTAGATATTTTGAGAAGGTGATTGAAGATGGCACGGGATTTCAAAACAAAGAGGTGACGCGGTCACAATCGAACAACAGTTGATGGATCTGGAACGTGGAAATTGAGTCCTTAATAAGGAAATGAAGATGGGGCAACTGGGAAATTGCACTTGTTTATAGCTAAACAAGTATTACAAAAGATACTGGAACAAAAACGAGGGGTGTAAATTAAAAGCAGACATGGAACACAATGAACTGAATAGAATGACATTTAATTTATAACTAGAAACTACGCTATAACAGATAACTGAACTAACAAATAACACATACAAATAAATAACACAAAACAACCAAAAAAGCCAAGTCTGACCACCAGTCTTTTAAAGTAATTGTAAGTGTGTAAAATATCCACTTTTTTATTTTGAACAAGCTTCTACATTTGGGAAAACAACTGTTGAGCTCAACGCGTAAGCAAACTTTCCAACTGGACGAGTCTAAGTGGAATGACTTTCACTCTCTCCGCAGTTTCCACGAGCAGGTTTTCCTCAGTCTGGTGTGAACTTTATGAGGTCGCTGTATGTTTCTCATAACGAGCATTACTTATTGTTATTACGTCAGGTCCTCTGATGATGAGCGGGGAGAAATCTCTCTGTTTTTCCCACACCTCCCTACAGCTGCTCCGAGCCCAGCCAAATCAAACACTCTCTCCCTTCCTCTGACCAATGCAGTGCAGTCTCTAGCAGAGGGCATCCCTCGTGGAACTAAATAAAACGATTTCCTTTGTGTCAGAAAGAAATCATTTCAGTGATTCAAGAGTTCCACCAAGTAATGCTCAGTTGTGCATTTGAAGCAAAAGGGTTTGGTGCAATGAATCATCAATAGCATCTGGAAATTATAAAGGTTAACCAGCTTTCCAGAGAAGAGTTTCTCTCTGTGGTAACTGCACAAAAGGTTCTTTCACTCAGAACAAAACTGTTCAAACTGTCCATATTTTCTCTGATTTCATCGTCAGGTTTTCGAGATAAACATACAAAACTAAAGACGATACTCCTGAATAATTGAAAGGGGCAGTTCGGATGAGGAGAAAGTATAATGTGGATTTAAGTATTTCAGAACAGAACCAGAGTAACCAGGCCAGAGTCCTATTTATTATGAAAATTAGTCGCTCCACTGACTAATGGTGCCTTCACAAGAGGCACAGATGATCCAGGAAGAGCATAGGACTTAAGTCAATGGAAAGAACGTGTCATTACACTCCTCTGCACAAAAGGACCCGACCAAATAGCGCGAAGGACTTGAACTGCTCGGCCAAGTTGAAAAATTTTACTCAGACGAACTTCACATCCACGCAAACCAATCAGGGGCTTGCTCTTCTGGTGATGTGATTTTTATTGAGCCGAAACATTTGCAACAACAATGGAATAGAAAAATGTTGCAGTTTGTGTCCACCCAGAACTGTGTGATAATATTATCGGCGTAGATCCAAAAAGGATCTTGCTTGGAAAAAAGTGGATGAGGAGATCGATGAATCTGGCAAGTAAGATGTTATTTTTAATAATCAACTTGAGCTATGTTGTATTTATTTTATGGAGATGTTAGCTAAAGCAAATCTGACATGTTTATTTATTAGATGAAGTGTGCAGGACGAAATGGAAAGGGTTGAGGGACACATTTTTGAAGAAGAGGAGAAAGGAATTACAAAGGAAGAGTGGGTCAGGGAATAAGTGGAATTATGCTCCGGAACTGTCATTCCTTGATCCATTCATCCCCCAACAAGCTCTCTCTTAGTGCGTTGTTCTTGTAAGCGAAGGGAGAGGATGTTTTCATACGATTCTCATTAAGAGCGGCCATGGACCACCATCCACAGACTCGAGAAAGAGCCATCAATCAGCCAATCAGCTTTCTGTCTCCAGACCGGTGAGATTCCCTGTGTTTAGTCAAAGTAAGCCACGGGCCGTACTCCTAGTCAGTTTTTTTTTAGTTTCGGCTTTGCAAACACACTCCCCCAAACCCCCCAAACTCTTGGTTTCCCACCACGTTGCCCTACGGGACATAGGTATGCAGCCATCAGTCGGCATGGTTTGCAGTAGGAACTATGTTGGCATCTGATCTTCTGACTTCTTCCTGAGTCTTCGAAACCTCTGACTTTCATTCTGGATTAATGAAAACATTCTTTACAAATGTTTAAGCTTACGTCCATCTTGTGCTTTTCCAAGAATTTCACCTCTAGTACTGCACTATTAATGCCCCCGGCCATCTCTCTCAATCATGGCCCTGTGTTCGAGAAACCCCAAAAATCTGCGTTTTAAGAAGGACCTAAAATGTTCACCTTTAAAAGCAATGCTCACTGAAATTCAACTAAACTGTCATAGCATTAAAAATACCCAACATGAGTGTGCATACTGTCTGTGTCTATCTCTTCCTTCAGAGGATGTCAAGAAAAGCAAATCCATCAAAAATGTCTCCATCTAAAGGTCACATTGGTCTCTTTTTCTTTTTCACTATCTCTTTCTCATTAGCTCTCCCTTTCTTTCTCTCTCTCTCTCTCTTTTGATCTTTCTCTCCCTCTCCCTTTCTCTCTCACCCCCCAAAACACACTCTCTTTCTCTATCTCTCTCTCCCTCTCCCTCTCTCTTCTCTCTCGGGGCAGAGTCCTTGGCTTGCAGGGAGGCTGAGAACTTCATTACACTGCATGTATTACAATCTGTGTCAGTTATTTGTCACATTTAGTGCCTGGATAATTCAATACATTTTGCACTGGACTGCCGATTTTCATCTTGGTACTGTCTTGGTGTTATCTTATTTCAGTAGTGTTATATTCAGCCATAGATCACACACTGGGACAAGGTCAAAGGTCATGTATAAACACCGTTTTATCTTTTCCCAATTAGAAAAAGACTGGGACACAAACACAGAGGACGAATCCATGATAAGTGGCCAAAATTGGATAAATCTAGGCCAAAACACAAACTACTTGGCAAGGAGGCCAATAATAGGCCATACATTCTAGTTAATAAGAAAAAGAGACTCATTAATTCAGTATCTAAAGCCAGTTTAATCCTTGCGTGGTGTTCACACTGTTACTCAGGCAGTGTTTGGGGGTCTGGTGAACCCATTGGGCAGGTGGCATTTCTGTGTGGAGTTTGCATGTTCTCCTCGTGATCACGTGGGTTTTCTCCGGGTGCTCCGGTTTCCCCACAAGTCCAAAGACATGCGGTATAAGTGAATTGAGTAAGAACGATTGCCCATAGTGTTAAAATGTGAATGAATGTGTGTGAATGTTTCCCAGCGATGGGTTGCGGCAGGGAAGGGCATCCGCTGCGTAAAACATATGCCAGAGAGTTGGCGGTTCATTCCGCTGTGGCGACCCCGAAAGGGAAGAAAGCCGACATGAAGATGAATGAATGTTCTAGCTGGCAAAACTTACTTAAAAGCCCTCAATTGGCAATAATGCATATATAATATCCACACATTTTATTTCTCTTAGCTACTGGAGTAAGAGATTTGAAGGTTCTTTCAGTATTTGTTTCCACTTTCTTTTGCGAGTGTCTTTTTTTTAGATCTGTACACCAATGCCCTGACGCTTTCACTGCTCTGAACAACATCAAACACTGTGGTGAGTTTCAGCCTCCTGAGACCAGATTATAGCCTAATGCCTTCAACATCTACGGCCTCAGCACTTTAAACACTTCATTGCATTTCTATCTGTGTGTGTGTGTGCGTGTGCATGCGTGCATGTGTGTGTGTGTGTGTGTGTCTTGGTACCCAATTTTCAGTAAGTTTCTTTGTATTGGACAGACGTGAAAAAGCTTTGTTACATAACCAGAGACAAATCAATGCAAACTTCCACAAAATCAATCTTGACTACAATGTAATTTGGTACGTAATCTTAGTGTGGATACACAAGAGCATTCGCTACAAAGCCTTGAAGCAAAAGTGGATCTTGAATATGGAAATATGCATGCAAAATTGGCTCCAGCAGTCTGAGGTTTACCACTCTCAGCCAGCGTCACTGTCCCCCAGCGGGCCCACCAATAGCTATCAGCCAGTGGACAGCTCATTAGTGGTGTACTGCTTTTTTGTGTGTCATTGACCTAAACATGACTAATGCCAGCTGCTTCGGACCACAACAGGCTCCTATAGCACTACCAGGGGGCGCAACACCAGTCGTCATCATGAGATTTTAGATCAAGTCCCAAAAGTTTGACCAGTGAGTCAGCATAAGGAATTCTTTTCTGCAACATAAATAATAGCACTTTGCAAGTCGAGTCTTGATGTTTCATTCAAAATAACGTCTTGAACAAAAACATTTTCAGTCTGTTTATACATTATTTAGATTGTGCTCCAAATCTTATTGGATGTGATTTTTACTTGCTATCACCTCTAAAAATTCAGTGGTCCCATTCAAAATCAAAACAAGTTGAGTTTTATTTTGTTAAAGGTCCCCAAAAGGCAAAAGAAAAAGCGACTGGATGTGTTCAGGACTTATTGATATGACACATTGTCTTCATCTTCTCACCTATAAAATATGATTAAAAACCACAGAAGAAGTAAACACAGTGTTTGTCCCAATTTAAAATAACCTTGTTTGAGGAAGTCCAACACACCACAAATTTTCATAAAGTTGAGCCAGTTTTCCCAATCTGTCTTCAGAAGTCAACTCTTTTGGACATATTGTATAAAAACTCTCCAAAAAAATCGACCACTTAAACATCAAACAGACTCTTAAAGTTACAAAAACTTAATAAAAACATTATTTTGAGTGGAGAGTTCATTGAACAAACTTAAACAATGAAATTATTTAAGATGTTAGACAAAGATGTATTCTATAAATAAGGTTTATTTAAAAACACAACAGGGTTTAAATCTGTTATTTGCAGAGACATGATTTATAAAGAATCTTCTCGTTCATATACAATCCCTCTTTGCCCTCTAAGTAAATATCAGTAGTGTAAACTAAAGGCATCTTACGATTTCACACTGGTCTCTTAGGCTTTCATTGGAGGCCAATTGGCTCCATGATCACTGATCGCTTGTTATGCTATAGGTGGCGTCATAGCTTCAGCGTCACACCTACGTAGCATTGAGTTTTAATGGTCAAAAGCAATGTTGTTATGGAAGACACCATAGTATTAAATGACATCTCTGAAACTGAATGTGATTGAGTTCAGGAATCACATATTAATACATTTTTAACAAACTTTCTAAGAACATTTTGTCTTATTTATTTACCTTAACATCAAGATTGAGGCCTAAAATTGATCTCAAAGTAGAAAAATGCATCTGTTTTATTCCGTTGAAACCTATAATAGAACAGATCGCAGGTGTGTCACATTTGAGCAAACAAATATACTGAAATTAGGTGCCATATAACGATAGAAAATATGGTGATTGAAATCAGACACATCTTCTCAGTTACCGCTATTGTAGTGTTACAGACTTGCAACTTATGAGACAACCACACAGCCCTTGCATTGTTACTTATATTATGTAAGATCAAACTCTGTGCAGTTGTATTGACTTGAGAAGAAGAAGGAAACAAAACAAGAAGTGCCAGTTAAGATGAATCTGGCTTGCTCTCCAAAATTAAAAGAAGCATCTTGACCTGATCGGTCACTAAATCTTGCCGAAATGAGGTCAGTTGGAGATTAGCCTTCTATATTGCCATAAAGCACAGCTCTGGTGTGTGTCGCTCTGATTGTTTGGGCCGTTAGCAGGGTGTGCCGAGGTGGAATCCTCTCTCCGATTCTCCAGAGGAATATCATCGCTCACACTTGAGTTAAACACAATGCGTGAAACTGAGCGAAGACAGCTGCTTTTCAATGAGTGTTCCACTGGATAAAACACAACAAACATAAACACTCACTCACAAATATGACCAGAGGCCAAACTCTGCTCTTGCAAGGCTGGAGTCAAGTTCATCTTATATGCGTCAGAGAGAAAAGCAACATACAATACGGATCAATCTTAAAGGAGACCTCATGAATATCTAAACTTCCCAGCTGTTTGGACTGAAATGTGGCTCATTGGTGTGTGTGCACATCCCCCTAAAACGATAAAAAACTATACAAGGGTTTTATTTTAATCACAACAAATGCTTTATACCCTCTGAGAACGAGTCTGTGTGAAACTCACAGTAAATGATGTCATATACTGAGGACCATTACCATAAATCACCAAATTACCCCTCCGTATCCAGTTGTAAACACAAATTTGACCCCCAATTTGCTTGTAGTAGTCAAAGTTTCAAAGCTCTGAGATGCTTTGGGAAATAAATAATTATTCTCTGCTCATTTAATCCCATCAACTGAACTTTTAAGGAGTGATTAGATAAGATTATTTGCTCCAGACGTTCTGATCCAGACTGTTTTTGAACAAGGGTCAGTTCTAAGCAGGATTTGCAATAAAGTTGAGACCTAAACTTGAATCTGCACCAACTTTATGGGATCCAACTCTAGAACAAGTAAGTATATTATTTTATATTAATGTAAACAAATATATATCAAAATGACCTCAAAATAGCAATCCTAATAATGTTGGAACTGGCTTCCACCATTTTTGCATTAATAAAACACAAACAGCTAAACATGTCTATGTGCAAAAGTGGTTTTGTTGAGGTACTTTTTTTTACAAAACTATTCAGAAATATAACATTAGATTGTTAGAGGCTTTAAATATACCCTAAAGAATTAAATTAACTAGAGTTAACTTGGCATCTGAGTTCTCCTTTAAACAAAACAAAGCTAAGATGTTCACTTTTTAAAGGCACAGACGAAAGAAAACTTTTGCAAGAGAAGAAAAAGTGAGATGAGTCTAAGGAAAGTGTCTTTAAAAACCTGATCTGATATTGTGTCCAGACATCTGACAACTGTCTTGCATTTTTAATATTCATAAAACCAAAATCAGATTCCTGCATTTATGCGCATGGGAGGACAAGTATGTCAGCTCTTGAGCAGAGCCCCAAAGGAACATCTGTGGGCTACATTTTATTTTAACAGCCCCTTTTCAAGATTGTTACAACCATAAAAGGCAGCACAAATATGTCAACTAGCTCTCATTAGAGATTCGCTTGAGCACTAACAGGCTGTTAGGTCAGAGTTAGAGTTGCTCAATCATCCTCATTGAAACTTAACATCATTAAAGAACGTTAGCAAATATTTAGCACGCAGCGTTTGCTCTGGAACCACTTCAGGCCAGTCACAGGAACTGAAAGCTTAATAGAAGAATGACTGCTGTAGGCAATTCGTCTTAATCCAACCTTCATGTCTTGAATATAGACATTGATCTGCATGATTTAGACATGCGTGAGCATGCAATGCACACTCACCAGCAATGTTAACATGCCTGATTAATGGGATTGCAGTGATGCATCACCGTAATTGAATGCGCCTGTATGTGTTGATGAGGATAATAACTCCATCACATTAACGGGCAGCTACTAACGGCTGATTTCCTCCTCTATTAATCTTCTAAATGGAGGACACTTTTAGATCATTAGGAAATAAAGGCTTGTGCGTCATATTCAAGAGGATGATTGGTAGCATTCAATTCAAGCTGCAGTGGTGAGGGTACCAGGGATCCGTGTGATGGGAAATTCAGGGAAACAACAGAAATTGAGGATCATAATAAGAGCAATTGCAGCTTGTACATTATCTGCAGAAAGTGGGAAAGATCCTTGCTATGGTAAAATTCGCCCTTGCCAGGTCAAGTTTTTATTTCTTCAAGCCTCTAGTGCAACTTCATGTGTTCACATTGACGTTGCATGTAAACCACTCACTCTTCCTGAATTGTTCGTGTTTGGTGAGAAGCCACCAGGACCCGGGTGGCCAACCTGGAGATCTGGGAGCCGCTCTGCCCTGACTCTATATTTGGCAGGTGGAATATGCCAGCTTTTTTTTGTTTATCTATAAATAAATCCATGACCTAACAAACTTTGTGACAGATAGCTACTGTATATTTTACACGTGTGAAATTAAATTAAAAAACAGATGTAGAAATCTGCTCTCTGAGCACACACAAGTATTTCAGTATCTAACACAGGCGTACACAAGCACAATACATATGTGCCCGCCCTTTCATTTCAGTCAGCCAGTACCAAAAATTGCTGTAAGTAAAGAAGTCAGTGATGCTTCAGGGCTATAAATGACAAGCGATGATAAGAGAAAGATGTAATAGACTAATGGAGCAGATTCTAGTTACTAGCAGTCCAGGCACTCGCAGATGCAGATGGAGCCTGACTAAAATATCACTTTTGGGGACGAGACAGTCACATCATAAGCTTTAGTTGTTAATATTTTTTTATGTATTATCAAACTTTCAGTAAAGTTTTTACATATCTAATCTCAAAACATGTAAATCCTCAAAATCTTAAAAGTGATGGTAAGGGTTGTCAGATATTGAGGAAAGGATCATAAACACTCAAATCATAAAAAAATATGATTAGGGTTACCAGAATATGAGAAACACTAGTGAACAGTCAATTTTCAAAATTATAGTCATGGTTAGGGTTGCCAGATTTTGACATAAGATGTTAACAAATGTAAATGTGATTGAAGAGTTGCCAGAGATTTAGAAAACATGCAAAAAAGCTCAAAAGCGTAAAAATGAATGTTGGAGTTGCCAGAGATTTAGAAAGTTCTCTTGTTTTTTTTTTAATCACGGTTAGTGTAACCAGAGTTTGAGAAAATGGTCAAAAACATAAAAGTTATGGTTAGGGTTTCAAACAATGAACCTTATTTTTACAATCATTTATTATACAATCATTATTTGCAAATATTTTTGTATGTGTTTTTGATGTTATGATATAGGTCTTAAATTTAATTCTTGACTCTCTTAAAAAGTCTTAAATTTGACCCTATGGAACCTGCAGGTGGTTGTATATATAACAGGTTTCACCAGGGTGCCATACAATAACAATTGTGATTAACAGTTTATTACATAAACTAACTAAACTGGTCATTTAAAGAAACTCTTGGCTTTCTTAACCTCTAACGGACAGTCAGTGTTGGTGGAGTTTGTGGGAGCATCAGAGCCAAAACTATTTTCTTCTGGGGAACAAAAATGTGCTTTCTCAGATA
>UELW01000078.1:601815-636916 GCA_900490495.1 Danionella dracula
CATCAAGTTGTTTTTTGATTGCATCTTTTGCAATCTTTTTAAAAAGAGTAAAATGTATTTTATGATGTGAAAAAACATATGTTCTAATGAAAAAGTCTACTTCAATAATTTCCACACTTTGAATTAATTTCATCTAGCTCTACAACACCTCTTAAGGATGTTGGTTGTCTAAATTGAATTATTTATGACGGAAATTAGAGGGTCAAGTCGTGGCCTCTCCGTTTCACATGTACTCCTCAACCTTATTTATTACAGTCCCAGCCCTTCAGCCTCTCTGCGGACAGGCCAGATCTCGAAAAGATTTCTGAGCAGGCTGCAGCTCGCCTACGACAGTGCGCACCATCACAGTGACAGCAGGACATTTTTCAGAGTCATGTCTGCAGCATACAGTTTGACAAATCAGACAGGAAACATTCTTGACGTTGAGAAAATATCACCCCGAGCCACAAAAACAGTTTCACAGCTAATCCAGGAAATACAATGGTGAAAAAAATCCAAGACACAAACCGTTTTCACCTGCAGAGATAAACAGTCATTTATTGCAAACTGATGGAGAAAAACAAGTGTTTAATGTCTACCATAAAGTAAAATCAAATAACAAAAGTTTATTCAAATCTTTTTTTAACCCTGCTGGTGACATTTATGTCCAATCTGGTGTGCTTTTGCATCTTAATTAGATTGAACAAATAATTTTTGAAGACATTCTATTTTTTTCACACATTTAGGGAAATGAACACTTAACTAAAACTGCTGTGAACATGCGTAGGACAAATATTATTTTCTATTTTGGGGCGGGCAAACCAACGTCAGCACTGACCAAAGGTAAGTACAAAAAGTAAAAAATGTTTTTAAAAAGTCAAATTCAAAGATGGTGTCACTGTTTTGTTTTTTTAGTTTTCATTTGTTTTGGGTGAGGTTGAGTTGGGGGCACAAAATGATATATTCTCTGTATAAAAGGTAAATAAAAACTTTTTTAATTTAACTTTAATTTATTTTCATCAGAATGTTTCCCTTCCTGATTTACTGCAAGAGCCCCATTGACTTCCATTTTAATCACATTTGTTATTGTGAATGCCATGACACCATATAATCATGCTTTCTCTATTGTTGGTGTTTTTTTTACTCTTAACCAATCATCTGTCGACACCATCAATGTTTTAAACAGGCCTGTGCCATATAAATCTTAGTTTCTGGCTTATACATTGAGAGTAACAGCATATTATAGTGTGAAGCACATTTCTGAGACCTTTAGTTTATGCAGTCTCCAGTTTACAGTCATTTTCATATCGAACATAAGTAGCATAGCATTAATTTTGTGACATCCCTAAAGAATGTTAGTTATTAAAATCCTGGGTTTTTGGCATTTGGTAGTTTTGGTTAGTACTGAGGCGGAATAACTGAGTTTTGAAAGAAATCATCTTTTAGTTAGTGTTTCAGTTTAGTGGACATTTTGTCAGCTAACATAACAAAAGGTTATTCCATTTTGAACAATGTTTAATATTTTAGAGCATTAGTATCAGCTATGCCCCCAAAATATAATTATTTTTTAATTACAATAAAAGATCTGATGCATATTTTGAACTTGAAGTGACATGTTTAGAAGACCTATATGATTTATATTCCATCTTGATAATAGCACTTAATAGGTAACCTTTAAGAATAAAGGAAATCAAATATAGTTTCCCAAATTTAGCCCAGCATTACATGTGATTTTTAAAGCTAATCCTAATCCAGTATAGGTGAGCTGGTAACGCACAAGACGTCGGTTCCGTGTTCGAAAAGCAGCAGCGACTGACACATCCTCTCCCACAGAGTCTGAAATCAACTAAACAGCGTTGATTTTCATGGTGCACCTATTAAACCAACGTCTTACTGATTTACTGCTCAAGACCCAAACACTGCGAGGTCTGTTTGTGTTGTTCGTGTTTACAGTTCAGTGGGTCTCCGTGAGTCAGTCCCTCAGGATGTGAAAAACCACCGACTCCAGGGATCTCCAGAGTTTTCATTTCTGTCCACCAGGTCATCTGATCACAACCGCTTTGAGAAGCCTGACTCATGCACGACCACTCATCTGACCGCTCTTCACAACACATGACCTCACAAAAATGAGTCATCTCAGCACGGTACTTGATCAGATCATGGATTCTTCCGGAGTGTTGCTGTTTTATCAGATTCATGAGTCTGCTATACAAAATCAAGCTCCAGCTCTCTGAACAACGATACGTGAATACGTGGGGTTGACTCGCTAAAGTGTTAACTTCTCAACTTCAGCTGCTGAAGCAATAAACTCTTTAATTCCACTATTGATAACGACTGTAATGTCTGAGCTACAGAGAGCACATGTTAATAAGCCACATAAACTACTTTTAGAAAGAAAAAAATTTTTCACCTGTCCGTGCTCTACATGCATGTAACAAAATGATATATTCACACAGAAAGATAGCACAAATCAATACATGTTTCATTAAATTAATGCATTTTTTTCTCTAAACAGTGCTTTTAAAACACAGCAGTAATGTGGCCATAAAATGACGTGTTAAAAGAAAACTAAAAATTATAAAATAAAAAAAATTTCCTACCAGAAAAAGTCATTGATCTCTGTCTTCATTTTCATCCTGCACACTAAAACCACCTACAGGTGCACCGTGTCATGAATTATCCACACTTTTATGAGTGCAAAAGGAGAATTAGGGTGTCCCAAACATAGGATACATAAAAGGTTTCCAAGCGGTGCATGGATGTGTACTTTTTTCAGCTAGTTTCTGAAGAGAAGATCGATAACGCTCTATCGACTGGTCATGCACACTCTTGTCTTACTCACTAAAAAGTATCTACATTTTCTTTTGAAAATGAGCATCTATTTTAAGGGTGCAGTGTAAGTATGCAGGTTTGGACACAGTAAGTGTTGTGGCCAAAAGTGGTACTGCAACCTAAACGTGGACCCCTCAGAACCGAACGGAGTCTCTGAACTCCATGCAGTAGATAAAGGCATATTAAAATTATAGGTTTATATTTTAGCATTTATTTTAATCAAATCAGTGACATCATTTAAGAAATTTCGTGAATAAAGAGTCAAAATCCTGGATTTAAAAAAGAAAAACATTTGGTAGTTATAGTTAGTAGAGGTTGGTTAACAGATTTACGCGAATAAAAGTTATTTAAAAATATTTATCTGACATATTTTTACACTAGTTTATGTTAGCGGACAATTTACCAGCTAACATAACAAAAGGTTAGTACATTTTTTACATAAAGTTATAGCTTCCCCCCAAAATACTATTATTTTAAGCATTAAAATAAAAGATAAAGTCGCACTATATAAGTTTGTGGCCAAAAGTGGTACTGCAAGAAAAATTTTTATACATGGACCCCAGACAGGTTGCCAGATTGACGTTACACTATGTGCTAAATGGCAAGCAACGACACATACGCAGTAATGTTCTGTTAATTATGCGTATGCTTTATTTGTGAAGGTTTGAATAAACATTTTTTAAGAAACGTCTTTAAATTCAGTATTTATGAAGATGCATGCAGTAAAAACATTAGTAAAAACAAATGAATACTATTTAAAAATGTATATTTTTGAAATATATAATGTTATAAATATATAATGTTATAGCATTGTTAATCATTATTGCAAAAAAGTTAATTAGCTCTAACGCTAGAGAAAGGATAAATGTGTATACTTCAGAGTCGTTTTCTTTTTGTTTGCTTAAAGTTGATCACATGATTTCTGTGTAAAAATGAAAGAGCATTCAAAGAGATCATCTTTTAATAGTATACTGCCACACTGTATGATTGTGTCTTAATATTGTTAACAATAATAATTCACTTTTAGAATGTACAATTTATTCATGAATTTAGCAAAGTGACTTGAATACGAGAAGAATAGTTTATTCACAGCATGAATAACGTTAATCAAATGTTAGAAATTCATTGAGTAACCTGTAAAAGCATGAGAGTGCAAGGTCATTCCTCGAGGGCTGCAGTCCCTTCAAACAAAAAAAGGCTTAATTAGTGGAATCAGGTGTGTTGCATGAACGTTAAAAAGAAACTTTGCAGAATCGCTTTTCCCACCTCTGTGTAATCAAGTGAAATGATGGTCGGTCGGCGAGTGAGAGCAGGTTTTCGCATCTCTTTCCTACAAGCCGCCTGCTCTCATCTGATACAGTTAATGGCTCTGTGACATTTTGATAAAAGGATTTTTCATCGTGTCTCTCCAAGGGCTCGATAAACTGCTTCATAAATCAAAGTGTTCACACCGAACAGTCTGCCAAGCTTAGAGCCCCTTCAAAATGAATGAAATGTACACCTCAATGAAAAGCAAATAAATGTAGTCAGATGCCTTTTGTGCTGTGTGTCTCAGGATCCAGACGGTCAGTGAAAAGGCTGTCGAGAGCTCATTTATAGAAACAGGCTTCATGGGAAAATGCTTCTCACAGGGGATGCGCATTTACCAAAAACCAACCGCACACCACAGTCTGTGCAGGGCCTAAGCTGCTTCCAGAATGATAGAGCAAAGTCCTGCCACAAGCTAATGACCTCTTTTCAGCCTTAAAACCAGGCGCTCCAAATGCGATCGCATCTTAATGTTCCAGAAAGTGTGGCTTTATGAGGAGAATTGTTCAAGAACGACATTATTATAATTATGCCCTTCAGGTCCATGCAGCCTGGAGAATTAAAAGCGCAAAGAGGAAAAAAAAATGTAGTGAGTTGAAGTTTTGTTAGTAAAGTATTTTTTTAATTTTTTATTCATCACATAAATGTGTTTAAAGTACTTCATTGACTTGTTTGCTCAGCGGCATGATCTCCACGGTTTTTAGGAGGCTTCTGGAGCTCATCCTTCTGTGAAATACCAACATTTTCAGGTAGCTTCCAGGTTGCTTAATTAGACATAAAAAAGAGTGTGTGCAATTGTTTTTATCAGCTCACGTTATGGAACCTTGTCTCAACGGTTACGAATAAAAGAAGCAATAGCAGGTACAGATCCAAGTGAAAAGGCCCCCAAAAGCTACAAAAGTTAAAAAACAGCTCAGGGGACAAAGTAAAACTTTCTGGCTTTTAACTCTGTACGGTCCACTGCTTGCATTTTATTTTGGATTTGATTTTATTTTGTTTGATCTGTTTCAGTAATTTTTACGAGTTTCTTAAAATGTATGTTTGTGGTCTAATGTCTTCGAGACAAACTGTTTTGTGCAGCACTTGTGACAACGGAGATTGGACAATATTGCATCAGAAATAAAGTATGGTTAAGACTTTCACACCGAGGCTGAAGTAGGACAATCTCGAATATTGGGAACAATGGATTGTGTACACATGTGTTAAATTTGTAAACTAAAACTTGTGTAATTTACTGTTCTTTAAATAAAAAAAAACTGGGTAAAAAAAGTATTTTTCTTTCTCGCTCCAACTGTGTGTGTGTGTGTGTGTGGGTGAGTGGGGGTGTGTGTGGGTGGGTGGGGGAGCACATGCTGGTGTGTAGAAGAGCTTCGGGCATGAAGACGAATCCTTGTATTGATCGGAGGGTGTCTGTGGCCCAGAGGGGGTCAGACTTTTCTACCCGTTTGATCAATATGTGGCCTAACCCCACTTATTTCAGACAAACTGAGCTTATATTTACAACACACACACACACACACACACGCACGCACACACACAAACGCACACACACACGCACACGGACACACGCACACACACCTGTAGGGGAGGTTGAACATGAACAGCAGAAATAAATGTATGCGTCAGAGAATCAGAGAAAAAGACCAAAACAAAAGAATTAGAAAGAAAGGGAAGCTGTGTAGCTCCGATGAAAGATCCCTTTCTTTTAATTCGGCAAAACTGTGTACACACTCACCATTCATGTGTGTTTAATGGGCTCTTTTGTACTGGGAGAACTGGGAAAGTGTACAGACGTCCAGTGGCAGTCGAGAAGCGCTGATATCTGATCCGCTTTGAGCTGAAACCATGCAGGGAATTCAGATGCACAAAGACTTTGAAAGAAGAAAGACTCTTGAAAGGCGTTCAAACAACTATTCATGTTTAGCAAGTCACTTATTGCTAAAAATAGATGCTCACAATTTGTGTGAAAGGGTTTTTAAGTGTCCCTCACTGCCCAAGGGCTCATAAATGAGTACATATGTAAAATAAGTTAAATTGTGTAACAGGGATTCATCTGTGACAGATCAGAGAGATTTCACACCCGGATTGAGCGAAGTGGTTAAAAACTCATGAAATGTTGGGAAGAGTTCCAATGTAATTCAGATCCACCAATAAAGATACTTTTCCATTTAATTAAGCTGCAAGTTGCAATGCAGGGCTCAAGCCAGAAGTAGTATTCCTGAAGTAGTGTCTCAACACACTGATCTGAATTGAGTTCGGATGGCTTCTTTGAAGGGTCCTTTTTGGAATTTTCAACCCCATTCTGTTTAATGTTTATGCAGTGATGCTCCTCACCCTTGGATGGCGCTCAAGGGTAGTGATGTTGTTGGTGAAAAGAAATGACTCATAAAGAACGACTCTTGTTGGGAGTGAATTGTTGTCTTTGGTGCAGGCGCTTTACACTGTTAATAATCAGAGACACAGGTAAGCAAGTTCATTTACGTGGATCTGTCTATTGTCTTCTATTTTTGGGTCTTTGCTGTAACAGTTATTGCGAGTTATATCCGTACTCTCCTTGGGGAAGCCTGGTGGACAAGTTTCTGCCAAGACCTAGACTGACCCGCACTACCACGCTTTAAATTCAAATGAGTCCATTTTACAAAAAAAAAAAAAAAATTAAGGGAATCTTTCAAAGCAAACTTAGGAGGAAAATCTTAGTATTTTTTTTAAATGTCATTAATTAAAAGTACATTTAATTAATCCACTTTAATTCTAGTAGGGTTAGTTTATCAAGTTCATGCAACTTAATATTATATTTTTGGTAATGCTGACTTAAAAATCTTAGTGGAATTGTTTTGAAAAAGTTTTTCAAAGTAAACTGAACATGCTGACCTAAATAACAAAAGACACTCAGCATGAATCTAAAACTCTTAGAGTTAATGATAAAGTTAAGAGATGCAGTCCTAAACAGTTAATAGGCAATACGATTTTACAGATCATAAGAGCAAAAAATACTGTTAATTATCTTAATCGGCGGTTGTTCAAACCTTTGCCTTTAGGCCATGTGCTTCAGCAAGGTTTGGATGTATGGGGGAGGGGAGTTGGGCTTCATTGAGCATGCCAGGGACATGTAGATTTTGAGTAGTTTACTTAAGTTTTAATAGCAATCTCACATATTTATTAAACATTTTACCAATACTTAACTATTTTAAGTAAACTCAACATTCTAGTAAAAATATAATAAATTGACCAGTGCATCCTCTCTCTAGTGATCTACTGATACCTTTTGCTCGTTGTATTTGATGTAATCCTACTCTAGTGTGCAATAAACTCCAAAATCTTTTAGTATTCTTTTACATCTTTGTTATTTACCATCATGCTTGAAATAAAAACTGTAAAGAGGAAAGAAAAAATCAACAACAGGAGAAAAGGGGAAATGAGGAAAATAATTAAATGGCGATTATGAGACGAGAAAGAGAAAAAGCAGAAGAAGAAAGCAAACCAACAAACACAGCCAGAGGAGAAAAAATATGCACAGCAAGATTTTTTGCTTTTATTTTGCTTGATTATGATGAACAGACTTCTGGAAAAGTTGCTGGGGCCCCTATGTCTATTTTTGCTTTAGGCCCCAAAAAATGGTAATTTCGCCATTGGTTCTAATATTGGAGTGTTTTGGTTAGTTTGATCATTATTGTGATCTTGGGAGAAGTTGGCAAAGTGAATTCAAACTGGCAGAGATTTTGTTTAAAAAAAAAAAGTTACTTAAGAGTAAAAGTAAAATAAATGTACTTAAGTAGTCATTTACTAGACTGATCTGAACTAAATAAAGCAAAAAACTCATATTGAGTGCGCATAGTTGGTCAATTTCATTACTTATAGTTTTATTTAAAAAAAATTGTAATTTTGTATTTAAAATGAACTTTATGGACTATTTGCATCTAAATCTAGCAGCATAGCCATGTTCAAGCATCATCTAGAAGTAAGAGTACAGATTCTTCACCCAAAAAAAATATTAAAAGTTTTTAAAAGTACTCAAGTATTAGCTACCCTAAAATGTACAGAAGTAAATTAAACTACGTAAATGTTATTAGCACCCACCTCTGTAAACTTTAATGATTTTGTACACCAACAGGAAAACAGACACTGCTAAAAAAAAATGTCTTAAAAAAAAATGTGGGAAAAAACTCTAAATCTCTTCGTTAACCCAAAAAGAGGTTTTATATATTAATTTCATGCATTTTCTGTGTGAGAAAGAAGCCCATTCTTTCTCTGCTCACCATCACCCCAGTGTCTCCACAGAGACTGCATCCGCTCATAAAGAAGCGGAGTCTTCAGTGTAATCCAGAGTGCCTGGATTCCTCGCAGCGATAGACACAGACGCGGAACATCATACATGTACACACTGCTTCCGCTTTCTCTGCTGAAAAAGCTCTGGCCATCCCTCGGTCTGTTTTCATTTAATAAACTGCAGAATATATCCACATTCCTCTGGGATCGACCTTTATTATCTGGCTTTGGACACTGCTCCTTAAAATCCATGTTTATTTCCGCTTGCCCCTCAAACACTATCAAATGAATGAAAGACACAGAGAGCTTGTGCAGCATCTAAAGGTCAGAAACTAGACTTTGCTGTGTAATTAGACTCCTTTTTCCATAAAGGAGGCAAGAATAGTGGCTTATATTGAAAGCAAATTATTTCAGTCACTTAAAACTGTTAAATGTTTGCCTTTCAAAGAAAAAACCCTCAGACCAAAATGTATAAACAGTAAAATTCAGGTGAAATAGTCATGATTTTTGAGGAGTAGTCTTTTTTTGTATTTAATCCTGTCAAAAAAAGACAATTTACAACTTAAACCTCAAAAGAAAGAAATAGAAAGCATTTACAGCAATTATATTCTGCCCTACATTACATCTTCTATTACTCTTTTCCAAAGATAATATGTTAAGATCTTTCTTTCAAAGCAGAACTTCATGAGATCTGATTGGTTACAGGGTGGGGCTATGGCCAACAGGTGTGGCTACAGGCATTTTGAGCTCCCAAAAAATTATTTGAGCCATGCATATGCTATTTTTGCTGATTTATTTACAGAGTCAACATGATAGAAAAAGCTGCTGTGTTCTAGGGAGATTCTTAGTCAGTCTTCCTATTTAGGCATTCTTGTGATAGACGGCCCAGCTAAGTAACCAAAATAAAAATATTACAGGCCTGAAACCTCACAGTAAAAACGTTCAGACTGTTGTGCTGTAAAAAAAAAGACTTGTTGATTTTACAAGACATTTAACTGGGATAACGTGTGATAAAACACGGTGCTCTTGGTGAGCAGTTTCAGAGAGCCAAGACTCTCCAGCCCTTACGATTACATTACTGTCTCTCATTCAGTCCTATTTTAAGGCTGCACACTGGGTAGGTATCTAGTGCTGGCTCCAGTAGCTGCTATATTAGCATTAGCGGTGAGCTGTTGCCAGAACGTCCCATACAAAATGTACACGAGACACAAATAACTGCATTCCTAAACCCAAGAGACCTGGAAAGAGTCATAGTAGGACGCAAGAGTCACTTTCAGGTGAAGGCAAGTGAATTTAACAAGTATGTGAAAGCTAAAGTTTACTTAGATTCTTCAATAAGGTATAACATTTGATGTTTCTAGGTATTTTTATAGTATTATTATCTACTAACAGTATGTTAGAACTAGTTAGTTCAGTTACATATCTTCTATATACACATTTTATAATATGACAAATAAGGACTACATTTTCTGGCCAAAGCAGAGCACGCATCGATTGAGAACTTGAGGACCATGTCTGAAGTGCAATATGCAATTAAAAAAAGCAGCTAAAAGCTGTAAGGGATCTACCACAACTTAATTTTCTAAATTTGTTCTATAAACAATGTTTGCAGACATTGTATCCTGCAATAATTATAGATGTTTTAACAACTTTCCAAGTCTCCTCACACTTAAGACGGATGTGGCTTCTTGCCCGTGGATGGCGCTATGGGGACAAAGTTTTTTTTATCTTTGTGGGCTTTGTCAAAACTCTGGTCAGACAACAGTGAGACGAGCTACTGAATGGGAAAACTATTATTTTCCGGAATTTCTTCTCTCCTTCTCATTCTTCTTCTTCACTGTTTTCTGTTGTGAGGTTGACGCAAGAATGTCTTGAGGGCAACCCAGCCGGCACATTAACACGTCGTCAAAAGAGCCAGCTTCCACTGGTCAATGCATGCCTTCACCTCACACAAAAAACCAACGTGACATCACAGAGCCAAACTTTTTTACATTTCTGCAAAATGCTCACTTTTGGCTCGAGGCACAATTGTTCATGAAACTTTGGATCGACAATTGGTCTAGATGTGTGATGTGCCTTAATATACCATGTTTCTCAGATTGTCTGATTGTCACTAGCTTTAACTGCTGAGCCATTCATTTTCTACTAACCAAACTGCAAACAAAAGAAAGTCCTATTAGGCGTGCATAGAGAATCCTTTATTGTGCACCAACAACAAATAGAAGACTTTGTTCTTTTTAGTCTAAAAGGAGTCTGAGTGCAAATAGCATAAATTTAATAAAATAAATAGATTTATTAAATGAAGGTTGTTTGACCTCCATTAAACAAAGTAAAAGACCATTAACATTTTTCTAAAGAAAGGTAGAAATCATCACCACCTTAAGAGCTCTTTAAAATAAAGCTCTGCAAGCGCATTGATGGAATATTATGGCTGAGAAAAACTAGAGAAACAGACATGGCCAATATTAAAAGTTTCAGATTAGTTTATGCATGTTTGTGTAATCTTATATTCCAGTTCTGGAAGCACAAAATGGCTCCATGATCATAGCGCCTCCCACTGACCAGATGAACCACTAATGCAGCGCATGTGCGGTCTGAACAGGGAATGTAAGAGTAGCAGACCTGTGCCAAATAGCAATGCCTTATTTAAAAAGTGTAAAGAAGTTCTTAAAGTTGATTGGTCTGAATTATGACTTACAGGTGAGGTTCGTTCAGCAGGGGGCGTGGTGGAAGCATGGCAGTGGGAGGAACATGGCTAAATAGTGCATTTAGTAGAGCACAATTATTTGAGTTGATTCAAAGACACTATTTATGATAAATACTGCATTTTCAAAGTTATTAAGGGTACAGCACAGATGGGCCAATGATAAATTATTTAAAATATTTTTAGCTAAAATGTGAACCAAACATACCCACTCAGATCTGTAAGGTTGCATGTTTTTTGGTATCTTTTTATTTATGTTTATAAATCACTTGCTGGAATTTAAATCAAAACCATTGATCTGTAAATAGAAAAAAAAAACATATTACCTTTTTACCAAGAGGTGTAAAATAGGGTAAAGCTGTTGGTTTGTAGATTTTCCTCAAATCTACCTTTAATAAACACAAATAATACACCTTACATGACATAAATATGGCTTTTTTTCAGCCTTCTTTGCATAAGAACAGTAATGATTTAATACCAATTCCTACTTGATAATAAATAAACAGAGCTTTTTACAGAAAGTTTCATGACACTTGCGTTATTTTAGGTTTCAGTTTATTATAAAAGGAAGGCATTCCAAACATCTGTGATGCTTGTCACAGTGTTTTAAAAATCAGTCTCTTCTTTAAACATGAAAGAACATTCATGCACACCCGCATCGCACTTTTCTGGGGTTTTTTTTTCTTTGCTTGCTAAATTATATTTAGTGCAATTTTACACATTTAATTTAACCACTAACCTGGTCGAGTTTTTTTTTTGTCTTCTTTAAAAACATTCCTATCAAAAAATTTAATTAAATTATATGAATTAAAAAATGAAATACTTGAACCACATCATAATAGAGGATTTCTTTTAAAACCGATAACGTACAAAAAAGTGTGATGTTCTATTTTAACATTCTTTGTCCTTTAATTTCAGCGACAGTTCAAACTATATACAGTACATGCCACCGAGAGCATATCATTCAAAGTTCCATTCAGCAACATTATGTACTAGTGTGGGGTGAGTCCCATGCTGCTTGGGCACTTTTTGCTCATTGATGAGAGCTGTAATATCTTTAGCCTGTGTGGAGAGAGAGTTGAACCACAGAGTCACACAGATGAGTCTCGCTAAACACGAACAGAGCCGTTTAAAACCCCTCGAAAAGGAACTCGAAGAGGCGGAACCTCTCTTAAACTCTGATCGGGAAACGTCATGCACAGTCATCAGCCCAAAATCAAAAGATAGATAACAGAAAATCCATTTTATTTTAAGAACAAGTGCATTTTTATGTCATAGTTTTGGTGATGCTGATTGTCCATTAGCTTCAAAATAAGTATTTTTAATTTTATTCAGTCGAGCTTCAGGGTTCAAAGACATTATGTCCTCCAACAAATCTTGTTTTCTTCAACTAAAGTATTTTATAGTTTGGATTTCATTTAACAGTTATTTTTTCACTAAATGCTCAGTTTGCAAATCAATTATTTTATAGCACTTTTTTTTAGCAGTTGCTGCAAATAGCTTTACAAAGGCCTGGTGTTGATTAAGAGTTAAAAAGAAATTCCTATTGGAAAGGAGTAGAAATACTGGGTGATTCAAAAAGAATATCACAACTATGAAAATTGAGAACTCTACATAGAAGAAAAGGAGAGCTGTCGTCGATTTAAGGAAGCTCTGAAGTTTAATTTGGTTGAACAAACTTTGTTAAGTACTCTTCACATTGATTAATTACCCATCATGTTTCTTTGATTAAAAACTGAAGGGATTGTAAAGTTCCTTCTGAGATCAGGAAGAATAATTGCTCCAGTTCCGTTAATAAGGGATGATTCATAGAATAAAACACTAATGTATAGGCCGGTTTAAACCAATTTTGTGACTAAATAAAGTATCCAACACATGTATTTTATATTAATATAAAGACGTGTGTCTATACACCAAAATCATAGATTAAGCTATTTGTCAGCGATGTTCCTCAGCACTGCTAGCGCTGAGATGTGAGTTTGATGCTAACAGTGCATGTAGCCATCCATTGCATCTTAACTTTACACAACTGCCAAAAAGTAAAAAATAGGCAAGAAATTGCATTATGGGAGGTTTTGAGGGGCAGAGAAGACAAACTTTACAGTTGTTAGTGCTGTTCTATGGTTCTCACTCACAAGATCTCCTGCTTTAGAAAGCATTTGTGTTAATCTGTTTTTTGTGATGCACCGATCTTAATATTTCATGGCCGAATGATTTCAGATTTTTTTTTACCAAATTGGACGATATTTTTAGAAGCCTTTTCTTTCAATGCTTAAATTAAGAACTACAAAACTTCGACCATCAACAAGATAAAACTTCCTTTTGATGAAAGCCCAAGGAAAAGATCTTCTTATCTATCTACAGCATTTTCAAGAAACTTTAAAATATTTGTATTAAATTAAATCTGACAACTACTATCTGTATTAAATGTCTTTGGAGGGCCCTTGCATTTTACAAAACTATCCTTCACCAGTTCTGTTTTTAAAAAGTGCTCTTTTGTCTTCATTATGCAATACATTTATACTTCTTTTCATTTTAGGAGAACAAGACGGACATACTTTAGAAGAACCCAGACATGTTCCTGGTGTTCCCCGTACATTTGTAAATATGTGCACAAGTTCGTGTTTATGGTTTTCAGATGAAGGGCCACTGCAGCCCCAGAGCAAAGACGATGATGATGATGCTGGCCATGGATCCGATAGAGCTGGCTTGGGAGTAAGGTTTTCTCCCTTTGCTGGGAGAGTCGCTTTTCACGGGAACCTTCTCTTTATTTCCCGGTTTATCAGCTGCAAGAAAGAGTGAGAACAACACAAACTGTCAGATTTCTCACATGGCTGAGGGAACAGTCTGTAGAACAATTTGCTCTGTCTTGTTGAGTGTGGGTGGCTCCGCTCACAAGCGCTTTACATAAGCACCACCTCACTTCCTGTCTGGGTGATAAGTTTTCGAAGCGTAGCTCAGTCTAGCTCTTTATCCTTCTGTCTTCAGGTTGCTATCTTCAAAGACCTTCATTCATCTCTCAAAATGTTTTTTTTAATCGTCTACTTTTTCTGTACCTCCATTGGAACCATGCATTTCGTTCTCACCAAAGTTCCTCTGATAGGAAATTATTATATTATGTATATGGCTAATTAATCAGGTTGCCTAATTAGTTTAAGAGTGTCTCTGTGTCACTTAGAAACAACATTCAGTGTTTCAGTTTGAATTTTAATTTTTTTGATAGATTACATGTTATAAATCAGTGTCATCATCAAACACACCCTGCAAGACCTGTATCGGATCGTTTCCAGACAGTCTGAAAAGCTAAATTCTTATTTTTATAATCCAACACAAGGTCCTGAATCTGATATTCAATGTTTTGAAATGTTAAGTTTGTCTGAACAGTCATGTTGCATTTATCTGTCATCGGGAACAACTCAAACAGACTTTCTCACAGACACGAGTCACCAGGGAAGACTCTTGCAGGGAATTCGATAGGAAGCCGCTCGGAGACATTTATAGGTGTGAATGAAGCCAGTGTTGCAGAACTTCTAACTCTACCTCTGTCATTATTCCATAGTTCCTGCTATCTTTCATCTCAATATTCTTCTCATTAGAATTTAGCGCTAATAAAGGTGATGCTAAGTATATATTCAAGTCAACCACATGAGACCTTATAACAGGGGTGTCCAAAGTCGGTCCTGGAGAGCCACTGTCCTGCACATTTTAGTTGCGACCCTGATGTAGTACGCATACTACTCTACTTCAGCCAATCAGAGGACCATAATTAGTGCCACAGGTGTGTTTCATGATGGTTGAACCAAAAATGTGCCCTCCAGGACCGTCTTTGGACACCCCTGCCTTAGAAGAACATTCACATCAATGTCTACTCTGTAAAAAGCACACTGATTTTGTGTCCTCCACCTGTGGAACAACACTCCATTCACACACAAAATAGAGGACAGTTTTTGTAATTTAAAAAGTTTCCAAAAATCCAAAATTAGACAGTCATAGAAACACAAATTTTCCTATTTGGGTCTACAACTAGGTATTTTATTTCACAAGTTCACTTCAATTTCTCAGTCACAAGTATATTTGGCAAGCAATAACAAGCCTACTGGGGGAGCCCCGGTAAATGAAAAGTGAAAAGGGTCTGTGGTGGAGTTTTTTTGTTTTAAGCGTCAAATCAGAAATGATCTTAGGTTGTTTAAATACTAGTAAGATGGCCGATAGCAGTTTATAACAGGAACCAATTGCCAATATATGATCCTCCTGCAGAAAATAAATGGCATGAAATGGCATTACCTGAAATTCGATTATGTCTCAAACACATTAAATAATCAAAATGCTTGCAAAGAATCAAGACCAAGAAGGTAGAAATAAAAAAGAAGAAAACTATAATCATTTTTAAATATTAAGTATAGGTTTAAATTATTAAGTTTTAAAATCCTAAATATGTACATAGTTTTGATTGCATTGGATTTCACTTGCAGAAACCTGATATTTAATCATTGATGATAGCTATAGCATAGCAAATAACTAAAATTTTTTTATTCCTGTCAAAAATAAGACCCATTTCAGAAGATTCATTTTTCTCCACTTTCTCTTAGATTTTCTGCATAAACATTTTCAACCACTGATCTATTGTCAAACTCATTTTCTAATTTACTCAATGACAAGAGGTTCTACAAAATAAAACAAATTAAATATATGGGTGTCAATGAGCCCATACTCGCAGATGAGTCATATGACACAGCATATTTGTTACAGCCTAATCAATGCTTTAATATGTTTCTTAGTGTTCGTTCAGATGAAACCAACAAACAATCTGTCAAATCAAGTTAATTATTTAAGTGGACTTGTTCTATTATGATGCCAGTGTTCGTTGCATTTCAACTTTTGCTGTATGTAAGGTGCTCAGTGTTTTACATGTTTATGCTTTACAGTTTGACAGTGGTCATGGTAAAACATGCAAAAAGTGCTAATAGAGACCCATAGCTTCAGTAAAATAAAAATAAAAATCAGTACGTATATAAATTGAATTCACTAGTAAATTTTGAATCGAACCTATATGTTGAAATCTATACAACATTTAAATTGTGGCTCCAATGAAATCTCCAGAAACGTTAGTTAATTCCACTCTGCATGTCAGATTCTTTAAATAACACCTGTGTATCTAACAGAGCTAATAAACAGGCAGCTAAAATAGCTGCACTACATACAGTTTCACCTCAAAATAGATCCAGACGACCTCAATAACCTATGTATCTCTGACAGGAAAAAAACCTGGGTATCAAAACACAGTGCAGCAGAACCTGAAGCTTGCCCTCACTGGAATACAAGACTCTAAAAGCAACATATTACAAAAATCCCAACAAATGCACTCTCAAAAAATACCCAAGAGCATTTGAGAGCATTCCTACAGTTCTACAGGTTTTTTTTTCTCTTGGGTTTATTCCTCCAGTAATCCTTTATTGCTTCCATCAGACTCTCTTTGGATGACCTGTAAGTCTCAATGCTCTCACTTATGAAAGTCAGGAGGAAAGAATGTCTCCAGATACTATCAGTCACCACGTAACCAAAGCAGCTTGCAATTCAGACATCGCTAAGACTAAATAAGGATTGTGTTATTCTCATTCTTTTTACTTCTTTCAAATTGTTTTTCGTTTCATTCAGAGGTTAAACAATCTGGATTAAAATGTAGCATTTGGATTTGGGAGTGACTTTATGTCCAATAACTAAAAAGGAAATAAAATGGATAAGATAGTTCACACCATTTGGTTCACTGGTTGTTTTGGGAAAACCTTCTGATTCCATCCGCTGCTGAAAGTTTATCAGGCCTCAGATAGGACTGTCTTGGGGATTATGAAGGCCAGTGTTTAGACAGCGAAGCTTTGTTGGTGTGACTTGCAGGTTCACTGACAGTTGATTCAGCTTTGGGGTGTTTTGGACACAGATCACAAGACAAAAAAGATGCGCTGGGATCGAAGAAAAAAAATAATCACTTGCTGATGGTAAGGTTTAGTAGCTCAGCTAACAAACATAACAGAAAGAAATGGAAAATGACAGATATCCCTGCACAGGTATTAAAACATTCCAGTAATGTAGTTTTTGTTAAGAAGTTTTCTATTATGTAAGGAACCGTTAAAACAGAACATTCTGTTTTTTAGAAATCAGAGATGATTATTTCCATTTCTGTTAATTAGAGCCCCCATGTGTCTGACGAGAGCAATGATCTATATCTCTCTCTGGAAATCAATAAAACAGGTTTCCCCAAAGGTTCTCAATTACCACATGCCTTACAAACTAGCCACAGGAGACAAGCAAACCTAAAACACACCTTTACCTAGTTTGCTAACACATAAACCCATTATATTTTTGTTTCTGTTTAGATCTGTGCATACACTCTAGCAATGTGTGCATCTGTTATAGATCTCACCTGCCAGTTGTTGGGTTAACTTGGTTATTAGCACCACCAATTAAATTGTTAATTTAGTATTTTCTTTCTTCAGCATGATTCACAGGGAAACAAAGAATGTTTAAATTTGGGCAGCTTGAAGATCCATGCAAGTTGGATTTATGAATGTTTGAGTAAAGAACAATTGGCTCAGATGCCCTCACCTATTTTTTCTATGAGTATACAAGCATAAAAGTTCAACATAGTCTCTCAAAAATCCTATTCGCCTGTGCACCTCATCGCCTCCACTCTTAACTTCCACCTGGTTTAGAACCTTTTCTCTACCTGAACCTACCATACCATTTTCTCCAAAATAATAAAGCCTATGGTACTGGAAAGAATCACGTGGAAGCCCTACAAGTCAGTATTTCCTCATTTTGTATATATATATATGTGTACAGTGTACAGTATATATACAGTTTTGTATATTTTGTATATATTTCTGACAGACCCCAAATGCAAGGACAGATGTAAATTATGGAATCTAACAAACCCATTAAACATTAAGGGAATTACATAATCACCCATATATCTACCATCAACCATCAAGAAAAACCTACCTACCTACTATATCTCATTTGGTGTTGAGATATCCCTTTGGTTCCAAAATACATTCACCAAAACTCTACCATCAATATATCTATACATCAAGCTTAAAAAACATCCATATAATATCCACCCAACCATAACAAGGTTTAGTGTAAATCCAAATCTGCCAGTCCACAAATTCATTTTGTTAAAGACAGCACAGCCACTCAAAGGCAGTGTGTGTTATTCTGTGTGTAACCATCCAGCGCTCTGTTTGACTCCTGTGAGAGAGTGTGGGTAAATTAAACAAATTCATCAGGGACCATCACAAAAGCTCCCGTGAGAAGGAGTGAAGGTGCCTCTACCACTAATTGTCCTCATGAGCAATAACGAGCATATTTCACACGGATCTGGTAGGTCTGTTCTCGGCCGCCGACCATGCAAACAGGAGCTTGACCTTCTGTTGCCAGGCAATACACCTTTGTAGAGCAGCCAGGCACTGATAAAGAGCATTCAGATTCACAATAAAGAATGACCAGAGACAAAAAAAGCACTTGCTTTTTCAAACTCAGGCCACGGAAATCTCTCCACAGGGATGAAGTTCCGGTCCATGAAGGAGAATCAAACCACTAGCAGAGGTCGAAACAACAGCAAACAGCACTTAACAAACATAAAATAAAAGCAATGGTTATGGAAAACCATCGACAGCATACTGCACCCATTTGAAATCACAAAGATGTCCAAGTCCAAGTGTGTAATGTTCACCTATTACCATCGTATCGTGTTGTTAGTGGTGGCACAAGAATGAGCCATCCGGATAAGAGGAGGGTGGGATCTGGTAATATCAGGTTCTGTCTACTGTGCACGTAATGTCCACCTGTTCTTAGCGGACTGTTTTAGTAAAAGTGTTTGCACCTCGAGCCAAAAATAATGGGCGCAGATTCGAGCTCACAAATCTCTCTTGACTGATAGGTGTGAAAGAAAAAAAGTTCAGCTCTGCCATGCTGTTCTGGTTTGTCACAATGTGTGATCTCACAGTCATCCAATGAAAGCTGGCTCTTTTGATCATGTGTTCGAAGTGCTTTTGAGCGAGCAGCTGGGTGTCCCTCGATACACACTCTCGCATCGACTCACGGCAGGAAATCAAAGAAGATGAACAAAGAAGAAGAAGTTTATGGAAGACAATATGGATATTGAAAAGCCAACATCATGCTGGTGTCCGACCATCACGAGTTGTTCGATAAGAGGTCAAGGATATAAAAACAAAAGAAGGAAGTATGGCGCGGCATGGTATTGGAAGTCGATGGTGATTTTCAATGTCTTGCAATTTTTTTGAACGTTTAGCGCCACCCCAGGGCAAGAGCATCACTTCATCAACAGAGGTGTGAAGCTTGTGATAATCTCCCGGTATTAAAATAATATATTTTATATAATAATGGAATAATGTTCGCTGAGCTAGTTGTCCAGCACTACCCATATTTTCTGTTTTGTTTCCTAAACTGTTATTTCTATTCTACCTTTCATAGTGTCTTTTAGATTCTCTAGTCCTCACTCCGTTTTCTTTTGGTGTCTCATTGTCTCCTCATTTCTGGGAAAAGAAGTTGCCTTAACAAAGTTAATCGTTGGATGCGCCGCTGTTCTGACTTGAGCCTGTCGAAGAATTTAAGAAAGTTCTTTATGACGACAAATCAGGGCCAATAATCGAACCTGTCTTTATGATGGTAAATAAGAAGATTCTCAAAAGTTGAAAACGGAACTGCACTTTACAGTCTCTGACAGGGACCTCAGATTGATTGGAATTTTGCGTGGTTAGTGAGTGATTCACATGTTAAGTCAATGGAGAGCTCCAATATGAATTCTGTGCAGCAAAGGTGGATTGTTTATGAAAAGTGATGGCACAGATAGCTCAGCATCACCTACACACAGAGGAAGTCCAACTTTTTCACATTTCAGGAGACCTTCCGGCACAATTTAAGCCCTGGCAGGAACTCTTTTCCCGGAAGACAGCTGTGATTGGACGACTGTCTGTCAGTTAGTTTCAGTTGCCTCAACGTTCAGCCAAATTTCTTCCAACAAAGATATTAACCCACTTATAAAATTAATCTTTAACCAAACAATAATGACAGGACATGAAGATTTCCAAACATTACACGTAGATTACAACTTAAATAAAAAAACTAAAACAGCTTGTAAAGATCTAACCAATCAAATGCTGCATTTGTTTGTAAAGTATAAACTATATTCAATAACTTGCTTTAATCCAATCCCAATAAGAACTTGTGTACAGCACTGTATTATGGATGTTCAGTTTTCCACTCATGTGAATCTTCTTATCGCAGAAGTGATCGTCATGTATGCTTTCGATTATTGGCATTCACTTCTCATCAAAGTTATTATTAAGAAACGCAACAGTTTTGTATTCTGAATTATGTGCATAATAAGGAATAAAAAAATATGCAAACACTGGAATGCAAACACTCAAAACTGTGTACCTTTCAGACTGTTTTTGAACTTCTGGAACAATGTTACTGCAAAGTCCCATCTGAAAACAGTTTCAGATCTCAACACTCTTCCTTCTGAATGAGCAAATCGTATTTCCTCATATTTTATTGAGAGAGAAAAAGGAGCATTTGTGGGTGTTTGAACAGAGGGACTTTTCTTCAAACCCTTAAATCCACGAATCCTGCAAAGGTGCTTCCCAGCTGTGGTGTCTGCCTGAAGGGGAACATTCCAGAAACATTGACCAGGATATGGCCTGCTCTCAGCCGCCTTACCAAGCTTATGTCTCAATCCTAGAGATTATGACTGTTACTTTCAGCCGAGCACGCACATCAGTACTGTAAGCAAAGACCAAAAAAAAATGTTTGTAGCCTGTTTTCTCTAGAGAAAAGGGAGTGTTATGTAATTCATTGAAGATAAGTTTGATGCAACCACTTCTAAAAATTGGTATGACAAATGTTTTTTTAGAATTGTCTGTAAAATCCAAGGATAAACCAGTGTGATGCTACTTAGAAAAAAAAAACACGTTTAAGGTTTTAAATAATAATTGAGAGAAATTTCGGAAAGACTAGTTTGTGGCTAAACTATTGCGCTTCACTATACGATTGTTGGGTCAGTGTTTTCAATTATATTTCTCATCATTATGTGATTTCAGAAAGAAAAATATTTTTTAGGCATTTTTCAAAAACCACAAGTTTCTCAAACTACCTTTTGAAGTGGATTACGCAGCTGGATCGAAGCCCAGAACTTTTTTATTTCTGAGAGAAGTTGTCCCAAGATCTGATAGTTTGAGTTAAATATATTAAAAAGAAAAAACATGATGCAAGTTTTTTTTTTGCTGTGAGCAGAGCTACTGTAAGTGCTGAAAATGCATGTTTGTGTTGAAAAGTAGGACAAAACGACTTACCAACAGATACAAAATTTAATAGCACACTGGTGATTTTATTTTGTTATTCATACAATGGTCTCAGGTCTAAGAACAACTTATTTAAAAAATCACAGGTAAAGCTGGTTGTGCTCGCGCTTTTCTGTCTTTTCTGACAGAGCTCTGATGTTACAGATGTTTCTTGTGGCTTATGTGTTCTCCTTGAATCTGATCGTAGCATAAGTAAACAGGTGACTTTAGTGACCAGGAAATTTTGGAATTTGTGATACATTTCCAATCTGGAGGGATTGTTATGTCCTGCTGACCTGGAGATGGCCATAAATGCCTTTATTTCCTGCAAATTTGATCATCGCAGCGCCATCTATAAGCTTATTTCATGTCGCAGCCATTTTGAAAATGATGAAAGCGAGGCTGTTTGGACAGAAAAAATGCCACATTGATGTCTGTGCAAATATAAACAATAATTAATGGAAGTCATCAATGTGAGTGTGTGGGTCATAAAGGCCATTTTTGTACATTGTGGAATTTTTAACAATGTGCAAATTTTGGACCACAATTATGCCCATTCTTAATCAAATTTCTTGTTTTTTTTAAGCATAAATAACATTTACTATGTCAGTAAAAGCTTCAAAACTTCCCTTTCTTTAGTCTTTAATGAAAGTGACAGAAACCTGCTTCAAGCAAATGTGTGCACGATCATGAACAAGAACACGAACTGCCTAACTCAGGCCTTATTTCAACACACCGAATTTAAAACGCTCTAGCCCATTGTGGATTCCTGCTGACATTTTTGTTTTTAGAAACCCAAATGATAGCAGTCAGCACTTGTGTCAAAAATGCTGAATTTTCAGGCTCAAGAGAAGGAAGCCAGAGACTATGAGGATGACTACACATCATAACACAATGATTCTAAAGAATGATTCCAACTATCCGACAAGGGTCCAGACTAACTGGATTGCCCTCGTCAGCATATATGAGTGTACAGGGAAGGTGCCAGGACAGCGTGTTAGTGTCTAGTAGGCATGACAGAGTGAGATACATGCCATCTGAATTAATAAACTAGAACATATATTTGCATGTGCAAGGGATAATATACACGATTTTACAAACCGTATTCATAAATCCAACACATACACATAGAGAAAATTGAGACGATGACAGAAAAAATGGCAGATCACCTTTAATTTTTTCCCAAACAGCAGAGAAATATTGTATTCAGTTCATTATTAATTATGAAAATGAAAGAAATCTTAATTCCCATTTAATAGGAAGTGACTGAACTGCAGTTCCTTGACCAACCTCTTGAGGTTGACGCCAGAAGTGTCTTTGGAGCTGAAAAAAAAAAAACATTTTTCCACCCCTGGCTCCATTTTGGTTTGTTGATTTAGATCGCTAGTTTTGATCTTCATGAAAACTTTGAGGGGGTGATTTATTTTTGACTTGTTTGTTTAAGATTTTATCAAATTTAAACCTTCAGCCAAACAGGCATCTTCTCTACGGCCATGTCCCGCCTCTGTGGACGCACTGGCCACGCCAGTTCCTGAGCCTCTTTTAACTTATAACCAGAAAGCCATGGATGACATCACGGACACTCCATCCATGTTATATACAGCCTATGGCTTGCACACAGTTATGCCTATAAATCTTCCTAGTGTGCTCTACGTCCAATCTCATTCAACTTTGGTCCAAAGGCTAAAAAGCGGGTTCCCTTACACAACCACTGTCACCACACCAGCAGCGGTTGCATGGAGACGCAGGATTCCAGAATTCCCATGAACCCCATCCAGACCCACAGACATTTAGAAGGAGTTTTAGGTTCCCAGCTTCGGTTACTGAGGGAGAGAAACTGGTATTTTGGAGGAGAGCGGAGTACCGGAGTGAACGCTGAGCTGAAAACAGCCCGCAATCCATCTCCTGCCATGCTAGCCAAATAGTGAAGGCTACGAACAAAGGCATCATGAAAAGTGATCAGCTATAATGAGCTCTCTCGATGTCTCCTGGTCACTTTTGAGCCAAACTCATGGTTAAAAACAGAGAAAGAGGCGGAATGAGCGGGAATAGCAGCGAGAACAGTGTTTTTCACATCTCAGCCTTTGAAGAGCTGCTATTTGAAGACCAAGTTAAAGATTACGAACATTTAGCTGAACAGAAAGCTCTCTTGAATAATGGTTTAGAAAATAACATTTTAAGATTTGCTGTACGATAATGATAATGTGATTTAGTGTTGTTTGTTTTCCATTTAAAACTCTGTGGAGTCAACCTTTTTAGTTTCATCAAGATTTCATCCATAGACTTTTTTATTTTAGTTTTTCATTAATTTAATTTAATTATTCCCTTTCTATTTATTTGGTTTTTTTTTAATTTACATTGTATTTACATTGTTATTTTTAGTTTTATTTGTTTAACTGTGTATGCAATTATATATGTACTATTTAAATTTGTTTTTGATCTATTGATTTCATTTGTAATTATGTTTATGTGTTTAATTTGTAATGTTTTAATATAAAAGTAATTTGTTATGTCTGTTAAATAATGTGTAATTGTTTATATTTATGTGCTTAATTGTGTATTTATTTGAGTAGTTTTAATAATTTGTATTGATTTAACTTCTTATTTACATTTTGGTTAGTTTGTTTGTTTGCTTTCATTTCATTATAAAACTTTTAAGATTAAACGATTCAGTATTACTTAAAATGTACAACTTATGCTAAAAGTATGAAAGATATTCTACATAAAATAGTATTTAAAAAAATATTTACATATTTAAAATCATAATCGATGCCAAAATTCACTATCATTATGGTTGAAAAGACCCACACATGAACTATATATATATATATATATATATATATTTTTTTTTTTTTATCTGTTGATTGTATTAACTAAAAATGGGATAACATTTTTTTTTAAATCTAAAAGCATTCAGGAAAAATATGTTTTGCTTTTGTTCTTCAAGTAGAAATAAAGTGTTTAAAGGTTTCCTTGGTTGATATCTCTCTGAGTATTAAATCAGCGTTTGGTAATCGACTGAACAGATATGTTATAACTCTAGTCCTTCATCTCTCTTTAAGCAGCGATGAGTTTCTCGATGCATCAGCGCCAGCAGCTCTCCCATCATTACCAGCGTGCTAGATTAAGAGATGTTAATTCCACCGAACGCGTTAATCAGTGCAGGGTCTGAAACTGTCATCCGTTCCTGCGCAACACAAACAGAACTCTATTAAACAAGAGAATCCGGGGAACGCGGGGATTAAGAGCGCAACATGTCCCTCTGTCTCTCAACGTGATGGACGGCAAATCCACTGCGGTCTCGCTGAGAATGAATCAGCTCCCCGCACCACGAGTCAGCATCTCCTGACAGCGCTGGCATCACCGCTTCCTCACGCTTCATGGCTCAAAGACACCAGAGTCAACAGCATTCCTGCTCCAGATACTGCAGCTTTTTTCCAAGCTTCATTTTGTTCTGCTTTTAGGGGTTGCCGTGTTGACTGGTTGATGGAGAAGATTTGGAGAAGATTCATTTGTTTCAGGAAGAAATGGTTTCATTGGTTTGCCCAATACTTCATTAATGAAGTCAAGATTTGGCTCATTGAAATGAAATTTTACCTCCATATCTAAAATTCACTTGCATGGTTTTTTTTTTGTTTTGTTTTAACGTAAAGCTATTATTATTAGAGAAATAATAATATATTTGTTTTAATCTGATTTAAATATTAAACATAAAATATTATTGTTATTTTTTATGCTTTTAGGGGTTGTCATGTTGACTGGTTATAACACTATAATATGTATATATAATATAATACATCATATAATATATACATATATATATATATATATATATATATATATATATATATATATATATATATAATGTAATTTTATATTTTAGTCCCCATTTATTTTAGTTTTTAAAGCTTACTCTACTGTTTGAAATTTGCTTTTGTTTTTAGCTTGTTTTAATGTTTTCGTATTTTCTATTTGCAACCTTTTTTTATTAGGAATGTTAATATGAATTTCAAACTTTTTAAACCTGTTTTTGTTTTTCATTTGTTAATTTTTTTTCCAATTAAAAAAAAAGTTAAGTTAAGTAAAAATAAAGTAAAGTTTTACATATTATAGAATATGCTCTATTTTAACCCTTTTTAAAACTAAAACTTATTTTGCTCTTTAATACTAGTATTTGATTTTAACTTTTCTATTTTATTACCCCATCTTATTATTTTAAGCCTGTTTTTGTTTTAGATTTGCTTACATTTAGTACAGATAGACATTTTAACGCTTTGGGCCATTTATCTCAGATTATTTTACCAACCAACGATAATGTCTTATGAAGAAACTCATCATAGCCGACAGCTATTTAAAGAACTAAAACATGTTTTCAAACCTGACTTTCTCTGGCAGTTTTATTTTATTTGAAGATTATTTATTTGAGAAGAATCTAACTGCACTGAATGACACTTCCTGAATAAGCCCGTCTTGTCCCAGCATGCTCATCTTGTAAACAAGCTCCGTTTTGAAATTGAAATTTCAATTGCTTCAATGGTACACATTAGGGTAAATAAACAATAATACGCCTTTGCTGTTTGCTATTTGTTGCCAAGTAACCCGCAGTTAAAATGAAACTGTGATTGAGACATCTGCTCTCATCTCTAACCAGTGAGATTAAAGTCAGAGATCAAGAGTTCTGCTTCTGTTCTGATATCCTCAACGTGGAACGCTTCAGCAAATGAATTAACAGCGCAGGGGTCAGGGGTTAAAGTGTTTAATCATGCTCTGCCCGTGGGCTTCTTGCATGGTCTTGTGCAACTATGCCTCCATCAATTTAGATGCCTGGTTGTCACGGTGACAACACCACAGGGCAGAGGCTCAGGGGTCAGGGGAAAGCCGTGCAATGGCCATCTTGTGAAATATAGACCTCTGTGACAAACAGATTCAGGGAAAATCAGTGGCGTGAACATGACGGGACAGGATACGGTGTCAAACACTGACATTCGAGTTGATGAGCAGCATCTGTGGCTAATCACTGTCTGTACTTAGATATGAGATAGATACTTAGATATGAGATAGATACTTAGATATGAGATAGATACTTAGATATGTGTTAGAAACATAGATATGAGATAAAAACTTAGATATGAGATAGATACTTAGATATGAGATAGATACTTAGATATGAGATAGATACTTAGATATGTGTTAGAAACATAGATATGAGATAAAAACTTAGATATGAGATAGATACTTAGATATGAGATAGATACTTAGATATGAGATAGATACTTAGATATGAAATAGATACTTAGATATGAGTTAGAAACTTAGATATGAAATAGATACTTAGATATGAGTTAGAAACTTAGATATGAGATAAAAACTTAGATATGAGATAGATGCTTAGATATGAGATAGATACTTAGATATGTGTTAGAAACATAGATATGAGATAAAAACTTAGATATGAGATAGATACTTAGATATGAGATAAATACTTAGATTTGAGATAGATACTTAGATATGAGATACATACTTAGATATGTGTTAGAAACTTAGATATGTGTTAGAAACTTAGATATCTAGCGTATCTAGTGTAACTTGTGAAATGTCTACTGTACTCTGTTTACCTTGCTATACACTTGTACTTTTGTAATCACTACAATACACTTGTATTCACTTGTAATACACTTGTATTTATTTGAAGGATTCATTTATTTTGCTCACCTGGAAAATAAATGTGATCGAATCGCAAACTGTTACAACAAAGACCTCAAAATAGAGCAAAAACTAGACTCTGGATGAATGAACTTGCTCAACTGTGTCTTCTGATCGTTTACGGTGTAATCCACATGTGAAGCTAGAGAAAAAGCCTAAAGCAGAGAAACCATCCAAGCAAATGAAAAATGTTCTGGGTGTGTGGATACCTTTACACAACTATATCTTGTCAAATCTTTATGAAATTTAAGGATAAGGAGTAAAATCCTAAATTGTAAAGAGAGAGAACACAAAAGAAACAATCTTTGAGTTCTCAGAAGATACTCTCTGTGTCTGGAGAACAATTCTGTCTTTTCTTTTTACATTCTTTGAAAGAAAATGCAATGTCTCTAAACGCTCTTTGAGCAAAAGAAAGGAATTTAAGTAACCTCGCCTTGGTGCTTGGCACGCGGTTTAGAGAGACAGAGCAGTCTTCTGATTTAATGCAATCATGAAGTGTTTCTCGGAAAGAATTACCTGATGGGCTAAAACTTTTCCGAAAGCCATAAACATTGACTGAAATCCACCCAAAACTGGGTTAGACTCTGCTCTTTGACTCCAGTTCTTCTGGAGTCTAGAGAACTATTGAATATTAATGCTCCCATAACACACCCAGGAAAGATCATCAGTGCCATAATCTAATGATCCATCAAGCGTCAAAATGACTGGCAAAATGTGTCAAAATGTATGTCAAAAAGACACATTATTACAAAAAAAAGACACATTATGTCATGTTTTATTATTTCTAATTCAGATATTATTTTAGCTTTTCATTAAAGCCTACATAACTTTAATTTTTTTTAACTCCATGAGCAACATGTGCATGAGTATGGGCCCATTTATTTTCTTTCAGGGGGTCAAAAAATGCCTACGTTTACACTGTTAAATAAGTTGTTAATTTCATTGGTTTCTTTTATCCAGAAAGTGTGGAGGAAAATATATGGACAAAACATACAAAAATAATTTACTTTTATTTACAATATTTCACTTTTCGGTACTGAATAACATGTTGAAACTATTGGATATAAAAGACTGCAAAAGACAGGTTGGCATGGCCAGAGTCTAATCTTAAATGCTGAATAAACAAACTTCCATTTATATTTATGCATTTGGCAGAGGCTTTTGTCCAAAGCGACTTACAGTAGAGGAGAGACAAGGTGCCGTTTTTTACAAAGCCAACATCTAACTTGGGTTCCTCACAATAAGAGTTCTATCAGCTGATCAATCAACAATAGAAGAAAGGGGAAAAAAGAGAGGAAAGAAAAAGAAGTTATTATTTTAAGATAGTAGGTGTTCCCTGAAGAGAAGAGTTTTCAGTTGCTTTTAGAAAGCTGTTAGTGTTGCTGCTCTCCTGACTGGATCAGGGAGTTTGTTCCACCAGCCAGGGACAGTGAGAGAGAAGGTTCTGCTGAGAGATCTTCTGCCTTTGTGGGACGGAACCATGAGTCGCTGTTTCTTCTCTGAGTGCAGGCTTCTGGAGGACATGTAGGAGCGTATGAGCTCGTGGAGATAAACACGGAATGATCCGGAGATAGTTTTGTAAGCCAGAATCATTCATTTGAACTTCACATGAACATTTCAGTTCCTTCAAAACCAGACAAGCTGTAGAGTTCGGTTTGAGTGCATTTGCTGGGAGTCCTTCTAGAAGAGCATTCCAGTAGTCCAAACATGTGAAATCAGCCATGTCACAAACTAACCTGTTGACATGACTGATATGGACTAAGAAACACCATTTTATTGCAACTGTCCAAGTTAATCATTTATTTAGCCAGCAATTAATCAGATGTTATGTTCTTTGTGTTACTTTAGTCTAAGATGGTTTAGTTTACAAAATTACCAAATTTGTTTGATTTCAAGTTTAAAATAACATTTTGGGAACTTTTATGTTAGAATAGAAATTTCGGGCTCTGTGGACACATTTCTGGTTACTGGTTACACTCACTCAGAGCTCTTTTCACTTTGCCAGAAACCTATGAGTGACGTCACAGACACTACGTCCATGTTTTTTACAGTCAACAGCTGTGTCTTAATCCAGGGTCTGGTTCTTTTGGAAGACGCAGCCTTCCCAGCCTCCGGAGGCTACGGCTTCGGAGGATCCTCCAAAGGCTGCATCAATCGTTGGTAAATGGGAGGGCGGAGTGCGGCACAACATCATAACTTTTGCCACCCTACCCTGGGAAAAAACAAAAGTGCCCAGACGCCACCAGTCTATGGATGCCACACGCGGGACAAACAGATGGTGATTCTGAACACAGAGTTTAATAAATTCCTCCATCTGTTCCTTGCTCCCAGAATGACATGTACCAAAGTTAGCATACAGCATGTCACATTCACTTGTTACGTGTAAGCGTTATTAACGTAATTTTTTACAACAATACTATTGTATATTTATGTTGAAAAATGTTACTATCACTACTAGACTTTAGAAAATCCTTTGAACTACTCTCCTTAAATAAAAACCTTTTCATTACATTTGAATGTGTATGCTGCAACACTGCTGCTTACGTTGGCTGTCATTGTTTTGTTTATGCTATTGAGTAAAATCAACTTTGCAAAGCATTATGGGATATGTGAGGCTATGAAGGATAGTAGCGAGGTATCCTCAAAATTCCAGGAAATGGAGGACACATTTGAAGAACTAATTTTAAGGACTGTTCAACTTTTAGTCTTCGCGCAGCGTTCTGACGGAGGCGGCCTTGAAATGCATCCTCCGAAGGAGCCAGACCCTGGATTGAGACACAGCTACTGAGTCGAACACGATAAACTATTATCTCCATTTCTGTTTTTCTTTTGCTGTGAATCAAAACAGCAGTCACACTACTGCCACCTAGAGGACTTGCTCAGAAAATGCTTATGCTAAAAGAACAGGCTGAACACAATCCAAAGTTAGTTTAAAAACACCCAATTGTGAAAGTTTGAGTGAGTTACACTGTCTTCACAATAATGAGTTGCAGTTGCGACAAAGTTTCGTTACAGGCCAACTTTGCTTCTCTGGAAGCTTCTGATCTAAAAATCATCCGACAAAACACCTTCCTCGCACATAATTCACCTTAAGCACCTATCACAACACCAAACTCTAAGAACCACCTTCCAGAAGTCAGCAGGAAGAAAAAGACTGCTTAAATTGTCTATCACAACCAGATGATCAAACAAACACACCTTCATCTTCAAGCCCAAACCACACTCCTTCACTTCTGCTGTAAATAAACAAAGAAAACCCTGTATGAGCTCTTCTTTTGATAGCAAAAGAGGAACCATTGTGGGCTCCAGAACATACCGTTTCTGTTCCTTTGACTCGTTTACATATGTACCACTAACATCCGTGGTAGAACTGGGCATGTGTTTGCACTGACAAGTCCCTGCAGAAGCAGCAGTAAATCAAATCAAAAACCAATTGGAAAATAAGAGAAGCTGGATTTGTCTTGCAACAAATTAAATATAACAGATAAAGTAGGCCATGTGCTCGCGAACACATGTATTAAAAAAGTTTCATATATTTGAGTATATTTTTAATCTAGCATTTCAGCTCAGACGACCAACAAGTGATTGGTAGATTGCAGATGAGCCAAACTCTGATATACTGTAGTGTTTGCATGTAGACAGCAAACTGTATGGGAAAAAAAATCAGTTTTCAACATCACTTGGACATTGTGGACAACATAAGAGACACATAAAAGACAAAGAGCACCAAGAACTGAAGAGTATTGGTTATAAAGACACAATGGAGACCTGAAAAAAAACAAGAAGGACCTGCACTACCTTCTGGTAAAGGTGTTACAATTTAATTTTTTTGAGAAGTTTTCACTTGTGTATGGGATATTGCTGTTTAACTGTAGATTTTTTTATTGGTTATTTCACAAGTTTGCTGTCTCACATGGCCCTGTCTCAAATTGCACACTCCGGACTTGGGAACTTCCCTCGAGTCCGCATCTTGCTGATGTCACGGAGGCCTGACCTTAAGGACCTTTTACTCAAGTCCACGAGTGTGCACTGGGGTCGTATTTTGGTATTCAGACGTAGGAAAGCTTCACTAGTGTTTACTCAACAGCTGTGATTCAACTTGAATGAAGACATTACATGCTGTTAATTCATCAGAGTTTTTGTAAAAGCACATTTTTAACGCAAGATTTATCAATCCCAATAGTTGTTCTTGACAAAATGAGTTGTATGCCCTCTGTTCCTCTGACTTCCACAACCCCCCCTATTGGGATTTTCTTGCTGGCATAGAGAAAATCTACACATTTCAGACAAATACAATCATCTTTTTTATCAGTAAAATCAGTTTTATCAGTAAAATTTATCCTGGCCTTGGAAATCTTATTTTGAAGACAACCGACCTCCAATATTATTAAAAAGTTTAACCTCCTCAGAGAAACACCCAATCGAGCTCTGGAGGTAGAGGCGGAGCTTTAAACAGCTGAGCTAGACAGAGTATTATTCAGTGCTGCATGCATTATTCCTGCATACATTATTGACTAATAACAGTGAAATACAACCTCTGTAGGAAGAACTGAATTATTTGAGCTGACAGAATCATAAATTCGCTCAAGTTCAGATTTTTTACAGCTGCATTACTTTAATTTTCAGCTTAAATCAGGCTTTTGAATCAGAGTTCATTTTAATTAATTTTAATTTTAATCTTAATTTTTTAGAGATTGTATTTAGCCTTCAAAATTAGAAAAGAAAAATGTCAGAGCGAGTGAAAGTCAATTCAAGTATTAAAATAAATCCATTCATATGCTTCCTATTATTAAGTTTTGACACAAGCACACAGACACCACGTGCTTCAGTCAGCTGTGATTACAGCCGCTAAACTCTCAGAGCCTTAATCAATGTGTCAGGTTTCAGCAAGAAATCTTTGAGAAAAGCAACATGATTGATGGACACCATCCTTCATATCTCCTCTCTACTCCCAATCCCTTCTCTCACACTGACCTTTTCTCCTTCTCCTGGAATGTTTCAGTTTCTTTCTGTACCTTGTGTTTTTGATGTGTGGCACCCTGAAGCGCAAACCACAGATTAGTGAAATTGGGAGACAGCAAGATGGCTGCTGAAGAACCCAGCGGGGAGATTGCAAGGTCAACTGAAGATTGGGTTTCAAAGAGATGGAGAAATGCTCCACTGATGAGGTCTACAGTGGACCGTTGGGATAAAAGATTTGGACGTGGAGCTCTGGGTCATGAGTTGTGGCTCCAGGCAGAAACAAAGGCCATTTAGAAGCTTTTTTAGAGATGATGGAATGGCTAGTACAAGCTCAGCACCTGCGTTTGAGACAGTGAGAGGAGGTCATTCGATCTTACTATAGCCCTGGGTGGTCTCTGTGGCCATTTCGGTACCTGAGTGCACGGGTGACACGATGCAATGCTCGGGAATGCTTACTTTGGACTGAAAACTATTTTCAATGGCACTGCTAATCCTAACATTAACAATCCTAGCATATCCTGGACACGAAAGGTTAACAAAAAGATCTCCAAGGTTTGGATAAAAATAGCTGATCCAATTCACCTCAATGGCTGCTGTTCAGCCAGCTCTGGAATGCAATGGGAATCTTAGCTCATGGTTTACCAGACAACATAACCACACAAAAAAAAGAGTCACTTTTACAGTACTGCTCTATGAACTGTGATAAAATGAGCAAAAATAAAGCCAATGTAATGCTTTGAAAACGCTCCAATAGCTTCATTTTAGGGGGGTGAAGTGTTTTATTTATGTTTTATTGAGATGAAATTATGTGAATGATGCCCTTTTTCCCCTTAGAATTATGGTCAAACTGAATATAAACACATAACTTCACGTTTATGAAGAAAAGGGCTTTGCTAGTCAAAGAGTGAACAAGCAAGGTAAACAAACTAGATGATAAAGCAGTCCAGAGAAAGGTGGAATAAGAGCGTGTGCTTTTTTTAGTTACAATGAGTTTTTCCTTGACTGAGAACCAATTGCAAGCCCCCGAAGAGATAGATAGAATTATAGATAGAGCTAGATGCTGTCTGGAACTCCTCAGAGCAGTGCTTGTACTTAAACATGATTGCTAATGCTAGCTTTTAAATAAGCTATACATTAAAAGCAGTGGTATACTCTACGTAGACTCACCCAGGGGCAGAGAGGAGCTCGCATGGGTCCGCTTGCGATTGTGATTTTACTGGAAAAGCGTAACCGGGTGGGTTTGATCATTTTCACAGCCACTATGGACTGCTCCGTGACCGATATGGACTGTTCCGTGACCTCTACTTTGCTGAAAAGGCTGCAAACCTTTCCTTCACGCAAAAAAGGAAGTTACAGTGGTACAGAGGTACATGTCCGGGACCGGAATTATGTTAAAACGGATATTTGCTACAGCGGAGTTTCCTATAAGCTGAAAACAACACACTTAAGCGGGTCTGAGGAGAAATCAAAGAGCGATCATTGCTTTTTTTAAGGTTTGTGATGAACAGGAATCGAGCAATCCCAGTTCTTCACAGACTGTGATGCTGGTCATCACAGTGCAAACCATGACAGACTGGACCGTTCCTCTCGCCGCGTTGAGCCCAAAGCCAGAGAAGCTGTTCACCCCCTCGAAACCTGTCAGAACTGTGATCGGGAGGAATCTGAGCTGCTTTTCAAGATTTGTGATGGGATTTCTACTCAGACTCTTCTGCCTGGGATCTCATGGAAAGCTGAAATAGTTTGGATGGGATTTTTTTTCAAAAGTTCAGCTCGAGTACACAAAGGATCGCTCCTGGTAGGTTTAAAATGGTTTAAGTTAATATAATGTAATGTTGGTGTTCTGGTCTGAGTATCCTGTTGTTGAAGATTCACTGTGTTAGGGAGTCCAGGGATTGATATTGGTGTGTAGTGCTGTGTAATAGTTTTTCACATCTCGAGTTAGCTTTCATATCTCTCAAATGCACTGCAGACTTGCTAACGTTAGCTACCCGGCCAACCAGCGTTAAGGGGCTGCTGTTACTGGGTCAGGGGGTGGTCTTAAAAAGACCACCGGATGTAATAAAACCCTGTCTCAGAGCTTGAAACTCCTCACCACTGGCTGTAATAAACTTGTCGTTATTTAAATAGCAAAGCATTTTGTAAGTACTTAAGTACTTTTGAAAAAACAAACAATATCCTTGACTCGAGACCAGAAACTAAAACAAGAACATGTGATATTATAGATGCTTGTGTCAGAACCAGTAGGACTAACATTATTGATGAACATTTCTACAGCAAAGGTCATGTGTGACAGACTATAGAAAGTCACTTTCAGACTTACAGAAAGATACGGTAGACTCTCCAGAGCCTTCACAGCCGTCCTCATCATCACATTCTCCACTGCTATCACCACTGCTTGGCTCCTCCCAGAGTTCCCTGCGTCCCACACCAGGCATTACCTCCTGGACCTCCTAATGGGGGCAAAAAAATTCACAATGACAACCAAAATATATACCATCTGGATGTAGAATTCTTCATAGTATGAGATTGTGGACACAGAAAGCCTGTGCTGCTCACGCAAAATCATAGATGGCTTGTGTTTTCAAAGGTGAATAACTAAGTCAATATTAAAGATCAGCTCAATATTTCTGTGACTGCTGGAGTCATGCTTATGAGAGCAAAGCTCTTTGAACATTACTAAAACATTAGCCTGAAATTTAAACTTTCAATTTGCTCATGGTCATATGTTTAAAAAGTTAATTTCTAAATAGAAAAATATATATATGTATTTAAGTATTTCTAGTATGAAAATGGTCTAATCTGATTCAATGATCTATGCTAAGCTATGCTAAAATTTTATTGACAGAACCAGAGAATGGTTGAACACATTTCAAAACTAATGAAACTATTTTATATTGATGGTAGGTTGCTAATGGAATAATGGAAGAAAGGTTATTGATTGATATTAGAAGATGGTAAATGAGCCTAATGGTCCGTGCATTTCAGGTGT
>UELW01000078.1:1236941-1406941 GCA_900490495.1 Danionella dracula
GAAACCCGTGTGACAACGTTATCTGAGATGGCAGCAGCGTCTGAGGACAATAAGGTCCATACGCTGACCCACCTGTTCCCTGCTTCACCGACCCCCGGAAAACCCCAAATCCACTCCCCATCTGTTACTTCATTGAAATTGATTTCCATGTAAAAATCTCCTTAAAAAGTTCAACAAAGCTTTACTGGTTTTTAAAATGTGAATTTTATTGAGTTCCCTATAAAGGGCTCAGGCCTCAGCCATATTGATTATGTTTTGTACTAAATAACAAAAAATTGGTTAACTAAAAGTCTTAATAGTGAAAAATCTTTATTTAATGCTGCAAAATTTCCAGACATTTGGTGAGTATTACACAGCTAACAAAGAGTTGAAAGTAAATGTGAGTAATCAAAATGAGGAATGAGGAACAGACGGAAGGGTTCATTTATGCTCACACAATAAGAATTTCTTTAAAAGGGTGCATCATGCTTGCTGTCCCTTTAAAGTTCACATTTCCCCCCAATCTTGTTGTTTTAAGCTTGTTGCTTGCCTCTCACCTTATTAGAGCAGCTGTTACCATCAGATTCTCCTCCGATGACGAAGAGGTTTCCTGCGCAGCTGGTGACAGCAGGAGAAGAGACGGCTTCTTTCATCGAGGCCACTTCAGTCCAGCGGTTGGAGAACGAGTCGTACACCTCCACGTTATTGAGGCAACACTGTCCATCAAAGCCTCCAACTGCATAGACCTGATGGAGATGGAGATTTGAAACTGGGCTGGATTGGAAAATCTCAATGAGAAAATAATAAATGAAAAAATTTTATATATATATATACACATACTTACATACATACATATATACATATACAGAAAGAAACAATATAAACACACACACACATATATATATATATATATATATATATATATATATATATATATATATATATATAATAATGTGTGTGTGTGTGTGTGTGTGCGTGTATGCGTATGTGTATGTAAATGAATATATAAACCAACCTGAAACGTTTAGGTTATGTAATGTAGTTTATATTATTTCTTTCTGTTTATCTTAGATTTGTTACTTAAGATGCTACCATATGACGTTTCTTTAAAAGGGGCTTTTATTATTGTTTTAAATCCAAGACACTAGACGAAGTGCTTTATTGGACTACATTGTGCTAAATCTTTGTAAATGTTTTAGTTTAAGTCTTTAGATTTTTGGCCTATTTTTCATCCGACAAAAGTTTGATGTCTGACCTCTCAAACCATAATCAAAACCAATAACAAAGCTATTTTATTGATCAAGTAGTACAGCAGCGTCTGTACAAAGTTAACATTACATATCGCTAAGCATTTCTTAAGCTAAAAATGTAGTTACTAGTAGCTTGCCAAACACTACCGATAGAGAGGATTTTAATTCACCTAGGCTGGTGCTGGACTTTAAGCCTGATCTATGCTTCTGCGTAAACTCTACGAATTGCCCTCTGCGAAGGTTGCATACTTATGTAACCTCGCGCTGACCGTGCTGCATTTTCTAACCTCGCATCAAGGCTTCGCAGGGCACGAGTTCCGTGATTGGGTGAAGTTAAGCAGAGCGAGTGCTATCACTCTCTCGGCTTGTGCTCCGTGTTAAACTCTGGATAATGAAGTAAAACTTTGGCGATGAAGTAAATAACCTTCCTTTGTTATCTTTGCTGAGTTTTAGCTAGCTAGAAGTTAGCATTGTCATCACGCCACGTTGTGATGCGGATCAGTTTAGAGACAGTGCCTCTACAGCAGCAGCGGATGTTTGTAAGTAGTTATGTTGAAACGATTTATGATAAAGTAAATAAAAGCGCAGGATGGAGCACATAACTACGACTGCTTTGTTGACAAATGTGTGCACATGGAGCCTTCCCCCAAGGGGCAATTCGTAGACTCGACGCACAGATATAAAGCCGGCTTTAGGGTCATCTTTTTGTTTTCAGCACCTCAGCTCCAGGCGCTTCTCAGCTTTTACGACATTTTTTATTTTTCCGGGATTGAAATGTTACGCTTCCAAACCCCTATTCAGAAACCAACAAGAGACATCTCAAACATTACTCCCAAAAACGTTATTTATCTGTAAACGACACCTTAACCGGAACAAAAACCAGTGACAGATATATGACGAGACCCCATGCAGCCTTCACACTTCCTAGCTCAAGGCTGTGCTGTACATTGTTCCAAGAACAAACACTCTTCATGACCCCGCCGCAGCCCTTGACCGAGCAGAGGAAGCGTGGAAGAGCCTCGATAACAACAGAACGACGCTGACTCAAATAAAAGCTGCTCAAGAAGGAAAGCTCACAGTTAGCTAGGGACGAAGATCATGTCTATGTCAACACACAGACAAATAACATCTGACCTATGAGAGTAATGGTGCCACCATCAAACTCAACACAGTGATAGCACAGAGATAGTGATCTGTCCACTCTTAGCTGGAAGTCACTCGATAAAAACCAACATAAAGTGATCACTATGAAGTTAGGCTGAATTTTGTTTGGTCTAAAACACATTCATTTCCATGTTAAATTGACAGTAAACAGAAAATCAAAAGGCAGATAAGAAGTGTTGATGGACATATTGACATATTGACGTGTTTGAAAGCGGAAACATTCTTCAAATGATTTTTTGCTCATTTCAGGAGAACGAAGACATTCTTTAAAAACCTTACAGCCTACAAACAATGTTTATCATAAATCGAGAAAACCTCAAAACTCTTCTGCTGAAATACGACTGACCAAAAAACAGGTTCCATGAGCATTTATTAAGCACTATGCACGCATTCAAACTATAATACAAATACATGATGTCAATAGTTTTTGTAAAAGTCTATGGCTTCATAACAATTCACATCCACACAACCTTTCAAAATGCTCCGCTTTACTCAAATGCTTAAACTAAAATAAAAAAAGACATTTAGTAAACAATAATGCCGTTGGAACCGGTCTGTTAAAGGAAACATCAAATATGGCTTTTGTGTGCATTATTGGCTTTAAATGGAAAAACATTTTCTTCTGTAACAGTCCTCATACATCCTCAAATACAGGAACATTTGGTGACACACACAAACACAGGAAAAGCTTGTTCCAAGAACTGTCTATTTTCCTTTTGATTGTGTGTTTTTTTACACTGTATTTTATTACACAAACAACCATTTCACCATCAACAACTGCGGTTCTCAATGATAGAATAAATGTTTTTAATTAACATATGAACTTAAAGGTAACAAATGTTTACGTTAAACTCCAAAGACGTGATCAACTAACTAAACAGATAATTTTTTTCATCTGTTGTCAAAAATATTCCTGGTTACCAAATACAGTGCAAAGAAATTATTTTACAATGAAATACAAAAAAAAAATAAAGTGTAAAAATAAACTTCCCCAAAATGTTTTGGGTAACGAGGAAAACAAAGAAATAGATTATTATAATAAAAAAAAGAAAACAGAATTTAAATGTAAAACTAAAGTGACATTACTTTTAAAAACTGAGACCAAGTGTTTTAGAAAAATCACATTTTAAGAAGGGTTGTCCCAAACATTTTTTTTTTTGGCTCAAGATTATTTTAATTGTAATATTTGCAGAGCTCGATATTTCCCTAATTCTATTTTTTGCTCCCGATACAATTCTGGTAATTTTTCCTGATGAGATCAAATTTGGCTTTAAGAAGCCAAAAAAATAAAACTGAAGTCAAGTTGTCTCTGGGAAAACAGAATTTATAAGAAAAAAAAAAAAGCTTAGCATCACTGGAGCACTACAACATAAACATACAAAACGGTCTGTGCGGTAATTAAAAACAAAAACGTATAGCCAATGTTCAGAGATTTTTTTTCTAAACTCTGATCTTTCAAAAATAACATAAAGCCTAATTTTGGCTTTTCACTCGTGTGTACTTTAAAAAAAAACTGATGACTGAGAGGTCAAGCAGAATAAAAGTTTACCCACAAGAGAGGAAACCTCCAATGGAGTGGCAGTAAACCTGAGGCAGGTTCTTTTCACAACTAATACCTTGTAACACCAAAACAAATTTCAGATGTTTCCTCAATTGTTTTGAAATTTATTTTGTACGGAGACCTTAGGTAACTTGAAAGGTGCAAATAAATAAAATGTAATATCATTATTATTTTAATGACTAATATGATTTTGATTTGATATGATTATGAAATGACACACAAATTCTCACCTTGCCCAGCAGGACGGTCATCTTGTGTCTCCAGCGTCCTTTATTCAGAGAGGCGACTCTGATCCAGAGATTGAGCTGCGAGTTGTACATCCACACAAAACTGCTGTTGATGCGTCCACCTGGCAGAACAACCAGAAGAGAAAGACCTTACTCAGAGCGATAGTAACATGCAATAGTCACATACAGTCTTAACAAACTAAAATAAATCTGTGAAAACGATACACTACGTAAAACCAACCGATTAAAAATAAATTTGAACATATATATTTTCTGTCACGTAAAGTTTAGGTCCAGAAATACAGTATCACAAATATTAAAATTGTAAAAGTTTAAGTCCTCGACTAATGAAATCTTTTCTATCTGATAGAAGTTTGTGTATCATGTGAAGACAAATACATAGATTTTAAAGTTTGGATAGTAAACTTTTTGTTTGGAAAAGATTAAATGTTAAAGCTATTTAAAGTTTGAATCAGTGTAAAAAGTATTTTAAAAGGGTAAACAATTTGATGCTTAAATAAGATTCAAACATCACATTATTAGCAAAAGAGTCTTGTGAAGATGGTTGCTAGGGTACACAGTTTGGTTGCTATGGAGGGACCAGTTACATCATACAATGTTCTTTTTCTAAACATGAGTTATACAGTATAAACCAACCTTTATGTCTTAACTATTTTGCAAAGCTAAGATATAGATCTGTGAAAATGGTTGCTATATAGTGGTCAGTGACAAGTTATTATATTTCTCTTGTCAATATGAGTATAAACCTAAGATGAGATATAGAACTTTGAAAATGGTTGCTAGGGTAGACAGTATGGTTAGTGACATCATATAATGTTCCTCTTGTCAATACAAGTTAAATAATCCCACCCCATGTCTTAACTATTTCCTAAGCTGAGATATAGAACTTTGAAAATGGTTGCTAAGATAAACAGTATGCTTGCAAAGGAGGGGTCAGTGACATCATCTGATGTGTCGCGTGTCGATATGAGTGATATAATCCAATCCTCAGGTCCTAACTATTTTGCTAAGATAAGATATAGATCTTTGAAAACAGTTGCTAGGGTAGACAGTATGGTCGCTATGGAGGGGTTAGTGACATCATATAATGTTCCACTTGTCAATATGAGTTATATAAACCAACCCAACAGTATATGGTTGCTGAATTTTATATTGTTCCACTAAGGATGCTCTGTCAGAACCATGCTTTGGAATCCTCTGAATGAAACTTCTTCACATTCACAAATCAACAAGTTAACAAGAAAATGTTACAGTATTTTAGCATGTACAGTATATCACACATGATTGTGCATTTACATTTTTTTGCCACCATCTACATTCTTTGGGGGGCACTCTTTACAGCCATGAATAAGAAAGCAGTCTGTGGCCAAATTTTTCAGCTAGTCAAACATGTCATTACATCTCAGTTTGAGCCAGCAGGATGCCTGTAATTTACACAAACTGTAATCACACTTCACATGTTCTTGTGAAACGGAAAAGCCCCCCTGATTTGAATATTCGCTCTTGTTGTCCTCTCTGTTTATCTGTTGAATGATCTTTTCTTGGGAAATTGACCGCTTGTCATCTCCACAGCGCTTCTGTGACGGGCTCTGACAGTCGTGGTCTCTCTCTCACACACACACTAAACACCTCACAGCAGGAGATTCCACTTCAACTCCAATTCAAAGCTTACATGAGATAAAGAGGATGCACCATCTTCTGCAACAGGCCTAAACCAAAGTCTTATTAAAGGGGTCCTATTCTGTAAGTTTATGCAAAATAAATGTGTGCATGAACGGTGTGAAAACACTCCTGGTTTAAAATAGTCAGCATTTATGTTCTCAAAGTAAAAAATCAATGTGAAGATGTTTTGATATGGTCAGAGTTTCTGCAGGTTTAATACGTCAATTTTAAGGCCTTTAAGAATCAAATAAGACCTTTATCATAACATCAAAAACACATACAAAACGTTTTTGCTAAATATACAGTATGCTTCAAATACGTTGTTTGAAACCCTTTAAAAAACTTTTTTAAAATTTTTGAGCATTTACAAAGGTTTTCTCAAACTCTGGCCACACCAAAAATTTAAAATGTAAAATATATGCATGTTTTTTTCAATATCTGGAAAGCTTAGCCATTACTTTTACACTTTTGAGTGTATATGAGCAAAAATATTGCACCGCTGTTTTTGAGGATCTACTAAAGTTTTCTCTAACTAGCTAAAAGATTTTTGACAATTTAATGGCAACCCTAATCATAATTGTTACATGATTATTAGTATTTAGGAGCATTTTCTCAATCTCTGGCAACCCCAAGCAACAACAAAAACGCACATCAGATGAGCTTGACATGGACATCAGACAAATAAGAGCTGTAAAAAATATTTAAAACCTAGAAGAGTGACTTTTAAGACCAGGTAGGAAACACTGATATAGTTGAGGAACCTTTTAGAGCATTGTTATTGACACAAGACCTACATTGTTTAGAAACGGCTTTAGTTTCATAGGTAAAGGTTGAGTCAATATCTCTAACTAAAGAGGATGTGCTGGCCTTTTCTTCCTGTTCTGAGCAAGCAAGACACATTTCTTTCTGTTTGTGCTTCTGCCAACTGAAATCTGCCTTTTATAGACTATTTATCTGATAAAATCAAGCCTTTGCAACATTTATTCAGAATGAAGACCAGACAAACCGGCACTTACACATAGTGTGGCCATCACATGTTGACACAAACATGGCTTAAAGGAAACTCTTTCAGTTGAGGATGTAAAGGTAGACATTAAGGCTCCTCACCAGCAGTGAGTGTGCTCTCTTAGTCCAACAATTCACAAAAAAAGGCAGCGAAACAAAACATCTCCTCAACTATTTGGCTAAGATACACTAAGAGGAAGAAACTTTACATCTATTTGTTCCGTTTTGATAGTAATTTAACCGCACGTTTACTTAATTGTTTGTCATTTCTGTTGGAATTCGATTTATTGGACGCATGAGGAAGGAATTCAAGGTATCTTCACTTCTATATAATGAGCACCTTCGTGTTATGCAACGGTAGAGATGGGAAGAACCTCAGATGTGATTTATGTTTGGTGACAAAGCACTTGTCAACTAGCCTTCTGAGCAGAAACGGTGTACAGGAAGTGTCAAATTAGTGCACGTATGTTTAGAATGTTTGGCTGTTAAACACAAGACCTCTTGGTCTGATTGAACGTTGATTTATGGTTTTGCTAAACACACACAGTCAGGGTATATAGAGGTTCCCAAAACAATGCGCTCGTCTCAATGATTGATCTTTTACTTCAATTTATTTCATGTTAACACAAATTCTAAAAAGCTAATTAGCACAAAAATGTCACAATGGCAAAATACAAGATTCATTAGATGTTGTTAAACGCTTTTTTGAAAAGAAAAGGTTTTCAAAGGAGTCCTGGCCAGGAGAGGTAGACCCAGCAAACTTTTTTGTCTTACCCTCCTTGTGCAGCATGTCAATGGTCATCTTTTGGACAACCGTCAAGTCAGGTCAGCAATCACGATGATGTCTAAAGAACTAGATGGATGGAGCAAGTTTAGGACATACCAAAGCTTTCTACGGGGATTCAGTGACTCCAGAGCAGTAAATAACGGACATTTTTATTTCATTTTCATTTTATTAGCTTTTATTTGTATTAATCCATCACAACTAAATCTAAATTAAAAGTTTGAGGCAGAGAAAACTTGATGAAAGCTACAATTATTGTCTGTGTTAAAAGTGAGAGAAGCCCAAGCTACATAAAAGCAAGACATATTTATATATTACCATTCAGTTTTTATGGTAAAAATACCATTCACATATATGCCAAAAATGAACTGTAATGCTAATTCATTTTGAAATATTATTAAAAAAAAAACACTTTTTATGTATAAAATCTTTATGAATTGAGGTATAACTTCAAATATATCACCTTTTAATTTGACACAGAATTTTTTTTTCTCGCTTTGGACAGTTTTATGGTTTTAAGGCCTGTGTCACACAAATATCAAAACTATGTCAGTGAAAATTTTGAGTATTAAACTCAAAATCCAACCTCACAAACGTTTCCTAAAAACAGGCTTTACGTTCAGTGAAATTCTCATGAATAAAAAAAAAAAATAAAGAGTTGACATGTAATGTACATTAACTCCAGAAAGGATTGCGTAGGATAGAAGCCTGTAGGATAGAACTCCTGACAGACGAGACGAGAGAGGGACAGATTTAGTAAGGGGCCTCCGAACTCGTAGCTGGAGGGCAGCCAACAGCACGTGCTCACGATAACAGCCATAAAACCCACGTGCGTGCGTGCGTGCGTGTGTGTGTGTGTGTGTGAGAGAGAGAGAGAGAGAGAGAGAGAGAAAGAAAGAGAGAGAGAGAGAAAGAGAGAGAGAGAGAGGGCAAGCCAGACACGTGAGAAGAAAAACGATAAAACACGGATCTATTCATGGAAACCTGACACACAAAACACTTCACTATTTTAGAGCTTAGAGGGAAAGAGAGAAGAGTTAAACAATTTAAAGTTCCTTGGTAAAGAATCTGGTTTGTGCAAACAAAACATGCATGATAAACGAGATTAGGTCAAGTTCAAGAGGATAAAACGAGCCGTAGCGGAGTGCTGGGTCAGTATTCTCAGCTGGTGAACGTCGGGGTAGTGCTAATGTTCTGCGTTAACTTCAACATCTGGTGCTGAGCACCGCAGATTATTCCTGGAACTACTCTGCATCTCTCAGTAAAACTATTCCCTCAGGACGCTGCTTCCTTGCGCCAGTTACAGTTCAAAACATGCCAAGCTCTCAGCCAATAGAGGGGCGCGTTTGCCATCGAGAACACCCCACCAAACTCTGGCTCTTGGCTGGTCACAGATTCAGCTGTTATTTCTATGTAACTCAAATCATAAACAGCTGTACTTAAAATCCCAACAAACAAGGAATTCACTTAATGCAATTAACCCACCACATGAAACCCTGGACACGAAACATAAACAACACAAACAAACACAGAATTTGATTAAAGAATCAATCGCCGAATCGAATTCTAAGAATGGCTAAACCTCTGATGTCACTTTACCCTCACAAAGCTTTAAAACATGGTTTTGTTTAAAGAATCTGAGTCTTTATGTCAAGTGAGCAGCACACACAAGGCTTTAGTTGTGGTGCAGGGGTACTCTCCAGTCTTGGTATAAAAAACTACACAATAATGTTGCACAGTAACACAAGTTATACAAGTTTAGCATATACAGAATATATAGTAATATATAAAGTAAAATAACTATAATTATAGAAATCCAAGGTGCTTAAGAGATGTGCTTTGGAGGTAATGTGCAGACCAAAGCATAAAGTAAAGATAAAGTGCAGCTTTTTGTGCAGCTAAAGTTACATTTAGTTAGTGATTACTTACTTCCCTCAGATGCTTTGGGATAAAAACCTCATGTTTGTTTCACTCAGCACAGAACGTTTCAGCTTTGGTGTATAGAGGTGCTGCTCATAACATTTGAATATCATGAACAAGTTTATTTGTTTCAGTACTTCTGGTCAAACAGTAAAACTTGTAGATGATGTTTCATTAATAAAGTGTTTGAAGTGAGAGAGGAGGAGAAGATTGGAAAGAAAGAGAGAGAGAGAGAGAGAGAGAGAGACATGAGAGAGAGAGAGAGAGAGAGAGCGACAGAGAGGAGAGAGAGAGGGAGAGGAGAAGGAGAAAGAAAAAGAGGAGAGAGAGAGAGAGAGGAGAGAGAGAGAAGGAGAGAAGAGGAGAGAGAGAGAGAGAGAGAGGTGGGGGTGAATGGGAAAGAAACAGAGAGAGATAATGGGAAAGAGAGAGATAGGAGGGGAGTAATTGAGAAAGAGGAAAGAGTCAAATAGAGAAAACAAGAGAAAGAGAGAAAGGGAGAAAGAAAAAGAGAGGGCGAATAGAGAAAGAGAGAGAGACAGAGAAGGGAAAGACAGAAAAAGAGAAATAAAGAGAAAAAAAGAGAGAGAAAGAAAGAAAAAGTAGGAGGATGGGAGAAAGATAGAGAGAGAAATAGAGAGGGAGGGGAAAGTTGAAAGACAAAGAGAGAGAGAGAGATTAAGAAAGGAGAAAGAGAAGTAGAGAGAGATAAAAGAGAAAAGAGAGAAAGAGAGAGGGGGAATAAAGAAAAAATTAGAGAGAGTGGGAGGAAGGGAGAGAGAGAGAGAGAGAGAAGGAGAGATTCTAGAGCAGTAAATAATCAAGTGAGAGGCCGGTCAATCACATTATCATTTGTTAGTTGAAATTGTATAGTTGTCATCTATATGTTATTATTTGGTTATTTTCATTTCATTAACCATAGTGAAGTTATTAATGTGAACATAAAAAAAGTGAAGAAAATATTTCATCGGTAGAAAAACACTGCTTAACATGACATGAACTCTATTTAAACGTACTGGCCACTTTATTAGGTACAGTCATGTTTAACAGCTTGCTATAGTAAATTGCTAATGACACAAAATTAAATTAAATGATGAAGGGTAGTTCTAAAAATAAGAGGGGCACAAACGCTAGCACTGAGAATTTGTATCCACGTATCAAAGTGGCCAAAATAAGAGCTAAACCAAAACAGTGTTTGGGTTCTCAAAAAAACAAAATGGTGGGACAAACAACCCTTACCTGACACTATAACATCATTTCGGAGGGCACAGACAGCGTACTCAGACTTGGTGTACTCAGGATGTTTAGCAAGGGACGTCCACTCCCCGGTCACAGGATCGTAGCACTCCGTGTAGGGCAGATTGAACCCCCCCATTCTCTCACAGCCCCCCACCACCACCACGACTTCAGAGAACCCGGTCGACCTGCAAACACCAGAAACACAACCGGTGGCATTCGTCAGAATGACATCATCAGGAAGTAGTCGAGGAATTTGTTCCTGCTCGGACATAATCAGCTTCTCCTTCTTTCCAGAGAATTAGAGGTAATTCATGTAAAGCATTTCCAAGGAGCTAAATCACGGCATGACATCAAATAAAAAAACAATAATCATTTGCTCCCTAAAACCAATAAAATATTTTATTAAAGGTTAAAGTTTGGTTGTTGGCACCAATCCAAAACATCACAAGAATAACGAATTTAACAAGCAAAGATAAATAAGTAAAAGTCTATTTTGAATGAATGAATGAATAAATAAATAAAGAGTTAAATTGTAAAATGTAGAAGAAAACAGTTGTAGAAAATGGAATTAATTATATTTTTCTCCAAAGACAAAAACTTAGTATGTCCATCAAAACCATGCAATGAAAACCATGCAGTGCTTCCCTAAAACTAATACAATATTTTATTGAAGGTTAAAGTTTGGTTGTTGGCACCAATCCAAAACATCATGAGAATAACAAATTTAGTGAGATAAAGATGATAAAAAAGAAGAAATAAAATGGTCAATAACTTATTGTTGGATGTCAAAATGTTAAAAAAAGGATACATTATAAAATATAAAGGAAAAACAATTGTATAAAATAGGATACTTTTTTTTTTCTTTTTAAAGACAAAAACTGACTAGATCATGCAATGATATTCTGAGAGCTTCCCTAAAACAAATAAAATAGTTTTGAAGGTGTTTAAAGTTTAGAGATCAGTAGCACTAATCAGAATAATGGAACAGGACAAAAAATAATAAACAAAAAAATTTGTCATAGCTTATTATTAAAAGTCACTATTTTGAAAAATAATTAAAATAAGATGAATTGTAAAATGCAGAAAATTAGTAATACTTCAAAATATTGATTCTTTCAAGCCAAGTTCTTCCAACTTTAATCCCAATATTATTTTGAAACAAGAATTAATCCAGAAAGGAGAATGCTATGTTTCTCCTGACAGTTCATGCATTTTAAAGACCAAACCTATTAAAATATACTGCTTAAAAAGGCGTTTGAGGTCTGCAGTCAAACGTTCAACCCTCACTGCCGGATGCTGGCTCTCAAACCCTGATAACACTTCCACGACACAGATAGCACCTCTAAAAACAGATCCAGCCAGCACGATTTAGAAGCGAGACCAAACAAAGAACCTCCTTATTTAGATATCCCCTTTACACCTCAGCCTATCAGACTCCAGTTAAACCCGGCATTAACAGACATAGAGCTTTAGAAATAAAGCATGCTGCCACCAGACCAAAGGCAAACAAGGACATGTCTTCAAATAAATCCCTTCTTTGTTAAGAAATCCCTAATGCGCACTTTAGTCAGAGTATGAGTCAAGAACTAATAGTCTTTCGGAAGAAATCGTAAGCGTATCTCAATCACATATCTGAGCAGATATTAGTGTGGATTTATGGGTCGCTAGGTAAAGTGGAAATCAGTTTTTTGGTGGGAAGGTACTTTGATCGCTTAAGTGAAACAGGGCTGCTTTAACAAACTAAATGCATATCCAACCTGCGGGGTCTCGTGCGTGGTGACATCATTTCGTTGCCAAGAACGTGGTAGCGGCGAGCCTCGTGCAGCAGCTGGTAGCATTCAGGAGCATTCTGGATCAGTTTGTCACCTTCCACCTGCAGAAGAGCGAAAACCATCTCATTCACAGTGCTTCAGAAACCTGCTGTTCAGCTATCCGCTTTCAACAATCAAAGAGTTTAACACGACTAACTTTAAATAGTAGCTTCAGATGAAGCCTGTATTATGATTAGCCAGAGTGGGTCTGATGAACGTAACGTGAAAACGTACAAACATTCGCAAGTCCTTGATTTGTCTGGATTTAGACGAATGGGTTTGTAAAGTAGAGTGTGAATTTTCACTGGACTTAATCAGTATTTGTGGATAATAGAGGAGCAAATAAGCCCTGTTAAAGTCCTTCCATAAACATCTTAAATCACAGGTAGGGACGTATTTAATTTAGGAGTAGGCTGACATGTTATTTTAGTTTGGTTATGATAACCTGCTTAGAGTTGTGAGCACTGCTGTGTGGCATTAAACTCTGCTAGAGCTGCTCGATTATAAAGAAAATTATAATCATGGTTGTTTATGTCCGGTGTTCCACAGTACGGGTGTCAAACTAAAAATGATCGGGTGTGACGGCAGGGCATCTGAGACATTAAACGTGGCCAATTGGTTGATTTTTTTTAAGGACACTGGGATAGTCCAATGAAATCACCGACAGGAAGCGCGTTAGTGTGCTTTGCCTCAGTCCGATCTCACATCGAGTTTTATTTTAAACAAGAGAAAATGCAGCAACTTGCAGTCAAAATATTATGTTTTTGGCACTATTTCTGCACAGGTAAAATACATAATTTGTTTGAGGTTGTGAAGCTTATCACATGCACATGCAGTCTCCCCCTCTGTGCAGGTGCGTACTGATCATGATAGCAGGAAGATGTTAGGTTTATCTCTAGATACTTCTAGATATATCGATCAACATAATTTCATTCATTTTTTTAAGTAATTATTGAAAAAAACTTGTACACTTTCAAGCATTTCTTCATTGTTCTTTTGGAGAAAGCGTCAGCATTTTTTGAGTTAAAAATTCTTATTTAATCATTACAAGCGATATTCATAATTAAGGAATACCTTTGGAAGGCTAACCACATGATGGGTTAACGGTTTAAACGAATCAAATAAATATAAGCAAACAATTATTAAGAACTATTTAGGAAATGTTGCCCTAAAAATTTCAATAAGGAAAAGGAAAAATTATGGCTTGCAGTAATTATCAAAACATCTAAGCATTTCATTGCTTTATTTAAATGAAAACAAAAAGTTTCTCTCAACAATCCAATAGGAATGTGTCTCTTACCGTCTGAACGAAGTAGTTGGGGTGCAGCAGAGGCAGTCGGACATGTTGCAGCAGATCTTTCAGCATGGGTTTGCGATACTCCACGCTATGACAGACCCAACGCATCACCGCCTCAAACACCATCTCCTCTCTGCTAATGGACAGCTCATCGCTGGCCAAGTACTCCTCCATCTCATCCTTGCGGAGTTCCAGAAACTCCTCGTGTTGTGCCACCTCTGGAAAATTCCCCAAGGCGAACGTACGGCATCGACAAGCCAGTTGTTTGAGCGAGTGGGCATCTGCAAACCGCTGGAACCCGAGGCAATTACAGACGTCCAGTTGATCCTCCAGAAATTTGGCACAAGCATCTCTCAGTGTGGTGATCTGGAAGAGGCTGGAGGTCTCGAAGAGAAACTGGACGTTGTTTGTGGTGATGGAAGCCTGGCCGGTGTAAACATACAGCAGGAACGTATCCATAGCGTCCGCCTGGATGCCGTTGATCTCCACCACCATCTCACGGCTCTCTCTGTGGTCGTTGCAGAACATCGCTCGGAAGTAGCTGCTGCAAGCCGAGAGTACAGCACGATGGCATGGGAACTCACGACCCTGAACACTAATGATCACATCGGTGAAGAGGCGGCTGTCTCGAAATTCGTTGAAGATTTGGAGAACGCTCTCAGAGTGAGAAGAACCGGAGGAGAAGTTGTAGACATCGTTCAGAGGTTTTGTCTCTATCTCAAAGGCTTTACGCTTGATTGCCAGAGACTCCTGGACTCCATTGGAGCTCTCGTGATTCAGACAGCGACCCAAAATAAGCACCATGACTGCTGTTGTGAAGAGACCTTCAGCAAATAAGTAGCACAACTACTGCCAACACCTGCAGAGTAACAGCAGTGTTATAAACAGAAAACAGCTAATCATTACATACGAGGTCAAGTTCTCAGAGATTATACTTTTAGGTCATCCTTTCCAAGTAAACCCAAAGATCTAATTATCATGCATTTACAACTTACAAGTAACCTTCTCTGGAACTCCAGCACTCTCTTTCCCTCATTATAGAGGCCATGCAATGCTTTCTGTCTTTCTTTGTAATGGACATTGAGCTACACTAATGAGGAACTCATGGATTTTCAAATAAAAAACTATAAAAAATTAAAGGGTTTCAAAGGCTTTCAACAATCCGCACAAATTGCTTGCTGCTGATTGGCCAAGAATTTTGAATATTCATAGAACAAACTTAAGATGTAACCAAACAGCCACATCTCTTTTTCTGAACCGTAATTCAATTACTTTGTTAAGCTGAGACCAGAAGTGAGCAGTTTCCCATTGACAGCCATGCTTAAAAAAAAGTTTTTCTTAAAAGGTTTGACCTTCCTGACAACTGTAATGGGGTAAATTTTCTTTGATAAGTCAAAGGGGGGCTACGAGGGCACAAAAATTCAGCAGAATTTCCCTTAAACCTTCATTCAACACACCTGATTATACTTTTTAAGCTGCTTTTGGCTTGTTTAAAGCTAATTTTGTGTCTCATCAAACAGGGTTTCAACAGAAAGTTATTTCTGCTCTGCCAAACCCAGCTTTATGCCCATTTCTAACTCTTGTGCTAACACGCGGTTAAAATAATGGCCGGTCATGCCTATTGGGACTTCCATACTTTATACAGTCAACAGAGGTGACGTGTCAGTGTAATCTGTCCAGAAGAGTCAAAGACAGGTACGGCAATTTTCAAATGCAGAGAAACCTTTATGATGCTGTTGCGAAGGGCAATCTTTGGCTTTCCTTCTCGATCCGTATTAGGAAATAATAGAATTGCCTTTGTCTGCTGACCACTTGAGGTGAACTCCAGAAGTGAGTAGTTTTGCTCCATTAGGTTTTTCATTGGGTTTTATTGCTTTAGTTGACCTTAATGACAACTCGGAGGGGTTTAAGCTTTCATGACTCTGTGACACAAAAGCGGTGCTTCATGTCACCAACCACTATATAAAGTGCCAGAGTAGTAAAATAACAAAAACAGATAATAGCTGAATCACCACGAACAACAAAGGCAAATAGAGCTGAAAAAATTCAAGAAGGTTTACTAGAGAGCACAGTGAAACATGTCAGGAATAACAAAACAAAATCTACCCCTGAGGGCAATAGAGCAATCACTGCAGACAGAGCTACAGATACTGAGATTCATTAGGAGACAGAAGAGTGTTGTAATCTTTCTAAAAGACACTCTGTTTATTTTGTTGTGGAAGGAGTGACTTAAGAACATAAATAACAGGCACTTCAATATTTCTCCAAAGCTGGGATGACATCATAAAATGATGTAAAATTGTGTTTTATTCTCCACAACAAGCTTTCAAACACAGACAATTGTGGGTTTTTTTCTAAAAATCTTGCTCAGATGGGCTGAAGATGTTTTGCTGATGTAATTGGAACCCAAACCCGTTGACGTGGATTCTATTAATGTTGCTGATGATTGCACACTACATTGACATTACCTTTATAAATATTATCAATAAAGTAACGGTAAGACAGTCCATTTGGGTAACGTTACATCATGTTTGGTTGCATTTGTAATACCTTCGCGTGAAAATAGGAAATCACCAATATGTAACGTTACGTCAATAAATTCATACATGTAGTTTGCTACAATTCTTGACATAACAGTCTCTAGTCATTTCTAGCCGTTATTGCTTCACAGCTATGGCATAACGTTGATCTTAATAATACAACATTTAAGTTTTAATCTTTTCTTACCTTATCCCCAGATGGCCAACTTTCTGGAAAACATCCAAAACAGCAGCGAGTTCAAAGTCACGTAAAAATATTTGCTGTCAAAGAAAATCGGTTTGTTTCGGAACAGCGCTCCATGAGCGTTAGCGTCCTGTCAATGAGACGTTTCTTTGTTGACGTCCGTCCTTAACGGCTCTCAGCGTGCTCCACACAAAGAACAACACAGACGGCTTCTACTTTTTGTTTTTGTCAGCTGTTGAGAGAGCAACATGGGAAATGTTGTTTTTAAATTATCCAATTGAAAACCGCTTGAGAGCACGGGGAACAACGTATCCCACAATGCACCACGCAGGACTTTCCATGTGGCTGGCTGGCTGTTTGAAAACAAAGCTTTGACGATTTATGTCAGATTGCGAGTAAGTTAAAATACAAAAGAATTTTCTTCTACGGGTTTATGAGTAAGTTAGTAGCGTCAAAACAATTAACAGCTTTAGAAACAGGATATAAATGTGGTTTAAAATGGCCTTATTGTAAATGAAGCACAATTTACATTGTGATATAATATAATATTAGAGGTTCAAGCTTATGAACACACTGTCAAAAACTCTATTAAGTCGAGCGCTTAAACAAACCGCTTTTTCCCAAAAGCTTTTAGCGCCACCTGATGGACGGTTACTAAAGCCAAGATGAGTTTCGCGGGCTTTATTGAACATTAGCGATTTGATTGGTTAGCGTCAGTTCTCCGTTTGTTACTCATATACGAGACACGAGTTCAGTTTTTCTTTCAAACGTTAATGTAAAATAAACTAATTCAACGGTAAACATTTAATTTAAAGATATCTGATAAGGTTTATAACCTTGAACCCTCTATACATACAATGTTGACAAATGGCATATTTTGTTTTGTCACAATATATACAATAAACATTCAACATCACATATTTCATTAAAACAATGAAGACATAAACATACTTCAAGTCAATTTGATTAATGAAAAAAATATTGTCAGATACTTATACAATTTGTATAGTTATAATTTCATACAATTTATATAATTGATATAATTTAGATTCGTGTTTTATGTAAAAAAAATGTATATATATATATATATAATTTTAAACTCCTCATCTGAACTATATGAAACTCATGCTGAATATATGCATCATGTCATGTCTATTTGATTGTTTAGAAGAAAAAAAAAAACACAATTCACATATGACAATAATTCAAATAAAAATAGACCCAATATGTTAATGCAAATAATATTTTTTTAGGGTAAATAAATATTTACAGTTGAAGGAACAAAACCAATTGACAAAATCTCGCCTTCATTCTTCAATGTCCTTTACATGGAGTCTACAAAACACCTTCAGATCACTGGTGTGATTGCTCGAGGCCTATTCAGCCGGAAGAACTGAAAGAGAACCCCACAGAGTTCCCTGTATCGTAACCCGTACAGATATGGTGCAAAGGCTTTGGGCAAGATGAGCAACACGTTACACACAACTAGAGCCATCCACAAGTTAGCTCTGAGGTCCATTGTCTCATTTTTGTGGCAAAGCAGCAGCTCGGTTACCAAAACCAAGAGAGGACAGAAAGCCAGGAACAGGTGGAGATAATGAACGAGAAAGGTTCCTCGAGCTCGGGACGACACTTCTCCTTTCCACACCCCTGAATTACGCGTACAAAAGTAGAGGATGAGGTATCCGGACAGCACCAGGAGCAGGATGACAATGACCCCAGTGAGCATAAGGAGCATGGACACATGAAGTGGGCGAAAGTGGCTTACTGTTAACACTATCAACAAAGGTAGGGAGCAGATTTGAAGGGGACAGGGACCTGTAGTATGGTACCACAAAAACATCCCGACAGCAGCTGCAGGGAAGAAAGCAGAGGCAACCCAGATGGTGGCAATCGCTCCATAGGTTCGTGACACAGGCCACACGGCAAGATAATGAAGAGGTGCCAATACAGCAAAGCAAGTATCCAGAACCATCGCTGTGATACTAAGTACACCGCAGCTGTATAACACAGCACAGAGGAAGAGCAGCATGGCACAAGGCCACTCGGTCATCAACACACCAGCTGAGTTGATGCAAGCGCTCAAGATGATCATGCAGACGAAGAGCATGTCGCTGAAGAGCAGATTGGCCAGGAGAAGGTAACGTGTTTGTTGGCGTAAGACAGCACGGGACAGGATACGAACCAGAAGAACTGGAGTGGTGAGGAGTATGGCGATCAGAGCCAATATTGGGCACACCTGAATCCACCGCATGTGGCAAGGAGGAATGAATCCATGCCACTCATGAGCAAACATCTCAACCGGGCTTTCAGAAGAGTTTGAAGAATTGGAGGTATGCCTGTGGAACTCCGCACGGCCAGATCTGTTGTACCAACTGCCGAAAGAACAAAGCAAAGAGAAGAAGAGGTCCTCGGCCAGCAGGTAGAACCGCTCCGACTTTCCCTCCATAAGAGTTTCCATCTCTTGGCATGAAAGAGAGATGGACAGGTAATGCGTTGTTCCTTCCTGCTTTTTCCAGACTGTGGTAAGTGGTTTAGAGCAGAGATGTGGATGTCACAGACACACGCTCATAGACAGTTTCCCTGGAGATGGACTAACAGGTAAACATCAGTCGACAGCTAAATGGATCAGAATGACACTCTGGGAGTTGAACCAATGCATGAATATTGATATGTCTTCTTAGAATGAGAAGCCTTGCGTAACATTTATAGTTATTTCTAGACTGATTGTTTAACTTCAGAGGGCTAAGTGCTACATTGGTTAAACATTGAACGCCTAAAGGCAATGGGAGGGATAAAACAATATAAGAGCCATGAAAAATGCATTTATTTGTTTAACAAGAGAACAAGTTGACATTATTTTATTGACTTTTTTGGAAATGAGTTTGAATCAATCGTTTGTTCACAAATAACAACGTATGTATGCTGTAAAAAGCTTTAGCTCATAACTGGAGCATTATATTCAGTGTTTCAGCTGCATTAAGGGACACTGCTTTATTAACGGTGCCATTTAATTAAGTGACTGACATACGAGATATAATTAAAATATATTTTGTAGAAATGTTATTATTTTATAATATGATGAAGTTACACGTTCTTGAGGGTTTAGAGAATATTTCAGTCAATGGTTTTAGTTTAGTTTAGAGATGATGTATAGCTAGCATCAGGCTAACATTAGCTTTTGTGTTGGACTCCCAATGAGGACAAGAACTTACCAAATATGTTTCTTCAATGGAGTGCAAATCACATTTGATAAAAACATCAATCTTTAATATAAAGAACAATATAAAACGTTAGCATACACAACAAACCTTTTTTGTTAACAATTAAATCTTTTAATTAATAGTCATTAAAATAAAATATTGATAAAATAAAATCCTTTTGAAATTTCTTCCGCATGGTGGCTGAAAGAGACAAATGCTTTGAAAACACAACTAAGCGAGATCCCTCAGTTTGGCGAAAAACCAAAATTTGGCTCAAAAACGTTTGAATGAAATAACCAGAATACAATATCATTCAAAACCTTTTTCAGAGATCTACACAGTTTTAAGAGCTTCAACAATCTCCATCCCATCGAATAATAGAGAAAAAAGGCACTCATTCCAGAGCTCTGCTCCCCAACAGGGTCGGTGTGGTTTATACAAATAAAAAAGAATGATGCAGAGACGAGGTGTTAGGATAGAGCTCTCAAACTAAATGTATGTGAAGTTGACACTGTAAAGATAACACTGGATTATTTTAATTCATACCCAACATTATTTAGTAATATTATTAATAACCTACAGCATTTGAGGAATATCTGAATGGCTTTTTCAGCCGTGTCCACATGTACAATTTTTACTCCATTTTTTAAAAAGTTATTATTGCGTTCACAAGAACACTGGTTTTAAATAAGTCCATCCACAGAAAAAATGCTAAAACACTGCTTAAAATGTAGTAAAGATATTTCTTACATTTCCGGCATTTTCCGGTTCTTACACAGCCAATATTAAATCGGCCAATCAGAATCTTCCAAACTAGCTTTCGGTATAGATGTAGATTCATCTATGTGCCATTTTCTTCCATTCGATGTGTGGGCAAAGCAGCTCACACAAACATACTAGACATTCTCGATTAACTAAAATTCTCATTTTTGAAAAATTGTTTTGCTCTTAAACTTGTCCCATTAACTTGAGGTTTTATTTGCTCTTTTCCAAAACCTATAAGTTCTGTGTTGATGATGAGACTGTGACTATCAGCGCGCTGTATATTGTTGCAGCCTGGCACCTCTGTTCTGGGATTGTGTTCCTGTTCACAGTGCTAAAGCAGGGCTTATGAAAATCCTCGATATGTTCTCCATTAGAGTAGATTTTATACTATACTATAACAACCCATGTACCCATTTTTTCATGAAACTTCATATTGACCATCGTTTTCCAAAATAACCTTGGAGACGCTGCTCCTTTTTGGTGTAGACCAGGGGCATAACAGCATTTAAAGAAAATGTCTGCTTTCAAAATGACCACATACATGTGAATTGGGCCTAAAGCACCATACTCCTTAACCTCCTGATCAAATTTTCCTCACATCATATGCTGTATATTAAACAAAACAACACAAACAAAAACAGAATGTGCTGGAAATCACCTCAACTCAAAAAAGCCAAATATACTTCAAAGCCCCAAAACAAACAAAAAAACTGTTTAGGATTGTCTTCATTTCATCATCCTGAAGACGTGATAGCAGAGTTCTGTTATGGTCTGCTATTTGGAGTTTAGTTTTAGTTTGATTTGCTGCAAACGTGTTGCATAAGTGATGAGTTGATTGCTTCATTTAAAGGTGCAATTTTAAAGAGCTAGTGTTAACATTCCTAAACCAATAGAGCGTCGTCCTGATTTTGATAGATCCTATAGTAGCTACAAGTTTTTTTTTGTGTGTTCTGACTAGATTCGGCCTGAACAGTATTTTTAGTTTTTGCAAATAACATCTTTAATGGTGTTTTAATTTGCATGTTTTTTGGCATTGCAGTGCTGTAGCCTCTCTCAGCCACCACGCATTCTGACCCTCTAATGGTTTAAAGTCCTTTAGTTCCAGAGATTTGCTTCGCTCTAGACTGCCCTCGTTTCTCTTTGATGCCTCGCCTTCCACAGCACCCTCTTTACAGTCTTGTAAATCTCTCGGTAGCGCAGGACGTACAGGTAAGGCGTGCAACAGCGTGGCAACAGCATGAGCACACACATGTTCACCAAGTTGATCCACACTCCGACATCATCAATGGTTCCTCGTTTTAAAAGAGCCAACTCGACCGCGAACACCAAAGCAGGCACGAAATACATCATGAGTAACAGCGTGTGAGCCAGAAGAGTCATCCGCGCCCTTGAGTAGCGACTGCGCCATATCCCAGAAGTCTTGGTGATGATGTAGAGATGGATGTAACAGTATAAAATGAGAGCGGTGCAGAGGCTGACGGCAATGATGAAGTACACATGGACACCGATCTTCATTTTCTGCTCCAAAGAGTGCAGAGCGATCAACACCAAGCACACGGGACGGCTCTGCTGGTCTTTGCCCATCACTACCTCAAACATCACCAGCAAGGAAACCGGACACACTGCCGCCGCCACCCACAGACTCAAAATGATCTTCCTGGCACGTGAAGGCGGCAGGATCTCTTTGTAACGAAGCGGCCATCGAACAGCCACATAGGTGTCGACGACCATGAGGGTGACTGTGAGAACTGAGGTGCTGTAGGTCATGACCATGCTCACCATCATACACTCGCACAGCGACGAGGGCAAGTGGAAGCCTATGGAGTTACATGACACCATCGCTAAGTTGATGGTTAGGAAGAGCATGTCAGCGAAGAGGACGTTGGTTAGGAGCAGGAACCGTGTTTCTTGGCGCAGTGAAGGGAAACACAGCACACACAGAGATAGAACGGGGTTGACTAGCATTGTGATGGAGGTCAGAAGAGCTGTTGGGATGAGGAACAGGTCCATGTGTCTGCTCTCCATGATGGCGTACCAGTTTGCGGAGATGTTTACAATGAAAGACTCAGCCATGTTTGGAGACCAGCAGGCCGTCCTTGAAGAGGAAACGTCAGGGTGAAGGACCGTCGCTGGTTTGGATGCTTGGACCGGGAGAGTGCAGCACATTTGCAGGTTGTCTACGAAGTGAAAGGAAAAAGAACAAGTTTTGATTTTGAGAGCCAAAGGAGTTTGCTTTAAAAAAAAAAAAGTGTTATTTCCAAACAAACCAAAATAGGTTGTAAAAACACAGCCTGTTTTTCTCTCTAGTAGGTATTTCCCTAAAAACAAAAAATTGCACCTTTTTACAATTTTATTTTAAAATATTCCTTTCCTTTATTTTCTTTAAGCATTGGTGGCATCAGGGCCATTTCATGGCTACATCAGGTTTATATTACAAATCAAATGCATGCCGTATGATGCCCAAAATTATGCATTGCTATACTTTCATTATAATTTCACTTTTACCAAGAGACAATTGAATTCTCTTTCAAAGAGTCATCCACATATTTGTATTAAGCCAGAACTTATTGAAATTTTTAAAATGACTCTTAAAATATCTTTATCATATAATGGTGTGGAAAAAATCTAAACCAACATTTTGGCATGACCTAGAATCACAGTCCACTGCAAAGCACACTTTCGTGAGTACGTTTACCAACTTAAAACTGACATTGTTAGACAGAAGTCATTTCACCTGCTATTTTGGCAAATTAGTTTTTTGTTGTTGTTTCTTTTTTTCTTTTTCTTTTTTACAGTGAAGGTTTATTAAAATATGAATGATTCATGATGGTTTGTATTCATCTGAGTCAGCGAAGAATTTTCAGATTTGGCATTCAGTAAAGAATGGAAATGTAAAGAAATGCAATTTTTTTTTACATTTTACACTTTAAGGGATATGATTCCTGGAAGCACCAGAAAGATTTTAGGGAATTTTCTCTCTTGATATTTCAGAATAAAAACGTGAACTTAGCTCATTTAAAGGGTAAAAAAAAGAGTGCCCTGAAGCCTCCTAAGTATGTAGTAAATGTAGAGGATAATGTTGTGTTTTAAGGTAAAGAATTTTCCATTCTCTGCTTGTGCTGAACATGTGCCAGAATTGATGGAGATTGCTTGATGGGACTGAAGGAGGGGGTTCATTTAATTTAATTCCATTATTTATTTCAAAGGATGTGTAGCAACCCAAGGGAGAGGGTCCAAAAAATAAGGCTCAAGGCAGTCGATTATTTTTACCCAATGGTAGTCTACCACTGATGTAGACTTTTAATGATTTTTCTGTTCCTTTGGAACATGGAATAGTTGCTAAATTCATCTAGATGCATCTCAGTCAGTTATATGGGTTTTATATGGGTTTATGTGCAACATTTTCTTCAAATTCACTAGCAGCGAAGATTTAGGGTCACTGAAACTGAACCCCACTGAGCCAAATCACAGGCGCACTCAAATTTACCTCTCAGTTTAACTTGTTTTTCCCACGACAGTAAAGCATTGACCGGTTGTTAAAAACAATATGTTTTCCTTTTGAATAAGAACAAATTAAATTAAAATTCCACTATAATTTCCACCCCTTCAAGACAATAAATAAATTACTATTATAAGAATATTCAAAAGCTGCTGCATGAAAGCAAAAATAATTCTACAGCATCGTATTATCTGCTAGGTTACTTTTATGCTTACTTATAATTATAACTCGACTAAAGACTTAACATATCACGAATCCTTGAAAAGGGCTAATGAGACACATTTACTTAATTTAGCTTAAAACAAATTTAAACGAATAAAAAGTCAATTACTTCAAATGAACAATAATTTTTGAACGTTTTTGGATTCCTTTTCCAAAAAAAAGACAATCAGGGAAACCTTTATGAGACCTCAAGGAATTTCCGAGTGTTGCACTCCAGTTTAGGCGCAATAAATTAAAAGACCAGCACCCACATTTTTTAATTAAAGTAACAGTAATTGAAACGTATCAAATAAAATCTGGTACCATTCACCTGTTCCCAAAAGCTAAAAATAAAGCTTCACCTTTCCATCAAATTCAGTTCTTTAAAACATCCACATTTTCTTCATTTAGAATAAAACCTAGATAATTTGGTGCACTGCTGTGAATTCTGCTCTTCAGTAGTGTAAAATAAACACCATTTCCTAGTTGAAAATTCAATTAAAACCTAAACATATTCTGTTCGTAACGTTATGCTTTCCTCTTAGACTTTATTCCCAAACCATAAAGTTTGAAAGAAACAAATCCATGCAAATCTTGTGACAGAAACGCACTAGTTCCACCAACCAGCCATCAATACAGTAAAAAGACATGTGAAAAAAAAAAAAGAAATCAATAAGCGGTTAAAGGGGCTGCGTACCTGTTGCACACACGTACAGTGAGCCGAGCGTCCGTCCAGGCCTCCATTAGAGTTAATGCGAGCGCAGATCAATAGCTGGCGGCCGTGTGCTGTTATCAGCGAGCAGGCGTTCCACTGATGCGTGCACATCTGTACACCATCACACAGCACTAACACTCTCACCGCTCACCATGGTTACCCAGTGCTCCGTGCAATATCCACCGGCCCTCCCCTCCGTAGATAAACCAGCACCGCCAGCACCACCATCGAACTGTACGCCTCATATCCGCAGCTAAAAGCACATAAAGCTATAAAAGACACAGAGTTAAACAAATAATAAACAAAACTGTCAGCATGACCCGTCAGCTCTTAAACAAACGATGATGCTTGTGTGGTTGCTTAAGCAAAATAGAACAATTCTGTTCTGGGTAAACAAAAACAGGTCGAGATGAAAAGGGTTCAAAAATAGAAGTATAATCTGGAGCTTAGCTTGAGATCTGCCAAAACTATCTGAATTTGATGCGTTTTGATTTGAATTCTTGACCATAGTAATTTAATAAACCTGAACATTATATGACATTAAAACATGTTTTGAATTTCTTCCTTTGAATTTGATAACCTGAATATTGAACAGCTGAAATTTGATTGTAGCTGTATTATCAAAGTTTGGATTTTTCTGCATATATGAATTCTGTAAAAATACTGTTTGAATTTTTGAAGGAGAATTTTTTTTAAATATTAGATTCAATATTTAAACATTTTAATCGCAAAAATTTGGTTGTGGAGTTCAGATCTAACAGAAAGTAGGTCAGGGGTCATCAACAGGCAAGAGTTGATGATCCCAGAACTGTCGATTCACTCTAGATTTTCGTCAAGAGTGACATAGACGAATGTAATTAAGAGAATTGGGTAATGTTTCTAAATAAAACTTTGTTCAGATTCCGAAATAAATAAAACGGAAGAAACGCAAGTCATTTATTCTTACTGTGCGGCCCGGTACCAAATGATCCTGGGGCCCGAGGTTGGGGACCGCTGCCATAAAGGACCTGTAGCTACTGTTACTCAGACGTCAGAAAAACAAACAACTGATTACATTTAAAGGTGTTTATTTTTTGTCTCGCTTGTAACCAGTCTTGTGCTTGGTCCTGCCCTGTCCATCATCAGCATCATCATCATCATCTTCATCCTCCTCATCGCTGCTGAAGTCCTCCTCCAGCTCCTCTTCCTCCAGCTCTCTCGCCATCAGCTTACGAAACACCCTGAACTCCTCCTCAGGGGCCCTGGCGACCTGTTTCAGGTAGGCTTCCTCAGAGGCACACAGCACGTCTTTGAGTGCAGGGTTGAGGATGAGGGTCTGGCCCTTCTTGTCTGGGGTCTGGTAGAGCCCCCTTCGCTCCAGGAAACAGTGACGACAGCGCACCTCAAACAAAGACATCCTGAAGAGCTTGGCCTTGACCATCTCTGCTTGCTTGACGCCCATGCGGAAATACACATACTGCGGGGCCAAAACAAGCCTGGAGTCAGTGCTTTCTGAGGAAAACTGGAAGAGGGGGATTCTGCACCCCAAAAATCACTCACCCCGATGTCATTCCAGCCGTTATAGCTTGTTTGATATTTTGAGATATGATCCTGATTGCTTATGAGAATATCGCACAGGGTTGAGAGCGAGTGTGTCTCACAAAAACTGCTCTTCAGTGCCGCAGTCGCCCCCTTGAGTACGGCTGCAGTATGATTTTTTTAACTCCGCCCCCTAATGTAAAGTGAATGAGAGGAAGCAAACTTTGATTTTTTTTTTCTCGTAACAGAAGTTGTTTAAAATATTGATTTTGATCAGAGATTATGATATTGATTAAGATTATGTATGATAGATATCGATACAGTAGGCAAAGTTACATTTTTTTCACTGTAAAGTTTATTTTTGTATGGTTCAATTCTCCTAAAAAATGGAGGTGTGGTTATGTGATTGACAGTTACACTGAACCAATCACTTCACTGCGCTGGCTGTCTGCTGTCATCACGTCTCGAGAGAGAGGAGAATTTCTGCTGTCCACAATCAAACTCAATTAATTCTTCCTTTAAAACTTGTTTGTTTTGAAATGAGACGTTCTGATTTAAACTGTACTAACCCGCCTCAGAAATCCAAGAAGGGGAAAAAACACTGAGGTTTTTTTAGAAGAAAAAATAAGTAAGAATGTATTAAAGGTTTATGTCTCATGTGTAAGCATGCGCGTAACTGTACCGTGCACTGTACAGGTCCTTTAAGTTAGACAAGGACATGATTATGTCTATCCAAGTCTTTATTTTGTTTCTTTTGTAATCAGAAATTGTTCCTGTCACTGTATTTAACTCATAACTAAACTCAGATGGCAGATGCAAACATTTACGGCTTTTTAAGGCTCTAAAATCCATGCGATATGAGTGTATGTCACAAGCCACCAGGATTATATCCAAAACATCTCTAAATGTTTCCAAGAAGCGATAAAGCCTTTGAGGTGACTGAAACAACATACGGGTAAGTCATTCATAACATAATGTTTATTTTTGGGCTCAATTATCCATTTAAAATTAAAAGAAGAAGTTTTGTTTAATGCAACAAAAGCAAATTTGACAAATTCTCAATTTACAAGCCCATTTTCTACCCTTGATGCTCGAGTCATTAAATGAAAAAGGTTGCAAATAAGCTCCCTAAATATTTGTATGTTTATATTATCTCATACACAACAATAGAAAAACATTCTGCGAAAAAAGGTGAAATTTCAAAATAATAAATAAAAACATCTCTGTCCTAGATGTATTTGTTGAGGCCAAAAAAAACCTTGCAAATATTTTTTATTAAATTAAAATGTGAACGTACATTTAGAAACACAAATGTAGAAATAACTATTTGAAAATGATGAACAGCTAATGTTTTAACTTACACTTTTCTGTATTTGCTGCACACAAAAAACATTCTTGATTTTAAATAGTATAAATACACAATAAAAATGTTAACTAATGATTAAGTTAGGAAAACTTTATAAACTTTAAAAGGCTAACTCAAACATAAAGTTATGAAAAATAACATACTTTAAACAAACATGTATTAATTAATTTGCATCTGTTCAGAAATCTTTGCTTCCAGCAAAAACAGCAAGTTTATGACCTAAATATGATTAATTCATTAACAAGATACTTCAACAGAAGTCACTCTTATGAACAATTTAAATCAGTCTAACTGCTGCCATGTAAAGTTTTACTTCAACCTTCATGCAACACACCTGCTTCCACTAAGTAAGGCTTTTTTGAAGCTACTGGCACGAGTCTAGACAAAGGGTTGGCACAGACACTAGCAGGGGTTGCAGCTCTTCAGAAATTGAGACCCTAGTTTAAGACCTTGAATTGTTCACAGCAAAGGCTGAAAGGAACATTATAAGCACTAAAAGTGCATTTAAATAAGTTTTGTCAACTATAGTTAACATCTAAACTTTCTTCAAATTAGTATATTCTCTCATTTAGTGTCAATCAAACAGTAAACTACCCATACCTGAAACTTGTACTCCAGCTGGGCCAAGTCCTCCTCCAACACCTCCGGGGAGACCCTGAAGATGTCTGTGACTTGTTGAGTGGTGAAGAGGCACTTTTCTTTGAGCAGCCGTGACACCATGCTTACTCTTTTCACCGGCAAGATCAAGACTCTGGGGTAGCGACAGACCACCCTCTGCAAACTACCTGAAGAGATTCAGACAACAACTCTCTGAACGGAAGGAAAATTCCGAGAATATATTCTAATCTATATTTGAGCAGTTAGTATTGAGAAAAGGCATTCTATGAAGTACTATTAACCACTATGAATAGATAATACTTTCTTTAAAAATCTCTTTAAAAGAACTTGAAAAAATACTTATCCTGTTCCTCATTGTTTAAAATCGATCATAATAATAAAATACCCTTCAATTTCCAAGACTTTCTGTAGGAGCCATACATTGATCCTGACCCGTAGGGGCAGTAGAACACATGCTTACACCATTAGAGCCTGAGCACTCCCTGCTGTTGCGCAACAGGACGTGACTGAACTGTAGTACCTTGACCAGCCACAAGGTGGACAGGGCAGATGTGAGCAGGTTCTCATTCACTCTCATGTTAAAACCGCCCAACTTCAGAGCTATAAAACAAGTTTACACGCCTGGTGTGGCAAGTTTTGTTGATTCAGATCTCTGGTTGAGATCGTGAAGACTGACAATCTTTTTCTCTTTGATTACAATGTATTCAGATTTAAACCAGGGGTGTCCTGGAGGGCCACTGTCCTGCACATTTTAGTTGCAACCCTGCTGTAGTATGCATACTACTCTACTTCAGCCAATCAGAGGACCATAATTAGTGCCACAGGTGTGTTTCATGATGGTTGAACCAAAAATGTGCAGCGCTCTGGTCCTCCAGGACCGACTTTGGACATCCCTGATTTAAACCTTTAGCCATACAACTATACTACGCCTATACCCACCTCTCTGGACCCATTATTGGTTATCGGAAAGTGTTGCACTTGCATGATGGTGATGGCTAGCTCCGTTCATTCAGATCCTCCTTTACTCTTCACATGAAACGATGCGCATGTTACGTCCATGTTATATACAGCCAATGAGTGGAAGCCAACACAGTTTTGATTTGCAGCAGCCAACCATTGAGCTGCTTAGATTGGGGCAAACTGATCTTTTTAAGCGCACACATGGCACCCATTGCTTTTGGTTTCGATTTCTAAATTAGGAAAAGATATCATACCTTGACGCATATAAAAAAAATTCATTTAAGTGGAAGTCTGTGCATGCTTAACAAGCGCAACTTGAACTCATTATGATATAGCATTTCAATAGGTGAATGTTTGAGAACACACACACACACACACACACACACACACACACACACACATTAAATTAGTCCAGAGGTTGCTTTTGTTGTATTCGGTAAAAAAAGCAGGTTCTAAAAGCAACGCATTAAATTCACAGATAGATCACCTTCTACCAGTCCCATCTTCCTCAGATGATCAACGCGCTGCTGCAGCTCTACACCTTTAGCTGAATAAACATCCGGACACTTCTCCAGGATCTTCAGGATGCTTGCAGGATTAAGGCCCAGGACGAACAGCGTGGTCAGAACAGATGGCACTTGTTTCCCTCTGCTCTTCGATGCTTCTTTATACATTTCCTCAGCTTGAGCTTCTGTGAAGCCCATTTGAAGGAGCGAGCCGAGGGTGAACTGATGCGTAGGTGTTTGGGGCTCTGAATGCACCAGATGGGATTCATGACTTGTGGACTTTAATGCTTTAATAACAATTTGACCTCGGCTCTGTATGACCGGACAAATGCTCCTTCTCCATAACAGCTGCACCAACTGACCAGAAGAGAACACAAAATAAATAAAACAAAGCATTTTATGCTCAGCTTCCTAATACACACTTCCAATTAAAATCACTTTGCTGAGTCAGACATCCATATTGCAATTGGTGCATCTATTAAAAGTTGTTTTAAAATGGAAATTATTGGCTTTCCAATAATGAGTAAAGAAAATGACAGCAGCCTGAGGACAGGAATGGTTTATCAGCAGCATCAATTTACAACAAATAGTAACTTAATGCAGTGAAAAAAGAACTCGGTGTATTTACCATCAAAGCGACAAGATGACCTTGCTTAACTGTATACAACAGCCTTGCACTCAAACCTTACATTAAATCATTAGAAAGATTAACGTGTTGTTCGAAGATAGGGTTAAATCGTTTTAGGATTACCTGCACCTTTGTAAAAATACATTTCCAGTATTTAAATAGACAAAACGATTTTAAATCACCAAGTGAAAATTATGAGTGAAGCATAAAATATCACAAACTAGTATATAAAGTAGCCAAATAACTAGGTAAGGTGTTTGATTTCATGAAATGTGAGAAAATATCATTTTGTTCTAACCTGTTTTCTACAAGCGTGCGTTGCCATGTCAGCGCCTCGTCAAAATACATCCGGTCGGAAACAATCATTTGGATAAAAAAAGTTCCGGGACTACTTTGATCGTGAACACCGAGTTTTAACAACTATTTTAAAAGTGATATAAAAAAATTTGCTGTAATTTTTTAGCTTACAATAATAATCTAAAAATAACAACTTGACTTAATATTTACATGTTGATAACATTTTGCTTATGCATCTCAAAATAATGTCATACTAAATAAAATTGACCATGTTTCTTAAAAAATGGGATATTTTGCAATAATTTGTATTTATTTCTCTGTTTACAATCACTTAAACAAAAATCAGATTTTTTCACAACATCCTTTCATTTGAGTAGTCAAAATAACGCAAAATGTAATTTATTATTCTAATTTGCTAATTAGAAATTTTTAAAAGTGTTTCATGGAGACCAATCAAGTGAATACAGAATTGTATATAAAATTCAGATACTTTATTGTGATATTTTATTCATATTGACATAAAATAGGCTTGACAAAGCCCATTTGTGATATGAAAATAAACTGCATTTAGACATCAAACACCAATACCAATTTATTCAGAGTATAAATAGTGTATTGTTAAAATAATTAAAACATCAATTTTAAAATATGTAATAGCTTCTAAAACAAACCTCAGACTCAGATGAGAAGGGAGAGCTTTATGTTTCAATACGACAGTCCTTCAGCATCACAACAATGTTTCAACGCACAGTATTTTAGGGGAAAAAGAAATTAGCAACACATTAAACTTCTGTTCCTTCACCAGACACAGACGTGAAGCTGTTTCTTAGCAGCACAGATGGCTAGCCTTGGCAGACCCACTTTGCTTGTACTCTTTGGACGGCTTGGGATCATCAAGCAGTGGACGGAGAGTTTCAGCATCAGTGCTCATGGAGACATCACATCTAATGAGCCTGACGCATTAGTCTTTCACAGCCGCTCCTCACTCGTCTGTGAGATATTTCAGCAGCTCAGACTGGAGAGCGGCCATTGTTTTCCGCTGCTCCTCATCCTCTTCCTCATCTTCTAAAGGGGTGTCTTCTAATGAGCTTTGATGCTCTTCAGGATTCGTGTAGAGGACGACTGGCTGCTGCACACATGACGAGTTTGACTGCGCGTTTTCTGTGGATTCTGAGACAGAACAATAGGAGGAACTAAAAATCAGCCAGTCAATTTTTATAAAGTTTTACTTTGGCTTGCAGAACCAAAATTAACGTGTAGCCAGATCACAGAGACTTGTTGACGTTGCTAATCATTTTCACTTGGTGGTGAAATAAACACATGTACAGGACCGATTCCGATGATACTTTTGGGGATCTTTAATATTATTTACTCTTTCAATGACATCACTTCCTGCTTCAGAAGATGTGTGAAAAAGGATCTGCACTCTGTGTATTTAGACACGAACGCAGTATGCAACAATGTGAGAACACTATTGGCGTTCATAAAAAAAAAGTTATGATTTCAATTCCTCACCACTACTGGAGGGAAAGACCTCTCCCCAGGAGTACTCTGCTAGATTTATGGGCTGCTGTAACCACTGGGACTCGTAGAGGTCCTCCAGAGTAAGTCTCTGATGAACCACCGGGTACAGAAGACCGGCTAACAGCGCAAACAGTTCTAAAAAGAGCAGAAAGGAAAGAGAGTCAAAGTCGCTCAGAACTCAGAGTTGAAGCATGTTGTGAAGAGAAGCCTCAAACCTGTGGAAATCTGGCAGGGGCGCTTGAGCTGGGCCTGCAGGGTTTCTTCCACACTACAAAACGGGTTCTCGCTGAACAGCAAGGTGTATAAAAGCACTCCGAGAGACCACATCTCCAGCTCTGGTCCCTCATACCTGCACGCAAAAGCCTTGTAATGGTTTACATGAACTCGGGAATAGAAATTCAAACAGGTTGAGAACGACGATCTGTAAATCTGACATTTGTTTTCTATGAGGGTTAATTGCTACGCTTAACTCTGCTATTTCAAACATAGAGTATTTCAACATAGTTCCACTCTGTATGTTATGCATAACTTAGAATGTGAGCTGAGTAGAATGGTTAAAAGCTTCGTATGTGAAAAAAAAAAAAATAATAATGCAATTTTTGTTTTTTAAAAAGTCACAAAGCACTTCCTGTTTGAAACATTGGGTGGAAAACCGAAGTGTGACAGGGACTGCTAACTTTAAAAAGGATTGGCCTACTATATTTTCTGTTTGTTTGTTTGTTTGTTTGATAGCTTTTGTTTGCATTTTTTTATTAAGTGTTATACCAAACAGAGATTTAACTTCTACCAATTACAGGTTTCTGCTGCAGAGGTAAGTAGCCCTGCAACTAATGGTGAGAATCTGAAATACAGCCAGAGTCTGCAGTGAGCCACAGTGTTTCTGCAGGATTCATGAGGTCAAATTTAAGACTTTTTAAGGCCGTTAAGAATCAAACTTAAGATCTATATCATATATATCAAAAATACATACAAATCTTTTTTGCCAAATAAACAGAATACATTCAAAAATATTGTTTGAAACCCTAACCATCACTTTCTTTTGTTGTCCATTTAAGAAAATCTGGCAACACTAACTATCATTTTTAAACTTTTCACATTTCAGGAGCATTTCCGCAATCTCTGGCAATCCCAACAATGTTTTAGAGCATTTATTCACACTTCCTCAATCTCTGCCAACCCTTACATTCACATTTATGAGACAATATCTGGCAACCCTAACAATTACTTTTAAGGTTTTGAGTGTACATGAGCCTTTTCTCAAACTATGTTACTTTTAAGTTTTTGAAGATTTACAAAAGCTTTCAAAAACTCTGGCAACCCTAACCATGACTTTCAAATAGTTTTTTAGCATTTATTAACATTTTCCCAATCTCTGGCAACCCTAAGCAACAACAAAAACACATCAGATTTTTACATGGACATCAGAAAAATAACAATTATAAATTATTTAAGACCTGGAACAGTGAATTTAAGACTTGAGAAAACGCATAAACCACGGAGTCAGACAAATCAAACATGAACAAGACAACAAAGACCCCATAAATAACTGAGAAGTAAATGTGAAACTTGATTACTTAAATATTTTTGGATGGATAAAAATAAAATGTATTAAGTGAATACTATTTTTATAAGCATTAACAAGAGATCCCTGATTTGATTAACCAAATTACTCACATGGTTTCTGTGGTTTAGAAGTTGACAGCTCTACTTTATTTCAGCTTTACCACCTGATATGGAAATGTAATCTATCCTAATCATGATTTGAGACGTGGATGGCACAAAAAAAAGGGTTTTGAGAATCATCCGTGAGGTACGTACGGGTTTCCCAGCAGAACCTCTGGAGAGCAGTACTCCAGAGTCCCACAGAACGTGTAGAAGAGCTTCCCAGGCTCCAGCAGAGCAGCCGACCCGAAGTCGATCAGCCGGATGTGGAAGTGAGAGTTTATGATGATGTTTTCATCTTTGATGTCCCTGTGAAGCACTCTTTTGGAACGCAGGTAACTCACTGCTTCTACAAGCTGCATACAGACACAGAGATCCATCAAGGAAGAGCCCTCCGTATTCATGGAAGAGAGCGGAGTTCTATTAATAGACATGACTGACAGACAGCCTCTCTGAGAATCTGCTGTGATCGATCTGCTCCTCATTTCCTCACCTGTCTGAAGATGTAGCTGGCCAGAGGCTCATCCAGTCTGGGCTTCATGTCGATGAATTCAAACAGGTCCAGACCGTCTCCGTGTTTCTCCATCACCATTTGAAAGAATCTCTGATTCTCGAACACCTCCAGCACCTGCCCCCAAATATGAAAAGTTACTTCAATTTATGATCTAGTGGCTAATGAAAACTTCATTTTAGAAGAAAGGGGAGGTTTGTGTTGATATCGAAAGCTCTTTTAGTATTCTGATTAAAGTGTGACAGCAAGAGGTTAACAACTGAAATTAGGGATGTCCAGATCTGATCACGTGATTTCAGTCTGGATTGAAATCAGAAGTAGGCTCCCAATCAGGACTCGATTTTTAAAAATGCTCAAAAGCCAATGACTCGAAATTGTCTATGTAAATTAAAAACTCGTCTTTGAGTCCCACAAATATTGTTAGTAACTAGCATTGAATTACACAGCAAAAAGGTTTAAATACAAAAAGTAATAACAGATTTTGTTTTTAGGTTACACAAAGAAAAACAAATGTATTTATTTTCAAAGTTTGATGACAATTATTGCCCATTGAACAGGCTGTGAGGGTATCTTGGCAATTATAAAACCCTACATCATATTTATCTAATTCACTTTAACTATATATGAATTATGAAATATTTAAACAAAGCTTTTTTAAGAACATTGCTATCTCAAAGGTTATCAAAATCTGTACACATCAGCAAGACGTATGCAGAAAATGTGGCACAGAGACTAAATATGTGGATCTCAAATGTTGAATTATGTCCATCACGTGTTGTGTAAACTGAAAAAGAGCAGTATATAAACACCCAACTTTTTATTACTAAGGGGTGTCGGTTTTTTTTTGGTCCACTCCTAAAACCAACTGCTGTTCCAACTCTTATACTCAGCCAGTAAAGCGGCAAAATGTATTGGAAAATCTCATGAGTATTTATTCTAGTAATTTAACCTCTTGCTTTCCCCCACAACTGCATTATCCCCCAACAACTGCGTTATTAGATCACGGTTCTCTGTGTTTACCTTGACAATATTGGGATGTTGCAGACGTGCCAGTATGGCCACTTCCTGAGTGACTCGACCCAGATCTGGATCATCCACCCAGCCTTCACGGACCACTGCGCTTTTCCTAATGAACTTCACAACCACCTGAAAGTGAAGTGAGAGATCATAAACTTGTTATCTCTTCTGCAGATCATATAATCATCCATAAACCCACAGACTCAGAGCGCAAACATCGCCTCGCTCGAGAACCCTGACGTCAGTGCTCTCATGTTAGTAGCGCTCAACAAGAGGAGTGAGAGAAGAGTGATGAGAGTCACTGACTTCCTGTCCATCGGTTCTTCTTGAAGCCAGCCAGACAAAGCCGAAGGCTCCCTTTCCAATGGAATGCAAAGGACGGTAGTTTTCCTCAAAAAAGCCATCACACGCTCCAGACTGCTCCAGGTCCACAGAGGAGTGCAAAGCTTCTGAATGGCTGACCTAAAAGGGAAATCCTGTTGGCTGAGTGACATTAAATGAAGGAGAAATTCAACTACAATTAACAAAAATCTGAAAATCTGACTTTTTCTTCTTTTTAAGCTTGCTGGGCAATAAGATCTCAATTCTCATAATGATATATATATATATATATATATATATATATATATATATATATATATATATAAAGATTAGGAATTTTGGATGTCAATGTTTATCTGAAACCCGCAGAAAAAGGGTCTGAAAGTAATACCAAGGTAATCCAATTTTTGCTTTAAAAGCTCAGCGTTGAAGAAACATCACCTCAGCCAAGCTGTTAGCCAGGTCCCTTTGTTCTTCCGCTGCGGCTGTCCTCAACGAGCGAGAAGCCAGGTTTAGCGGCGCCTCCTGGTGGTGCAGCAGCAGATGATTCCCACTCAGCCACAAACAGACCAGAGAGCATCCAGCTGATGAGGCAACCCTGCGGATGTCGCACCGCACTTCTGCAGAGAGAAAGAGAGGAGAAAAAACAGATCAGGTCTTGCTGACGCGCTGAAACATCATGAAGACTCTTTTGAAAATACTAATCTCTGAGGAAACCGGTGTTAGGAGAGCCCAGCGGTTGAGAGTGCTTTTTGACGTTATAAACCGATCGCTTGACAACAGCTCAGAATCTTGAATACACTTTACTTTTACAAAAACTTACATTCAACATTATTTCAACCACATGAGTGTTTACACCATTCATGCACACCTTTATGTCTAAACATCTTCCAAAGGTTGGGCTTTTTTAATGGGCGACCTTTAAATTATTTTGTTGACTAAAGCTACTGTAGTTTGGTCTATAATATTGATGTCTATATTAGTCGAATACAACATCCTTACGATATCAAATTAAATGAAAATCTGAAATCAAAAGTAACACTTGTTCGGACTAGGGCTGAGAGATATGGTCAAAAAGTATGGGATACAGTTAATCATCACAATTTTGTAAATTCTTTCTTTCAGCTCACAAAATTCTGCTTTTTTTAACAAATAAAAAATTATTGTTCTTGACTGAACATTGTACAAACCTGACGATTAACTTTTTAACTATATGTTTTATTGTCAAAGCAAGTCAAATATCTTCTAAACCAGAACTGTTTATAGAAAAACAGACAATGAGAAGGCAAAACTATTGTATAACCAAAATTATTATGATATATTATAGAAATATATTGACTTCATGATGATATTATACGGCCTTGCTTTTATTTACTATTTGTTAATGAGGGGATTTCCCTTTGTTTGATTTGGAGACTGATTCAGATAAATTGTTAAAAAAAATATTCATAACCTTTAAAAATATATTTATACAAGAGTTCACAAGATTCATAAAACTTGTATTGAAACATATTAGGCTACTTTCAATATTACTTTCTCACTTTAATCTCTCTAATCAAGAGTTGTCAATTATAGAAGAATGTTGTGTTTAAACTTAAAATAAACTTTAGACTTCAAATATCTATGAAGCTTGTGATTGGTCTTCCAGCTGATTACGGCATCAGCTCATCAGAAAATATACATAGTGGAGTTGTGGGAATGCAAAATAAATCGAGAATAAAGCCTTTCTTTCGTACTGAAAACTCGCTGAAACGAGGATAACAGTGCTGTGTTTAATATTCCAGCAGGAATAGTGTGAGGGTTTTATCCCAGCCAACTCCGGAGCTCATGAGAACACAGAGAAAACAATCCCAGGCGCATGACAAGTGCAGTTAGCGACGCGCTGTTGAGACCACTATCGAGCTCTCTGTATCATCTTATCGAGAAATCGTACAGTAAAATATCCAAGTATATAGGAAGAATGAACGCACACCACAAGTGCAAACAGTTTAACACAGTTTCAGACTGGATTGAAATCAAAAGTAGGCTCCCGATCAGGACTCGATTTTTAAAAACGTTTATTTTATAATTTGCAAACACACACATGTTCCATTTTGCCATATATTTTCTGTTTATTTTCCCAAAAATGCCCCATACTAAGTAATTAAAGGGAGTCTCATGCATTTGGCCATTTTCACACACACTCGGTCTCCACACACATTTATCACACACAAATAGTGTATTATGACGAAGCCCACTAAGGAATCGCGCTATATATACGTCCCTGCATATATCAACAGAGATAAAGTAAAGTAAGCCTTACCGACTGGTGTGCGGTCTCTGTTGTAGCAGGTCACATAAACCTTCCCCTCTGGAATGAAATTTGAGACCCCTTTGATTTTCTTAGGAGTGGATGTAGAAGGAACATCTCCTGCCGCCAACATCCCTACCCTCCCCTTGCGCAACTCCAAAACAGGGCTACCACCACGCTCGGAAAAAGAATTCCAGTGCTCCAGGACTTTGGTTAGATGGTTTTTTGCTGGCTGCTGTAAAACTTTCTCAGGGCTCGTTTCCTTTTCTGTTTTCCTGCTGATATCTTCTTGTTCCACAGAGTTTGGGGTTTCAGCTTCAGAATCCGAGTCTACAACAAAGGGTGAAGGGGTACGCAGGAGCTCGTCGGTGTCACAGGAGGTGAGTGATTGGTTCAGATCTTCAGGAGCATTTGGGATCTCAACATTATCATTCAGGTCCATTTCTGACAGCGCATGAACAATCACATCTCCGTTGGAGTTCAAATCCAGAAAGGTACTGCTGGAGTCTGCTAGGCATCCCTGCTGGGACTCATCCAGCTTGTCAGGACCAGAACCCCCAACAAGTCTCTCACAGAATCCAGATGAAGATCGACTTCCCAGAGAGATCACCTCAAAGCTGGAGTCCTGAAGCTGAGCTTGCTCGGAGCACTGACAAGGCTGCGTGTGGGCTTCAGGCGGAGTGGATGAAGACCGAGCTTCTCTACAGTGCAGGGTTGTGGTTTTGGGAGGATTCCACCCCTGAGAAACATCAGTGGGGATGTAGGTCTTTTGGATTTCCAGTGACTCCACCAAAGCAAAGGTCTGAAGCAGAGCGGTGGTGTTGGCAGAGTCTGACTCGGAGAATTGAGTAGTCATCGAAACAATCTGCTCACACAGCTCTGCAGTGTCATTCAACCTGAGGAGGAGAGGCAAAGAAAATCATTCTCTGGCCAACGTTTAGCTCTATATCTAGCATAAAACATTTTAAAAATAGATTTTTTTTAACTTGTGCCTTATATCAATTCACAACTAGAGGTCAATGCAGATATTTTAAAATATTGGCAGACTTTTATACTAATTTAAATAGTTTTGGAATGCAAGAATAGACAAACATATTTCTACTCAAATGAAGTTTTTATTGAACACATTATTAAAAAAACATGCAACTAGAATTAAATAAATGTTAAAGTAAACAAATATTTAAAAGACAGTAAAGAAACTTTGTCTCACAAAATTGAGGATTACAAAGAAACTGTACAAGCTCTCAAAATAATTACTTCATTAACTGAACCCGGAGATGTTTATAAAAAAAATAATATGTTCGAATTGCTGCCATCATCTGTGTGTGTGTGTGTGTGTGCGTGTGTGTGTGTGTGTGTGTTTTAATAAAGAAATAAATTATGGCTGACCGAGATTTAGAAGTACAAATCTGGTTTTGATACCTCAGCTTTATCAGAATGAAAACATTACCTGAGAACAAAAAAAATGAAAATACTGCATGGAATACTGCAATTGTGACCAACTTCTACACATCACACATCAAAACAAAAATGTAGAGATATTTTATATACATAAATATTTCAATACAAAACTAAAATTATATTTCACTTGTTTAATTGTATTAGTAGAAATGTGTTTATAAAAAGTCAAAATATCTATTTTCTGAAAAGAAACATCTCTAACCCGTCCAGTGGAGTGGATGCGATTGCAGGGGAGGTCATGGTTGATGGAGCGCTACCGTCCTTCTCCAGTTTAGCACTGGTTCCAGTAAAGATTCGCTTCCCTTTCCCAAGAGCTGCCCTCCTGCGCATGGCAAGGTGCACCATCACACTGTCCCCAGCCAGCACTGTGTTTGGATCTAAACCATATCAGAAACAATATACGATTTTCTAAACAAATGTAGTGTTAACTGACCGGACAAAAACAGCGTGAACTCACGATATGTATCCTGTTCATCTTTAGTTTGATCTCTAGCGTTGGTTAGATCAGTAGAAGGACGGTTATCTTTAGCTGTGAAGTCACATGGATCTGGAACACAGGAAGTGAAAGGAAGTAAAAAAGCTAAAGTTTGCATAGCTAGCACAGAAGATCTTTACCTGTATGGCTGCGAGATGAGCAGGAGCGCTCATGTGGATGAGATGAATTGTGGTCCTTTTGTCGCAGAGCATGAAGCCGTTCATAAAACGCTGGTATCAGGTATGTGATGTTCTACACAGACACAAACATGCTGATGAATAATAATAATAATAATAATCTAAAATGCACTAAAAGTGGAATTGTTTTATCGGGGTTCCAAAAGCCTTAAAACTTCCTTCAACCAACAAGATTAAAGCAATTCGATTCTGAACCAGGCGTCACGGTGGCGCAGTGGGTAGCACGGTCGTCTCACAGCAAGAAGGTTGCTGGTTCGAGCCTCGGCTGGGTCAGTTGGCATTTCTGTGTGGAGTTTGCATGTTCTCCTCGTGATCGCGTGGGTTTTCTCCGGGTCCAAGTCCAAAGACATGCGATATAAGTGAATTGAGTAAGAACGATTGTCCATAGTGTTAAAAGTGTGAATGAGTGTGTGTGAATGTTTCCCAGTGATGGGTTGCGGCTGGAAGGACATCCGCCGCATAAAACATGTACCAGAGGAGTTGGCGGTTCATTCCGCTGTGGCGACCCCGAAAGGGAAAAAGCCGACATGAAAATGAATGGATGGATTCTGAACCAGGTGCTCTCTCTTGAGACTCACATGCTCTCTCGTTTGGTCTGCCTTTTACCAGCTACGGAACATCAGTAAGCTGTGTCCCTCACCTACCCCTGTGCCAGCATAACTCCTCATCAATACTTTGGTTATGTGCAAATTGAACTAAGGTAACTATTCGTTAACAATTCAATTCTGGACTCCTTGAAAAATATTCAGACTTTCACTCACACAAAACTTTGCAGCAAATATCATTACAAGCTCACCCAGAACAGACCATATTACCCCAGTTCTGCAGGGACTTCACTGGCTTCCTGTCAAGCAGTGAATTACCTTCAGGACCCTCAATAACCTGGCTCTTCCTTATTTCACAGAACTCCAAACAATCTAACCTTCATCTTGAACTCTTGGCTCTTCTTCTGCCTGGCTTGATCCCCTTGTCCTTCCGATAAGGGCAATGGTGTAAGGGTCTTTATCTTTGCTGAGGAACGAGCTTCTGGACTGGGTCCTCAACAGTCCTACACGTAACAACTTCAAAACTACTGAAGACGTTTCTCTTCAGACAGATGTTCTCAACCAGAGTGTACTTTTTTTGGTTAGGATAGGTTTTAATGTATTTCTCCATTTTAAACTCTATATCTTATATTACTTCTCTTGTAGTGTCCTTGAGTTTCAAAAGGAACAGTGCAGAACAAGGTATTGCACATGTTGCAGTAAACCCTTGTTCATGTGTGTGTATGTATGTATGTATGTATGTATATATATATATATATATATATACCTACTTGACAACTTCCTTTCTTACTGCATCGCAAAAAACGATCTTCTACCACAAAAAAATTAGTTGCATCAGATCAACTAGTGTCCCCCTTAATTTTGTCCTTTTACATTTATTGTATTGTGTTTGATTTATGCATTATTGGGTCGACTCTTACAGGGTTGAGTGTTCAGTGTGAGAGGGTTTCAAAGTAACTCTACCTTTCCAAGCAGCTGACTGCTGTTATACCCCAACAGAAGAGAGCTGAAGGGGTTGCTGAGGCTGTGAATTCTGCCGTTTGGCAGGAGAGTGACGAGAAAGCTGCAAGGAGCAAAGACACAAACAGAGCCGGAGTACAGGACACCTCCACTAGGGGACAGGATGTCACCCACAGCGGATTGACCTCCTGCGAAACATAGGTCAGCATTTAAAATCAATACAACAATTAAACTAAATACCAGGACTATCAATAAGATTTACAATAAAGATATTCCTTCAGTTGTTATTGGAAAAGTACTCAAGAAAAATTGATGCTTAATTAGGGAAGACTTTACAAGACGCAATCAGCACATTTGTGCATAATTTCAATTTCGCTGTTAAAGTTGACAATAAACAGAATCACAGTCCTGCACTGCAATAGGTGAAGTATGGGCTGACCTGAATGTGGAGACCCGTTCATCTGCTGTGGGGACCTTCCACAGGACACAGATGCCCGCAGACGGACACACGCAGGGACCACCAAACCAGAACGCGTCTGAAAGCACAATCTCTGCACACGCAGCACCTGCCAATCAATAGCAAAAAGTTTAATTTGCCAGCAAAAAAAGATCATCATAAGATGTGATACAGGAGTTTGTCCTTTAGTAAATATAGCTAGATCAATAAATCTCATCTTTCACACAGCATGCTCTGCCTCAGACCCAAATATTGAGAGAAAGCAAAACATTTCTTATATCAGCTTAAACAAACCAGCATTCCAATCGGTTTAGATTGGCTAATTATCCCAGGACACCAGCAACGGTATCAGCTAAGTCTCCTTTCTGTATTCTGGACTGGATGCCAGTTTATTCAGCTTTCGCCAGAGAATCACAAGATAAAACTTTTCCAGAAGGTATCAAGCCTACTGAGAAACAATCCCAACTCAAACTAAACTGTGTGTGTGCGTGTGTGTGTGTTAATTGATGGACATCTTGCACATGACTTTCTGTCTGGAATAAAGGAAATTTTTTTAAAAAGTTCCTCCTTTGTTATTCGCTAGCAGAAATCTTGTGATGGACCCATGAAATTCTGCTTTTTGATGACTTGTTCAGAGTGCTGTTGGGACTGGATGGCGCTCCATACACACTGCAGCATCAACCACTCCACAGGAAGAACATCAACAATTTTTGTTCCCTGAGCATCATCCAAGGCGAGGAGCATCACTGCACCAACATTAAACAGTCCTCTGCAGAGAAGTCATCTCGAAAATTTGTCTGTGTGGTGACCTCAAGTGGCAGTGCTATGCAATGAAACCAATTTTCTTTCTCCATATTTTTTACACCGCTTCTCTGATTCCCCTGTCTTAATGATAGATTATCTTTAGAAACACACTTCAGATATTAATTAGATCACTCACCCGAGATCCCACTGTAAAGAACATTGAACCAAGTTCAGGGAGAGGCACACAAAAAAGTAAAATAATTTTTGAAGAAAACTGACATCAAGCAGTAACAAAAACATTTCAGATTCTTCAGAAAACCTCCACATCGAGATTGGGGCTGCAAACATCTTTGCCCAGCTGTGAAGTTTGTATTGTAATGCTGACATACGCCCTCTATAGGAAAAACTGTATTATTTCAGCTGAAAGAGTGTTTATTCCACTTTAGTTCAGTCTGCAGATTGACCACGATTTATAAGGTATCAAGAAAAAACTCCAAAAAACACTCCAAAGATGTTTTGATTTCTACAATTATTCTATTTATAATTGTTAACAGAAATTGAAGCCAACTGAAAACATTCTCTTTCATTTATTTGCAACAACAAACACATATAAAGATATACTCACTCTAACAAGTATTGATTTTTTTCTTCCTACTTTACATAAATTACACTTTTGTACCGAGTCATTTAGTTAGTTATGGTTACCTTAGGTGTAGCTCTGGAGTGAAATGGAATCTGTAGTGATGGCATCAGAAACGTGATCGACAAGCCAGCAATTTCCTCAGAAGATTGGTAACCATGGAGATGGGTAAAAGTGGTGTCACAACTGAGGATCACACCCTGAGCAAACCAACAGAGTACGATCGTCAAAGAACAGCAAGTGAAAACTGTACAAAGATGCACTTAATTGATCTGATACAAATCTACTCCAACTGAACAAAATCTACATAAAAGCAGTTTTTCCACTTAGGTAAGAAACCTCACATTCTGAGTGAAAGTCACATGTCCTGTTAGTCGCTCCACTCGCTCCAGGAGAAGCTCGGAGACCTGCTGCGGCAGCTCTGAAGTCTTGCTCCACACAGACACAGAGCACTCGGATCCCGTCAGACTCAATGCAGTCACCTTTGGACAAATTGAACACGATTGTTAATTAACAGGTCTTAAATTATGTAGGGTTTCCAATGCGTTCTCTAGGCATCCTTTTCCTCAGTACAAAATGATCCTGATCTAAAAAACACTCGCAAGATGTGACCTGCATCAGAGTGCAAAAGTGGTCATATGTGTTCAGATTCAACCGATTTTGTTTTGGTCCTGAAACTGCTTTATATTTCTAATTCTCAAAAATGTTTGAATGTATGATCCCTCACATATGGTAAAGCTCCATTCTAATTTGTCCAGTGTATTAAAATTTCATTCAGCACAAAAAAAAAACAGTACACTTCCACAAGCATGTTTCAGACGACGCGAGAGTCATGAAAAAACATCATATGTCTCTTCATATGTCTACCTGAAGTTATAGAGGTTTACTTTACTGATGTTTTGTGTGTACTTTAGCAACAGTATTACTCCTCACTCAAGAATTCTTAAAGATCATTAAACCTGGCAGCAACCCAATCCCATAACACAATCACATGCTTTTGCTTTTAACCAAACATGTTTATACATGCTTGATATTGTTTTCACCAAAACAACTATTTACTTCTTTACTCATTGCCATTGCATGTCTAAATTATTTATTTTTTTACCGACATTATGAAAAAACCTCATAAATCATCCTTATTAAAAACAATTATTAAATTATAATGTCCTGCACTTCTTATTTATATTTAATAAAATTTGATCAGTCTTTTAGAACCAGCATGAATTTCATTCAGGCCTTATACGAGATCAGGCATTTTTTTTCTCACAGACGTACAGTTGGGCACTCCACCAGAACATGTTTAATCGATAAAACATAAAAGTATTTTTTCACTTTTAAGGAGAGGTCAGTGGACAAAAACACATACCAATTAATTGCAACAATTTACTAATATTTTGAAATAAAACGAAGAAACAAAAAATCTACATTTAAAAAAACAAAGTTTTTACACAACCATTTACATAAAAATACACCGAAGAGTACATGCGTCTCTCCTTTTTTTTAGAAGCTGTTCTCTGAAGCTCCACGGCTGGATTTCCAGAGCTAGCAGACAGGAAGTGAGAAATAGCATGAAGTTGTTTTTTCCAGCTACGTCGTTTTTTATTTTAAAGAAAACAGACAACTATCAGTAATCCAAACATTTCAAATTCTTCAGAAATTTGATCGAGTTTGGGACTGCAAACATTCTTTCCCCAGCTGTACAATTTGTATAGTAATAATGCCCTCTATAGGAAGAACTGTGTTATTTCAGCTAAAAGTGTTTGTGTTCCTCTTTAGACCAGTCTGCAGATTCACCAAGTTTTTATTATGGCATCAACCAAAAGAAAAACTCCAAAGACATTTCAATTTTTTTTTCTATATTTAGTTTGCCATAACTATAAATACAATTAGATTACGTACGCTGTTCAAAAACAGCACTTTTGACAGATATTTAAAGCTAAGCTCTGTTAGCTTTACATTTAGATTTTAATTGAGGCTTGTTATTTTGATGCACCTGCCCTTCCTTGGAGTCCATGTGGAGAAGAAACCAAGCCACATCCATTTAAACAATTTAATTAACCCCCGTGAATCATACCACTTTTGTTGAAACGGCAACTAGAATCCCATCAGAATCCAAGGTCTCATCCTTCAGGGCCTCCTCTATCGTCTGATTGGCTCTTAGAAGAGAGCCCAGCTTCTGACCAATCAGATCGCTGTATTCACACTCAAACAGCTTACACGCATGTTTATTCGCATCTAAAACCTTCGAAATGATAAAACAGAAAAAGAGAACAACATTAGTTCCAATAATTTCAGATAAGAGCAAACCTTTGATTGGCTCAGTCCTCCAGTACCTGTGATGTAGTGCAGTCGATGGTGAGGATGGCTTTATTTGGGTTGATTGTGAGTGATGCTTCACTCTTCTTAGGAGCAGTGGAGAGAAGCTGCCTGAGAAGGGAGCTCTCTAATGCAGGAGACTCGGGATTCGATGATGGAGAGTTCGAGAGCAAGTCAGAGATGCGAAGACTCGTTGATGTCTCTGATGAACCGAGGGTTAGGGAAGTGAGAGAGGAAGAGCCAATTTGTCTATTTACAAGGACAAAGGAGACTAGAGTACCAGTAAGAACAAGTAATCCTGAAACGTATTCAAATGTATTTTGATCTGAATAATAAGAAAAACAAACATAGAATGGAGCAATACTCATTTTTATACTGAACCGAAGTACATCGTGCTCACTTCAACTTGCGCATGTGGGCCGCAGTTTTTCAGTTCCTCATTTAAGTAACTCTTGTATTATTTATAATGCATTATTATTTCGAGAAGCCTGGCTTTATAGATGGGAACATGCACAATTCAGAGAAACACATTTCTGCGAGCAAATATCTTTGAGTAAATATCACACAAACAGCGAAAAAAACTACAGATTTCAAGTGAATCTTTCCATCAGGCACATCGAACTTATTCATGCAGACACAAATGTTGTATGGATGATCATGGCTAATTTTCAACCATCTATGAGACAGTTTTCGACAACTGGAGCTTGACGGATGCTATGCACGGTCATTGTGTACCTTTTCTAGTACGGCAATATTTTTCGACTTAAGAACCTAAAAACACAATAGCAGGCAAAGGTCTGTTGGTCTACCATTTGTTGTATTTTTACAACAATGACAAACCAACATGGAGATTATATTATAGTAGATATTTTTCTTTTTAAATGTTTCTTCTCTGCAGTTTGGCAGATGGTCTAAATAGGTTCTGTTGCGCCATCACAAGCGGAACACTACTGCAGTACGTTGCACACATAAATCTCTGCAAATATACAAATACTTTCAAAAAAATTAAATTGAATATATTGGTAAAAAAAATGATACAAGAAAACTAACCCGCTGAATATCTTCTATTTTGCGTTTTTAGAAAATGTATTTAAAAATATTTTATCTCCTCAGGGATAAAATTTTACTTCATAAAAATCGTCCAATTAAAAATGAGCCAATAAACAACTTAAGAAATGTGTCCACATGATTTCACAGTATGCTAAATTGTTAATGAATCAAGTAAGAATGTATCAAAACCTTTATTTTGGAGGTCAACGGGTACCTTTAGTAGGTAACGTTAGTCATCATTACGTTACATTAGATTATTTATCATTACGTTCTGCGTTTTAAGTATTTTGGCCCACCTGATGCACCCATAAGATTCTGAGGACAGCTTCGAGCTGGAGGAGAGTTTTGATTCGTGCAGGAGTCACTCTTCATCCCACAGCTGATACTGCACCCATCATCTTCCTCATCAGCAACAGCACAAACCCCGACGCCGCTGCGGCTGCTTCTACCCCCCGGCGTCAGCCACATCTTCGGTACGCTTAAACCAGAGCGTGCAGTCAAAACTCAAACTCACAAAGCAAACTTATGATCGTTAACCGATCGAAACCTTAAATATAAGGTGATATTTAATGTTTGGATAACGTTACCAACCGCTATGCTTCTCTCCACCACACTTGCTGGGCTTTCAGTTTATTCCCTGCTGCCCTGGCGACGGACGGAGGGAAGCGGGGACGGCGTTTCTTTCGTGCGCACCGGCTCAATTCAATAATAACAAAACAAACTAGTGGCTAAAATTAAACTATACGTTTTCCATTCTAGTTGACCGTAGCAATTCGCGTTCGACGCCGTAGCGTGTGGAACTGTGTCGTGATCAGTGAAGTGTTTGGCGCGTGTGGATAGAATCGAAATCAGGTGACGAAGTTAAATAAGCCAATCAAATAAGAGGATTTTTAAACTGACAGAACCTTTGTCCTATAGAAATGCCTAAAAGGCGGGCAATTATGTTTTTGAGGGGGGAGCTTAGTGACTATGAATACTGAGGTAATGTTTACAATGTGCGCATTATTTTAGCTTCCCATATGACCTAGTTGTTAGGGTGTTATGGGTCTGTCCTAAGGGGAAAATAGCAGATTAATGCAGAAATTAATGCTAAAATAAAACATTAAGTAAATTAAGTGATACATATATTAGATACACGTATTTCATTTTTTTAAACAAAACCTTTTTAACAGATTTTTCCTTTATTTATTTGTTTCTTTATTTTCACACACACATTTATTTTGGTGTATGTTAATTTTGATGGGCTGTCTTGATTTCTGTCCAAGCCAGGATTTAATGCATAAATGGTTGAATAGATTATGCATTTATTTCTACTCATGTAAACTCATTTGTAGTCTTTATTAACCTATATAAAGATTGAAGTTAATTGCTAACTAAACGTGTAGTTTGCTGTAAGTTCACCAGGTACTGAAACCCATTTTGCAATCAAAACAGGTTTCCGGTGCTGTTGGTGGAGAGGCGTACTTGTTTGGGAGGTTTACAATGGCAACATTGGCTTTCTGAAATGGTATAGTGTACTTTTCCGGATTTTTTATATCCTCAATTCTGTCACCCAGAACTTTTCCCAAACGTGTTAAATGAGTTGTTTCAGTCTCCGTTTTAAAGTATAATAGAACATACATAAAAAAAACTTTTTTTTCACTTGGTATGTCATGATAATGACTTAATTATCTTGGAAACATGACATAACAATAGTCAATGTTGTCATGATCATGACTTAATTACCTTATAATATGACAAAACAGAGATAATTAAGTCAAGATCATGACATAACAACAGTTCTTGTTATTGGTGTCATAAGATAATTAAGTCATGAACATGACAAAACAACAGTGTTTTTGTCATGATCACAAGATAATTAAGCCATTATCATAACGTAACAAGAATGAAATGTATTCATCAAATTAATAAGATGATTGATCTCATGATACTACTTAAAAAATAAATAAAATAATCAAACATCCACACAGCCTGGAGATGCACTTTTATTTTGACATTGAAAGCACTCAGCACAATGCATAATTCAAGTTTGTAAACATATTGACCCAATGCGTTAGTCTGGTTGTTTACAGTAGTTTAGTTGTTTAAAATAGTTCCCTTCCTGTCCTTCACTGAGCTCAAGCATCTACTGCTTAGCATAGCAACAGTTTCCAAATACAGCAGCAAGCACGAAGCCTTTAAGCTTTTCCTGTTGTTATGAAGCTGTATTGCTGGAAAGCATTTCAACTGAACTTCTTGTTCAAAACCTTATTTAATTTGCATGAAATACAAGACATAAATGGCATTTTAGCCTTGACACGTCATTGGGATACAGTGGTAACTCGCATAAACAAACAGTCTTTATAAAGATGGCTGGAGTAACTTTTTGGAGAGGTTTTTAACAAAAACAGCGCACTTACTGTTTGATGGCTTTTTAATCCAACACTTTTTTCCCAGCAGACACATTTCAACTGCTCTTCCAAACAGTCCATCACAGCTTTTTACATTCTTAATGCATCTCTTACAGTGTGTACTATTGACAGTAATGAGGGTCTGACTTTTTAAAAGGACATCCGGAGGTCCCTTTGGCACATACTGTGTGTTATGGAGCTGAATGCAAAACCTCATGCATGAGGAGGTGCTTCAAAGATCCTAATGCAAGGTTGAGCTCAGGTTTAGGTCAGACTTTAGCATGCATTACTACTGCGACGGCAACAATGGCTCTCCTTGCAGGACACGTCGACACAGACAGTTGGAACACACACCCGCCGACACAGGAGGGTGGAACGGGATCCTGAGTCTGTGAGCTTCACAGAAAGTCTTAGTGATGGAAGTCCTTCTTACTGTGGGGACGGTTTCCCAGGATCTTGTCGATGTCGGAGGCCACATGAGTGGTGATCTTTGGAAGAACCTGTCAGAGTAAAATAAACATCATTAAATCAACTTTTAAATTAAAATTTTAGTTATATGACTACATGTGATTTTGATTTTGAATGGCTGGATACAGTGATGTAACAGCTGATTTGGACAGACAGACGGATAGATGGATGGATGAATGAATGTATGGATGGATGCTATATGGGAAGATGGAAATATAAATGGATGGACGGACAGACGGACAGACAGACGAATGGATGGATGGATGTATGCTATATGGGAAGATGGAAATATGAATGGATGGATGGACGGATGAACGGACAGACAGACAGATGGATGGATGCTATATGGGAAGATGGAAATATGGATGGACGAACGAACGAACGGACAGACTGACAGATGGATGGATGGATGGATGCTATATGGGAAGATGGAAATATGGATGGACGAACGAATGAACGGACAGACTGACAGATGGATGGATGGATGGATGGATGCTATATGGGAAGATGGAAATATGGATGGACGAACGAATGAACGGACAGACTGACAGATGGATGGATGTATGCTATATGGGAAGATGGAAATATAGATGGATGGACAGACAGACAGACGGACAGACAGACAGATGAATGGATGGATGGATGTATGCTATATGGGAAGATGGAAATATGGAGGGACCGATGGATGGATGAACAGACAGACAGACAGATGGATGGATGTATGCTATATGGGAAGATAGAAATATGGATGGACGGACAGATAGACGGACAGACAGACAGATGAATGGATGGATGGATGCTATATGGGAAGATGGAAATATGGATGGACGGATGAACAAACAGACAGAAAGACAGATGGATGGATGGATGGATGGATGTATGTATGCTATATGGGAAGATGGAAATATGGATGGACGGATGAACAGACAGACAGATAGATAGATGGATGGATGGATGCTATATGGGAAGATGGAAATATGGATGGATGGATGAACAGACAGACAGATAGATAGATGGATGGATGGATGCTATATGGGAAGATGTAAATATGGATGGATGGACGGACGGACAGACAGACAGATGGACGGATGGATGCTATATGGGAAGATGTATATATGGACGGATGGACGAATGGACAGACGGACAGACAGACAGACGGATGGATGTATGCTATATGGGAAGATGGAAATATGGATGGACGGATGAACAGACAGACAGACAGACAGATAGATAGATAGATAGATAGATAGATAGATAGATAGATAGATAGATAGATAGATAGATAGATAGATAGATAGATAGATAGATAGATGGATAGATGGATGGATGGATGGATGGATGTATGCTATATGGGAAGATGGAAATATGGGTGGAAATATGGATGAACCTATGGACGGATGAACAGACAGAAAGACAGACAGATAGACGGATGGATAGATGGATGGATGCTATATGGGAAGATGGAAATATGGGTGGACGTACGGACATACGGAAAAACAGACAGACAGACAGAAAGACAGAAAGCTGTCCAAATTTTACGATTTCGTTATAAACAATATTTTAACAGAGCAAAACTCAGAAGAGCAGTTAATGGTAGGAGGGTGGATTCCAGATTCGAGACGAGTCACTTGCCTGTATCGCCCCCAGGTTCTCAGTGAGCTGTGCAGGGTTGGACGTCCCCAGAAGAACAGAACTCACCCCCTCATTACGGAGACACCAAGCTAGAAACAGGAACACGGAGATAAGTTTAAAGGAAACAGTTATAATAGTGATAATAAAAATATTATTCTAAAACCTGTATGCGTGTACCTCCATTCAGCGCATGCTCAATAAAAGTACACCTCACTCACAAATGACAAACCACACAATTTACACAAAATACTTCAATATGTCTTCTTAAGATTTACCCAAATACATTTGATGGATTTAATATGGTCACAGTTTATGTGACCGAACAGTGTGTTTAAAATATATATACAAAGTTTAGCTGTTGTTACATAAATTTACATAACGGTTACATAAACAATAATGTATCAGAGCCTGATTTCACTCTATGTCCGCATATCAATTTCATTGAATAAGAGAGTTTAATAACTAAGAAGAGAATTGTGATGAGGAAAGATGAGCAGTAGAGGGCAGTAATGCATCATTCGTGTTAAGATTTTTCATAAGGGTTGCCTTGGAAAGATCTGAGGACGTGACTAGCCAAACAGCATCAATAACACAGTTTCTAACGCTAAAGAGATAGAACAGCCTGAAATTAAATCACACTTCACATGACTAAAAGCAAGTGAAAAATAATTGGAATCTTTTGACATCTTTAGATCCTAAAATGGTTCCATGAAATATGTTTACACAAAATGTTTTTATTTCCTCTTATTTTTTTCTCTTTAAGACCTTTATATCAATCACACAAAACTGTAAAATATGACATATTTCCTTTTAATAACACAAAAAATGATATTATTTCAGTGTAGTATAGATAAGCTGAAATTCAGATGAGTATAAATAAAAATCATTCCCAAAATTAATAGAAATATATATTTGAATAACATGTTTTTAGATATGTCATGGTCATGAGGGCTATAGCTTCACACATTTTATTTGAAACCCTGACAAGTTTGCACTAATCTAGCTTCAGACAGGGCCATCATTAGTATGATCAGGTGTGCCAAATGTTGGTTGAATCTAATCTGCGCAGGGCTGTGGCCGTCCAGTACTGACTTTGGACAACTCTAAATTAAACATACAAATGATTTTAATCCCACTCAACTAATTTAACAAACTCCGTAAACAATTACAGTGTTCAAAAATGATTTAGGCTCAAACAAAACCAACAATTAAAAAAAAAAATTGTGTCACCAATAATAAAACAAACGATGGGTTCTCCAAATCTAGTCCTGGAGATCCGTAGCTCTGTACACTTTTAAATCGATCATGAAGCACACCTGTTGCACTAATTACGCTCCTCGTGTCTGAAGTTAGAGTAGCATGCATGCTAGAGCAGGGTTGACACTGAAATTATTTCGCTGCGCTCCAGACCCCTAGGACTGGATTTGGGGAAAGCACTTTTCTTGGTCCTTGTGGTAAGTTGGTTCAGCAGTTCCCCATACAAAAAGCATTAAACGTGAATTAAATTTAAACATACGTTGCCTGACAATATCTATTTTAGATTATATTTACAGTTATAAAATGAAATAAATAAGTAGAATTACAGGTCAGAAACCGACGCTGAACTCACTATCACAGTGGTGTGGCTGTCGAAGAGAAAATGGTTCGAGTTCTCTTGACCTACCGATGGCAAGCTGTGGCAGGGTGCAGCTAAGCCTCTCAGCGATGTGGGTGAGTTCCTTGAGCTTGGCCTGCTGTTTTCTGCCATCGTCACTCAGAATCTTCTCCCTCAGCCACTGATTCGTCTGCAGAGAGAGAGAGAGAGAGAGAGAGAGGAGAGAGAGAGAGAGAGAGCAGAGGTGAGAGGGAGTGAGAGAGAGAGAGAGAGAGAGAGGGAGAGAGTGAGAGAGAGAGAGAGAGAGAAAGTGAGAGACAGATGGAGGAAGAATGAAAGAAAAAAGGGAAAGAGCAGTAAAGACAAAAGAGAGATAGAGAAAAATAGAGACAGAGAAAAAAAAGATAGAAATGAGAGAGATGGAGAGAGTGAAACAGAAACAAGAGAGAGAAATAAAGAGATAGAGAGAGAAATGTCAGAAAGAGAGAGAGAGAGAGAGAGAGAGAGAGAGGGAGGGAGAGAGAGAGTGAGAGTGAGAGAGAGAGACAGAGGGAGGAAGAATGAAAGAAAAAAAGGGAAAGGGCAGTAAAGACAAAAGAGAGAAATAGAAAAAAAAGATAGAAATGAGAGAGATGGAGAGAGTGAAACAGAAACAAGAGAGAGAAATAAAGAGATAGAGAGAGAAATGACAGAAAGAGAGAGAGAGAGAACGAGAGAAAGAATAGCAGAAAAAAGAGAGAGAGGGAGGAGGGAGAGAAAGAAGAAAGAATAAAATAAAAAAGAAAGGAGAGAGTAAAGAAAAAGATAGAGAAAGAGAAAGTGAAAAAAGATAGAAATAAGAGAGACGAAGAGAGTAAAATAGAAACAAGAGAGAAATAAAGAGATAGATAGAGAGAAAGACAGAGAGAGAGAAAGAATAGCAGAAAAGAGAGAGAGAGAACAGCAGAAAAGAGAGAGAGAGGGAGGAGTGAGAGAAATAAGAAAGAATGAAATAAAAAAGAAAGAATGAGAGAGTAAAGAAAAAAGAAAGAAAGACAGAAAGAAAGAAAGATAGAAATTTGAGAAAAAGAAGAGACAGAGAAAGAGTAATTAAAGAGAGAAAGAAAGAAAGAAAGGAAGGAAAAAAGGAAAAAGAAAGAAAAAAGGAATGAGAAAAAAAGAGATGGGAGAGAGAGAAAGAGCAGAAGAAATGGAGAGAAAGAATGAGAAAGTGAAAAAGAGAGAGGCAGGGATAAAGAAACAGAAAGAAAGAGAGACTTGATCAAACAAGTCTTTAGTAATGCTTCATCCCTCTATCCAGATGCACTCTCTCCAGTTTTCCTCAGTCGTTTTTCCTCAATGTTTCTTCACATCGACTTCTAAAACATTCTGGTGGACTGAAACATGCAGCTGAAAATGTCTTGCAATAAACAAAAATGTATTTCTGGGTGAATTAAAATGTTTAAGTACGGTAAAGGATGTGTCTGTTTTGTCCGCTATGAATAAAGTACCTTCAGAGAGGCTCTGGAGCATTCTGGGATGCCATTTTCATATTTTCCGGTGATAATTCCACACGCCAGAGGAGACCAGGACACCACGCCAACCCCTGAGGGATGAAGCTGCATCGTTCAGAGTTCTACAGAGCTACAGAATATTTACTGCCGCATTTCTTCCTACCAATCTTATGATAAAGCTCCGGCAGCTGCATCTCCACTTTATCCCTCTGAAATAAATGATACTCGGCCTGTTCACACACGGGAGGGATCAGGTTGAACTGCCTCGCCACGGAGTACGCCTCCTGCAGGCCGCGAAAGGGACAAGAATTTTCTCGGTTCAGAATTTTTATACACTGCTACAGTAAGACTGACCCTTACAAAAATTTCTTAAGTATAAAATAATTTAAAAAGTAGAAATTCACACACACGCACGCACACGCAAAATAATAAAATAACTATATACATTTTTTTAAAATATAAAATATTTCTTGATTTTAGTGACAGTTTACATAAATAAAGAAGTAAAGATTAAAGAAATTCCATTTATAAATATATAAAAGAGTAATATAAATTATAATTTCAAAATACAAATATAAATAAGAACAAGAATTCCTTCATGAATAGATCATTAATTTATATATAATATATTATAATTTACTATATATATTATAATTTACTCTATATATTATATATAATATATATATTATAGTGAAGTGTATATTTTAATATATATAAATGTATGTTATTTTATATTATTATATTTAATAATATTATTATGTGTGTGTGTGTGTGTGTGAACATTTAAATGATTATGTTTACATTTATTTATGCATTCATTTTTACTTTCTTTAGAAAACAGAGTTTCTACAAGATTGCTCCAAATTGTTCTCTTTTTTAACTTTTTATTAATCAAAAAAAATTATAAAATAAAACTTTAAACAATACTTTACTACAGTCTCACTAATTACTGTATCTTTACCCTGCTTTTATTTTCATTAGTTGGTGTTTTACACTGCAGTTTTAGTTCAGCTAAGTGTCTGGTATGAATGCAGTGAGATTCACATGTTAAGAACATGTATTGTTATCCACCCAAATAATATTTTTTGGTGCAAAACTAAGAACAACAACCCCAATGTAGGTTTATTTGGATTTGCCTGGTCTAATATCTGTCTAATGTAACGATGAGAGTGCAAAATATCATCCGCAGAATTGACCAGAACAATCACAACCTTCAAAGGATGCGCAGAAATCACTCTCCTGCACTCACCATGATCTCCATCGCTGACCAGCGGGATGTGCCCCAGTACATGGACATGCCATGATTGATAACATGCGTCATGGCTCTCACGATCTCTGAAACACAGACACAGGCAATGGCATCAGCCTTTCTTCTCAGTTGCAATGGTAAAATGTGACTGCACCAAACAAAGTGGTCACCCTCAAGATGGTTCCCCCTGAGCTGACTTAGGTCTATACTTAGTTTGAAGCTCACCCAAAGTATACGGCTTTAAGGGATATTTAATCCCAAACAAATAAAACATTTGTTGACTTCTGTACAAGAGTGGAAATATTTGATCGTAACACATTATTGAAAAGAGATTAGGATCCATTTAAGGGCCAAAAGTAAACAAGAAATCAACTAAACTGACTATGATACTGTTTTTAAACTGCTGAAAACATTTGCCCAGGGACAGCTTGTGCTCAGAGCAGCCCTGCACGGCATGAAGGAGACGAGTTTGCTGCTCAATTCAAAACAGAAATACCAGGCTCCTTAAACCAGTTACTGGTAGGGGGCCAAGTCCGGTTGGTTTAATTAAATCAGCATATCCATTAAGCTGATCAGAAGCAGAAAGCAGAAGAGAAAGAGCTTTTGAACTTCCCGGTAGTCTGCTGTGTTGACCTTGGACCAACGCCAGCAGAAGACATGGACCCCAAAGTATCACTGACCGTGGAAACTTTATGCTGAACCTCAAGCAACATGGATTTGTTCCAATTCTCTCTTCTTCTAGACTCAGAGACCTTGAGTTCCAAAGAAAATGCTGAATTTACTGTCTGTATGTGCTGGTTTTTGAAGAACTGACTCCAGCTGCAAGTCACTCTTTGTGAATCTTCTCCATATTTTAGAATGGGTTTTGCTTCACAATCCTCTACAGGCTGCAGTCATCACTATTGCTCGGATATTTGACTTCCTACCACATCTTTCCCTTCTTGTCTCTCCTTGTGCAAGGTGTCAATTGTTGTCTTTTGGACAACTGAAAAAGTCAGCAGTGCCCATGGTCATGTAGCCTACAGAACTAGACTGAGTGACCATTTAAAGGCCTTTTTGAAGGTGTTAACATAGCTAATTACAATGTGCTTCCAGATGTTGTCAATTTTCTATATTCAAATTTTCTGATATGCAAAATTTGGGGTTTTCTGTAGTTATCAATTATTATAATAAAAACTGAAAAGAAATAAACACTTCAAGTATATCAGTCTGAGTGTAATGAATGAATATAATATATAAGTTTCACATTTTTAATTGAAACACTGAACTAAATTAACATTGTCGTGCCATTCTAAAAATTCCTGCTGCTGTAAAGTTAATAAAAAGCAGTACATAAATATAGTTGTAGTGACTTGAGAAGGTATTGCGGTGATCAATAATTAATTAAGGACTTCTGTGTATCAATACAATGATTCTCTCTGAAGTCAGGTGTTTATGGGAAATGGAGTCCAGGGATGAACAACTGGAGCTGTGAGCAATTTTTTTCAAAGCAACGGCAGTACAATTTTATTAATAAGCTGGAGGAGCATTGCCTCGAGCCTGACAGCTATCTCTTTATGGCCGTTTTTACACTGCAATCTCATTTGCATAATTATTATAGAGAACTGGGTGTTGAGAGCAACCAATTCTTTCACACTAAATACCCCCAGGGAACCCAAAATAGCCATCAAGGCTTGTTAACCCAACCTCATCCTAAATTAATGCACAAATCCCATTGTAGGTGCACAGAACCTTTTTTTCTTAATAAGATTAAATGTGGATAATGGTTCACTAGATGGCCTTTGAAATGAGGTGTATATTAAACTTTACCACAAATACTTGAGAGCAGGTAAGATAGTTTTACTCATCGAGTGTGATTGAGTTGAGGTTGGCCCAGCAAACACACTAGGCAAAAATATGATTGCTGCTAAATTTCCTCTTTTGGTTCAGAAGGAGTTCAATTTCACTCTCGTGGATATCTTGTCTAAGAGGGTTGTGATGACTCTATTATGCTTTACGATATATGGGAAGAGTTGGGACCAAAAAATGAAATAATTAAAGGGGTTCTTTCACATCAGGCGTTGACATTTGAAATCAATAAGACAAAATATCCTTTAACCAATAGGTCCTTGTCAATGTGTCGATAGCTCCTTCTGATTGGCTTATTTGTTATGCTACACACTCTTTCAGATTCTCTTTAAGTGCTTTTTTAAAGCCCAAAAGCAGCTTTAAAACTGACATTTTAAATTCTGTACCCTTCAAGAAGGTTGTAAACTGTTGTAGGCAAAAAACAAACAACAACAAAAACACACAGATGTAAGTAAAGTTTGGAGAATATCTGCATTGTTAGCGTTTTAAATCTGTCCGCCCGGCAGTGGTCAATATACAGGTGCAAACTTCTGTGGTCTAAACTGAACTTTTACCGATGCTTAGACAGTGTGAGAGGTATCCCTAGCTGCCACCATGTTTGCTAATGCTTCTTTTATATTAAAGATCAATCAATCAATCAATCAATCAATCAATCAATCAAGTTTTTATATAGCGCTTCTTTAGCAGTTCTCGTTAAAAGTCCTCGTGAGGATCAGGTAGACTTAAAACAGAGTTCCCTCTGTGAGGCCCCTGGGAGCCTCGCTGACTGAGGCAGGTGCTAATCACCTCCCCAGCATAAAGAATATACAAACTTAAGATCCATCGACGAACAGTTCGCTGGAGAGCACCTGAAAAAACCCCCCAAAACAAACAAAGACAAAACAGAAACTAAAAAATGAAGAAACAACGGTTAGAAAACTGTAACACAGACAACAAACAGGTGATCAGCATCAGCTGCAGGATGAGAGATAAATGATGAGGAGAGGTTAGAGAGGAACATTGAACCACATTGTTTTTTCAAACAGTTTGTATGTTTATAGTGCCATATCCATTTAGACAAATACCAAGAGCCAAATATTCGAATGATAGATTAAGCAGATTTATTTTTAATTTAGTTTTGAACTCTGTGAGCGTAGCTGAGCTTCGGACAACATCCGGGAGTTTGTTCCAGAGCTCTAAATGAGAACGCTCTTCTCCCTCTGGTGGATTTACTAATCTGCGGAATAATCAATAATCAATAAAAGATGACAAACAAAATACCTCAAAGAACTTTCAAAGAATTTAACTTCTAATATTCAACTTTTAATATTCAACGTAGATGTGTTACAAGTCCGTATGAAACAACTATCATAACAATAGTACCTTATGATAACAATAGTACCTATTGTTATGATGAGCTATAAATTATTTCTTGTTTTTAAACCCTCCGAATGCATGGTGTTTTACAAGGACGCTGTTTTAATCACATCTTAACTGTTTGCAAAATATCAGCCGAAAAAATGAAACAATAACCTCAAAGGCTACATCTAAAGTCTCAGCTTCGACAGCAGTTCACGGCTCCTCAAATGCTTGCGTATGATGTTTGGTGAGTTTCTTTGACAGAGGGCCACCCTGCAGCGGCCATGAACGCCATCTGCTCGGTCGCCCTCAAGGCTGGCTCTACTGTTCTGCATCATTACAGATACAGCCTTCACTGCTGATCTGAGACCAGTCCAGTCCTTAGCCTTGAGTGCTGCCTCATAGCTTTAAGGGAAGAACTGCAAGAGTGTGAGTGAAGCACCTCTGTTATAAGCTCATAATGCTTTTTTTTGTTGCTGTATTTCAGGTTTTTTGTCTCGGGGGCTTTATTTAGTCTTTAGATTTTTTGTATTTCATGAGTTTAGGAATAATTTAAATATCAAAAAGGAAGAGTGAAGATCAGGCGCAATTTTATCCAGTTTTACAGCTTGATAACTGACAATGAAATACAGGATTTCACTCAGAGTAACACACACGCCTGGCTTGAGTCCTCGCGAAGAAAAATAACAAGCCATTTATTGCCTAGTCAATGTTTTCTGTGGCCTAATAATATTAATATCACTCCTGCAAGCTGCAAATCACAAACGCCTTTGCCAGATGAATGCTGTGTATAACTGTGATTCAATTCCTCCCGTTTATTTCCAAAATGTATTTACGTGTACAGTTAGATCAGCGTCTCAAGCTCCGGATACGAATGTATTTTTGTCGTTCACTTTGAATATATTCTGGAAAAAAAGGCATAACAAGGGAATTCAGAGTTCTAACTTAAGAATAGGCGAATGTCAAAAAGCAGGCAGCAAAGCGTAAACAATGGTCCGGGCAGGCATCAAACCAGAAACTATCAATAAAAAAAGAACATAAAGTCCTGATTTATTTTATAACTAACAAAAGTGACTCCTTATACACAGCAGGGTGAGTAACGAGGGCTAATGAGAGACCCGTGAGCTGGTTTTATTCTCTCACTGTCCCTGGTTTTATTCTCTCTCTCACTGTCCCTGGTTTTATTCTCTCTCTCTCTGTCCCTGGTTTTATTCTCTCTCTCACTGTCCCTGGTTTTATTCTCTCTCTCTGTCCCTGGTTTTATTCTCTCTCTCTCTGTCCCTGGTTTTATTCTCTCTCTCACTGTCCCTGGTTTTATTCTCTCTCTCACTGTCCCTGGTTTTATTCTCTCTCTCTCTCTGTCTGTACCTGGTTTTATTAAGCAAATAAAAACTCTTCTCTTCAGGGAATACCTACTATTAAAAAAATAATATATTTCATCCTCTGTCTTTATTTTCTTCCTGCTTTGGTTTATGGATCAGTTGATACAACTTCCATTACGAGCAATCTGAATCTGAGATAGCCTTTGACTGTGTAACAAATTGCATATTGTTTTCTCCCCTTCTGTAAGTCGCTTTAGACAAAAGTGTCTGCCAAATGCATAAATGTATATATAATGTTAGCTGTCTTCACAAGAAAATCCAGACGCGACCGAATTTCTCCAGGAAGAAGATACCATTGAGGTGAAAAGAACTTAAAAAAGAACAGCAGAGGTGAACCACAGCTACATCTGCCTCGGAATATAATGAAAACGAAAGCCCACTCCCACTCTCTCATTATGAACTCTGAACGAATGAAGAGAAATTTGAGCGTGTGGGTGAGAATGGAGAAGAAAAAACCAAGTTAATGTCAGCTGAGCACAACAATACATCTGCTCAAGAACAGAGGGAGCGAGAAGAAAAGCCAGCCAGAGGCACATGTCATTGAGAGCAGAAATGAATGGCTCTTCAGCCAGCCATCGTAAGAAGGGCCTTCTCAGGAGAGACGGCAACTGAACTCGAAGCATCTGAAGTCTACATCTAATGTAACAGGAGTATCTGGGGTCTCTGCAGTGCGTAGGCTACACTGAGCGTGTGCAGATGCGTCATGCCCTCGTCTCCCCTCCGATTTGATTACAAATAAACTGCTCAGAAATACAACCGATCTCAAGCTTACATTACACTGTAAAAATATGTTCTGTGAACAAAAAAACAAAGACAACATATTGCATTAAGATGTTTGCACTCTCTCAACAAATGTTTTTTTTGTTTTTGTAATGAAAAAACCTTTGTGGAGCAAACTAAACCAATATTGTTGCCACCATCATGAGTATCTTATTTGCCGATTAATATATTTAAGTGATAGTAAGAGAAACAATGGTTGAGAATTTGTTTTGTTCTGTTAACTGTAATTCACTATTTTGATTCCTCACAATATTATTTATAGCAGGGGTCTCAAAGTGGCAGCTCCAGATATCTTCAATGGAATAAATACTACACCTCATTTGGAACTTTAGGGCAGTTTTTGGGACAAAAATGAGAACTTGTTGTATCATTAAATGATAATATCAAAGTGTCAGTTTCTAACAGTTTAGTTTGTCGTGCCTGGTATCTAAACCAACATCTTCCTTAAAACACAATTCAACAACACAATTCAATATCTTCTAACAACCAACTTTAACACAAATAAGAACAAATTTATCTCAGAACTAAATTTATATCAGAACTAAATTTATATCAGACCTAACGTGGGTCAAACGGTTGCCATAGTACCTGTTAACTTCGTTCAGTCTCATACAAAGTTAATAAATGTTTAATGAAAGGTGTTTATTGTTAATGAAACATCAGGAAGTGTGCTCTTAAGATATTGCGATAGCAGCCGTAGCGTAGCTTAGCATAGATAATTGACCGTAGCATTGCAGTTAGACTAAAACACACCGAACGTTCACAGAGTTTCATTATTTTTCCTATTGAAAGCTGGACTCGTCTCATGTACTGAATCCAGCGGACACTGAGATGTTACGTTCCAGAACGATATCGTTAGGAACTCTAATTCCACCACAATATCAGGCTGTCTTTTACGATTAGCACTTTTCTCATGCCCTATGTTCATGCGTGAAATATTCAGCACGAGATCTTCTTTCAACGTAAAGAAGAATGTTCAGAAAATGATATTAAACATTTTGGAGAATTCTGTTGAGCTAACATGCATGTCTTTATTGATTTACATTACTTACTAGTACCTTTAATTAAAACTGAAAAAAGTATTAAAGAGATCTGGTTACACCCTTTTTTGGAATCCAGATGTTCTGCCCTATATTATTACATAGCCTGTGTGCACTCGATATCAAATTAATTCAGTACAATTCAAAAACCTTTAGACTCATTTATGATTACATTACTTGGAAGTAAGCAAATATCCATCCATATTCTTTTCAGCTTAGTCCCTTTATCTGGGGTCGTCACATCAGAATGCACAGCTGCAACCCACCACTGGGAAACATCCATACACACTCATACTCTATGGACAATTGTGTTTTGCCCAATTTGTCTTTGGACTTGTGGGGGAAACCGGAGCACAGAAATGCCAAGTCACCCAGCCGAGACTCGAACCAGCGACCTTCTTGCTGTGAGATGACCGTGCTATAGGGGCAGTAGTAGTGCAGTAGGGGCTTTTTAAAATTCCTCCCTGAGATTCCATTTTGAAGGGGCAAAAGTAAATTGTTTGCTGTAATGCATTAAACATCTCTAAATCGGGTTTGAAAAGGATGCTGGCTGCAGGACTTTATGTTCAGTATTTATCATCCAGTGCTGCACATATTTGTGCTCGCATGCTTTGAAATGTCTATTTTTATGAGCATGGAGAAATACAGTCGTTTGATTTGTGGTTTTAATATCTCTTTTCTATGTGTACAATTCAAAAAGATATGGGCCATTTGAGGTTTGGAGAAACATCCCGGCAGTGGCTCGATTTGAACCTAGACTTCAGAAATCAGAAGAACAGTGAAAGCGGAGATGCGTTTTGGGTATTAACATAAAAATATGATAGCTAATTTACAGAGGGTTTTATCACTTTTTAATGCGTCCAACACTAACAACTAACAATAAACCTTTACAAAAAAAAGAGAAGATGCAACAAACATGGAAATGATTTAAAAACAATAATATAACCGGCTCCAGATGTGTTCAGAAGCAGGTTCTGTACAATCTGCATCACATTGACGAGCTAATGTCTTCTCGCAGATCTCAGAGACTAAATGGCAAGCACATCAGCAGATCTCCACGGAGACTACGAGTAGCGAAAATTGCTCTCAGCTCATTCCAAATCGTTCTTTTATTAAAATACCCAATTATCATTATCTTCCCAGGAGGATTCAGCTGCGTGTGCCAGGAACACGTTGGACTTCAATTTGGATGAAAATCATTCCAGTTCGGATAACAGAATGATGATTAAACGTTTTAGTTTGAGAGATCTTCTTCTTTTCCCCGATGCAAAGCGCAGCAGAGGCTCTGATTTGTATGAAGTGTTCTCTTGAGATTATCCTCACACTGTTGGACGTCAGTGCATTACTTTCTTGGCTGGTAACTCTGATAGAAAATGTGTTTGTGCGGTGATAAGACTCGCTCGCAGAGACAGGAAGAAAAATAACCTTAAAATAGTTCAAAGAGACAAATGAGGCGAGTGTAGGTTTAAAAAAAAAAGATGTAATGAAAGAAAAGTAAAAAAAAAAGACATGGCAAAATAAACAATAAATACATGTAAATAATCTATGGAGTGAAATAACATTAGAAATTATGTCAATAAAATATACAAATAAAATCTTAATTTAAAAATGATTTAAAATGAGTAAAAATATATAAAGATTTTTACATTAAGAAAGAAACAACAAACAAACTCTTGTGAGTTTTTTATAGAAAAATGCTAATATTTACTTTAAACAATTGTGAAGAACTGTTTTTTTTTTATTTTATCTAAGTTTGACTTTTTTGTACTAGGGCTGCAAGGGCCAAATACACTCTGAATATAGTTATTTAGGCTCTAAGGACAAATCAAATTGTGCTGTGTACCAAAAATAAAATAAAATAACCAAATAATGCATTTAAATGTATTTAATATAAAAATACGACAATATGAAATAAGATAAGATTAAATCAAATAATTTATTAAGTGAAACAAAATGTAAAAAAATTAGACAACTAAAAGTAAAATAAGTCAAAACAAAAACAACAACAAAAAAAAAAATATAAAAATAAAAAGAGAATGAAAATTAATAAAGTAAGTAAAATTTAATCGGGAATAAAAGAAAAATACAAGAGATGACGAAAGACAAAAACTAAAATAAATGAAACACAAAATGAATGAAAATAATGCACACATGAAATCAAATTAAATAAATAACAAAAAAAGTTGAAAAAATCTTGAATGAAGGGAAAATAAAACAAAGGCCCCAAAATGCAATAAATTAAATAAAAGAGTATGAATTACATTTAATACAATAATGAAATGAAGGAACTTTCTTTTAGTTCCATTTATTACTTCCCCAGACACTTGTCCAAATCAGTTCTTAAACTTGCAATATACATACAAATAGAAATCAATCATCAAAATCTTAAACCCCAAAAACAAAAATTAAAATAGACAGCAACCAAACACGTATTGTGAAGGCGTATTCATGAAGGACTACAGTGCAGGACGTGCGGCCCACAGGAAACTCTCCAATCCGCTCAGAGAGAGAAAATCATCTCTCTGGTGATGGCTTCGTGTGGAAGAAGCAAACTCTCTGCGCTCGGCACAAACGGAGACTGAAAGGGAGTGAGCCAGAGGTCAGTCTTAGCGTATGAAAGCAGCCTGCTGGGAAAATGCCACCTGAGGTCTTTGGAGATAACACTTTACATTCTTTACTTTACAAGACTCAACACCGAGGCAGTCAGTAAAACACTGTTAGACCAAACAGACCAAAGAGTTTTGCTAGCTACTGAACACAATGCATTTAGGCAAGATTTCAGATTCTAAGTGCACAAAATTGCTTCACATGATTGAGAACAGTCTATAGTTCTCAAATAAATGCTATATAAATAGATTTCTGTGCATTGTGTTCAAATCTTCAGTTGAATAAAGACAAAATTGTTGTCAGCTGAGGTTCTCAAAGCAATGCTTTCTTTGCATCCAAGGGTTAAACCAAAAACAATCAGGTCAGGAATCTCAGGGTGATTCTTGAATCTGATCTTAGTTTCATCAAAGAAATATTGCAAGAATAATATGCTTTATTTCATCCAGATCTATAGAAGCCACGCTTTATCACCAGCAGTCAGGACAACTCTCCAAAACTCTCCTAAACATTGTTGCTTGAATTCTGACCAGGGCTGTGTTTCCCAAAAACAAATGTTCTCAAAAACTATTTTACAACAGATTTTAATGTTCCGGTCTGTTTCCCAAAAGCATTGTAAGCACTTAAGGAGCATGTTGTTGATTTACAAGTGATCGCAAATGTACAAAATCCATGTTAAGAAAGAAAGAGTAAACGAGGACACCTACAGGACAAACGTTACACTGCAATAAACGCACTCTTGGAACAAGAAAAAAAAACCTCAAATGACGTTAAACTCTTTCTAGATCAAGCAAAAAAAAATCTGCCAATGGGGTAAGCAAATTTGACTAGATTTCGTAAATTACCAAAAATGTCTAGGTGATGGCAAATGCGGTTGGATCCTAAAAATAGGCAAAACTCTCAAAACAAGTCTTTCCAAGCTGCGAAACTGCACTGAAACTAGAATATTTCAACTGGTATCTAATCAGTAGTGGTGTTAAAACTAGACAATCTGTCTTGAAACTTTGTTGTATTTGACAAAGTTTTTTTTTTCTGCGCAAATGATTTATTTATTAAACTCTGACGGGAGAACAGTGCAGAAATGATACAAGTGTGTGTTGAAGGAGGTGCATCTGCTCGACAAATGATCGACAAATGTACATGACGGACTTTGCAAATATTTAAAACAACATTTGTACGTGACACAATAGTTTTGTACTTGAAAATGTGACTTAGTGTTAAATATTTTTACAATTATTTCAGATTTTGCGCCCAAATCATTTTTGCCGTTTTTACTTATTTATACAATTCACAAAACATTATTCACATTAGTAATATATTTATTCATAACATTCGCTCAGGTTTAAAATATTGACTGTATATAAGGTTTGAAGGGTAAAGGAGGCTCAGAATGGGAGTAGCTAGCCATCGGCATCATGGAAGTCACTTCCCTTTAAGCAAAAATGGGTCCAGAGAGGCGGGACGTAAGCATAGCACAGATGTTTGATTTGCAGAAGGTTTAAAAGTAATATATCTTTAAAAAAAAAAGGAATTTTTAAATATTTCAAATATTGCAGAGTGTTCATGAAGGTCAAATCTAGCCTTCTAAATAAAAACATTGCAGCATCAGATGTTGTTTTTTTTTCTTTTCAAATCCAAAGTTGGACAGTTGTAACATGGACGTGAAGGAGAACAACCTTGTGGCTGGTCGAGGTATTACAGTTCAGTCAATTCCTATTGCACACAGGCAGGGAGAGCAGGAGGTTGTCTTTTGATTTAAAGGTCATAGTACAAATACGGAAAAGCCAAATGTCTGGGAAGTCTTAGCAGTGTTCACAACCAAGAAATGCACAATTAACAATGGCTTGATTTACTACACATCATAGACAGGACAAATACAAGTCACATGTTGTGTGTAATGTGAACAAGCAAACAAAATCTGATTTAATAAAAAAAAAAACGGAATTGAGTATTAAGACCTGCTGCCTGAACATAGCCTTTGTTAACTACTAAATAGAAACCCCAACCCAAGATTTATTTCCTTCGTTTGTTTGCTGTTCTTTGACCCAATGCAGAAAATCAAGATTGAATAGCTAGAGGGAACTACAGGGACTTTAATAGTGTGGGTCTCAAGCGACACACTCCACTTACCTTCCATAGGTGTGTTGCTGTCTGGACGATTGGCAAAAACAACATCCACATACTCCAGCTGTAACCTCTGCAAAGAGCCTCTCAGACCTACAGAAAGGAATGACAGAGTGGGTCAAGATAAACTCATGTCTAGCGGATTGTCTCTGCTTATACAAGAATATGATGTAAAAAAAATTATATATATATATATCAGGATATTTTTGAGAACACTCAAACAACACTTAAAAAGGGAAAAGATGACAACCTAGTTTTATTAAATCAAGCTCCCAGTTCTTTAAGCTGTTTATTTAAGACAAAACAAAAATCTTTCCTGAAATTTTGTAAACAACAAGACACACGCAGCTCTTAAGTGTCTTTGCACACTTCCAGCGCCTAGAACTTATTTTAAAGGGGTGAGTTGCCTTTCAAGCCATTTTATCCATGAGACAGAGATAAACATGTTCAAAAGTAGTGCCAGCTAGCATTTTTTCCTGACAATTTTGACTTTTTACCATCAAATTTAAATGAGCCCACATTTTTAAAGTTTAGGGAGCAAACAGAAAATCTACTAAGTACATCTAAACTTAACCATAAGAAGCAAACGCTGACCGAACTACACAAAAACATTCACTCTCTCACATTAGTCGGTTTTTGCGCATGTTGGTTATTCTTGTTTTCTACACTTATGTGAGATCTTAGTCTTAAGACATAATCTTATCGTTATTAACTAGTAACTAAGCACTTGAATACTTTTGCTCAAGTAAATTTTTTTCAGAAGTTCTTTTACTTTTACTTTATTCATCTCCTCTCCCTTGAAATGACCACTTTTAAATGCCCCTGCCACTTCTGTGCTTACAGCCAGTGGAGAAAAAGTTTGGAGGGCAACTCAATTTTAGAAAAGTCTCAAAAGTTGAGAACTTGAGACAGTGGGAAAAAAACTGTCCAGCATTGTGCCAACTAACATTTACTTCCCAATAAATTAGACCTAAAAATGTTAGTTCAAAATCCCGGACGAGCCCCCAGACTAAATCAAACTCTGTCAATATATTTAAACGACTGGCAATAAAAATCGGTGCCCCAGTCTCTATCATGCTTACATCACCAAGTAGAGATCGAGAAAAAAAACATGTTCAATGTTGTGCCAAGATTTAACTCCTAATAATCTCAAATCTTAAAACTTTAAGCAAATCATATGAACAAAAAAAAAATGACAGAAGAAAAGAGATGATTTTAACTTCCTTAAAAAGAAATTGTAGAAAGCACTTTTGAGTACAGTGAAAGCGTATGAACAACACAATAAGAGTTTTTCCTAAACTTTAGCCTTTGAAAGAAACATTTTAATAGTCTGAGTAACACCAAGTGTTTGACAGGAATGGCATTCATCGAATAATATCTTAAACGTGCTCATTTCCGCTCATAAAAGGCTTCAGAACCCTTCAAATTGAATACATGACCACAGTGAACCATTTCTGATTTGCTTTTTGAGCTCAGGCAGCTACGGTTCCCATTAAATGAGCTGTTTAATGCACTCTTTGTTACTGTGCTATAAAATGGGTTTGAAGCACCGTGACTGTGAATATATTTATTTTAACATTGGCAACAGGAAATAGGAAAGATTAAAGATGAAGGCTAGGGTAGTTGCCCAAAGACTTACATCGATTCTGAGCTGCTATGTGACGAGTGAATGATAAGAAAAGATAGAGGGATTTAAGAGGAAGAAAAACGGAAAGTAAAAACAGGTAAGAAGAGTAGAGGGTGAACGATTCGGTCTGGTCAGAACATGTCAATGTCCTTTTCAGAAACTGAAGAACACGTTGGTAAATACAGAGGGGCAGTTTGTAAATACACATGGACATTAGTTTGTCCATGAGCAGGACCTGGAAGACCGGGACAGTGCTGCTCCAGCAGGGTCAGATGGAGAGAAATGGTTCTGGGTCAGAAACGGTTTCACTACAGCATAAGCCAGGGTCTGTTAAAGTGTCTACAACATATCACATGATTTGGTTTATGCTTTAAGACCCTATATTGAACTGGTTGTAAGTTGTATCAATTTGAAACAGACACTATAAATAATCTGAATATTGAAAATATATATACTTTTGTTAGCTAAACTCTATGACATGATGTGTGGTCATCATATAGCTTTTCTCTGTCTATAAAACAAATTCAAAAAAATTACAATAAAATGAACACAACACAAAACATTTAAAAAAATGCAGCTTTTTCTCAAAAGTTCAAAATAGACTCACATAAATTTAAAAGTAAAAGTTAAAAGTCTTATTTACCAACATAAGAGGGAGGACAGTGTGCTGTTCTAAGGTGTTATGTGAAAATTAAATAATTATAATTAATATCAGCAATACAGACATTAATGCCAATAATTTAAATAAAGAGCAATGTATATAGGTGATTATATGTGAGAGCGAGTGATAAAGCAAGAGGAGAGAGAGATTCCGTGAGCAAAGAGAAAGATGTTCTCCTTCTTCTTTTTCCTGCGATGCAACTAGCTCTTAGACTGCTCTAAGGTATGTATATCTCGTGTTTGGTTTTCTTTCATAAAAGTCCGCTGCTGTGTTTTGTAATCCTGTCTGCGGAGTCATTGCTATCTGAAGGAAACAAGTAGTTTCCATCTCAAAGACTTTTAGACTATGATAAACTCTGTTGCATCGTGTCTCTCTCTGTGTGTAATGTTTGTTTTGATCATGCACAGAGCTCTATATTCAGTACTGGGTGGGTGTGGCTGTTCAGATGGCTGTGAGCTGCTACCGTTACTTGTGAAAAGAGCCCAAACCATGACATCATAAATCGCTAAAAGTTGTCAAAAATTGCAAGAGAAGTCACTAGATTTGTCGTTAGTCACTAGATAAAAAAATTTGCTAGGGGGGCCTGAAAGGTCACTAAATCTAACGACAAAGTAGCTTGTTGTTTATGAGTACCAATGCACAAATTAACTCTTTTTTTTTCTTTTTACTCAAGTTTACATTGTGTCATGTCATCACGTTTTTAACTAAGTTTTTCCCTAAGTATCTAATTAAAGTCTATCAAAAATAGACAAGCGCCTTTTAAATAGAACCAAAACAAAGAGAAAACTCTCGTAAAATTGTATATCATGCAGAGTTTATTTATAGACTTTGAATGACAGGAAGATCATTGATCCAATCAAAAAGCTGCCAGTCCCAACCTATGAAAATTAAATCAGAAAATGTACATTTATTTCTTAAAACAGTAAGTATATCTGTATATCTAGCATCCTCCACAGTCAGGCCTCCCAAAGGGCTTTACGGTCTTGTAAATGATGTAAGCGATTCCTAAATGAGACAACACAGAATCATCCTTTATCAGTTTAACAAATCAGTTTACAAAGCTTTGATAAAAAGTTGAGCTTTGATTTGTTTTGATGCAGATGAGGATTTAATCATTCCACAAGCGAGGTCCGGTTACTGAGAATCTCCCTTAATTTTTTATTTAGTCTGGGGGAACACCAAAATTCCTATAACCTCAATGACACAATTATTTTTTACTTTTTTTACTTTAAGTTTTATATGTATTTAACCCCTTAATATTGCTTTGTTCAATCTGAGCTTGGACAGTCTCCAGCTGATTTCCGTGTCCTTATGAATAACTGAATCTGGAGGATTGAATAATGAACCAGAAACACGATATTCTTTTTTTAAAACTTACATTTCCTTATAACCCTCAATGTCAAACAAACACTCTGTAGCTAGTAGGAGGGAATGGAAAATCAAGAAGAAAAACTCCAAGATGTAGTGATAAAAATAACTTGGAGAATAGAAGAGTGCAGTGTAGGGTTTAATTAGTTTAATGATGTAAAAAAAGGCTTAATTTCTTACATTTTGTGTATGAGCAAAGAGAGCGAGAGAGTGTGCGAGACTGAGAAAGTGAGTGTGTGAGGGAGAAAGTGAGAGAGAGAGAGAGAGAGTGAGTGAATGAGTGTGGGTGCTGAGCTTTTATTAGGAACAAGGCCAAACACAGTCGACTGCAGCAAAAGAAAAAAGACGATCAATGAAGGAGGAGGGAAAGAGAAAGAAAAGAAGAAAAAAAAGACTGAGGTCAATTACAAACGACAGGGGAATGAGAAGAATAACAATGTCTACCTTCAATTATGTGTTTCCTCGAGAGCCCACGCTCTGTCTCTGCTCTAATGAGAGAAAGAGAGAGAGAGAGAAGAGAGAAAAAGAGAAGAAATATAGAGAAACAGAGAGAGAGAAGAAAGAAAAAAGAAAGAAAGAGAGATAGAGAGGAGAGAGTAAGAAAAGAAAGAGAAAGAAAGGGAAAATAAAAAGGGAGAGAGGAGAGACAATATAAAGAAAAAGAGAACAGAAAGAAAGAAAAAGGAAGAAAGGAAGGAATAAAATGACTAATTCTGAAGATAAGCAAAGAGGAAGATTAAGATCTTGAATATAGTAGAAAGATGGATGTGTGGGTGGGCAGACAGATAAATAGATGGACTGATTCAATGATTGATTGATTCATTCATTCATTCATTGGTTGATTGATTCATTGATTGATTCATTGGATGATTTGTAGGCAGGAAGGGTGGATGGATGTACAGATGGTGACCAGATAATTTGTCGAGGGAGCTTGTTTAATCGCAAATGAATACTGACTTAATCTCATGAATGTACTATCTGGTGTGCCAAATCTACAGGCAAGTTTTAGTCTTTTTACTTCCCGTTTAACAACTGTTTAACTTGAATGGCTTCAGGGTGAAAACTTTGACACGTCATCAACAACACATTGTTGTACTAACTGGTGCCCTATGTCTACATGCAGTATTAAGTCATAATTTTTACATGTTTACATTTACAATTTCTAGCTATTAGGCCACTAAAATTAAATATATTTATAATACTTCAGCTTTAAATGTTTACTAGACGTTTTAACATCTAATACATCTTTTTACCAAAAATCTGCTATATGTGCTGGGAGAATCTGTCACTTTGCACCCTCTGGTGGCCACTAACAGTAGCACAGTTTATTTAAATTACTGTGATTGAGGTACTGCACTGTGGTGATGTGGAAAAGTAGCACATTCTGACTGGTCACCCACTGTACATGGACTGATCGACAGAAGAATGACAGACGGACAGGACAGTGAGTCAGAGACAGCAAGATACACAGAGACACTTACTTTCCTCCCCAGTAGAGTTTAGTGGTGATAACTAAACTAGATCTCCTTTACTCAGCACAGAAACAGAGAAAACGTGAGAGAGAGGAGAGGGGTGGGGGTGAAGAGAGATGGGTTAGAGAAAGATAGAGAGAAAGAGATAAGGAGAGAGAGAGGAGGATAGAAACAAAGAGAGCGAGAGACAAACAGAGAGAGATGGAGATAGAGAAAGAGAGATGAACAAGAGAAAGAAAATGAGAGGTGGAGAGATAGGAAGAGAAAGAGAGAGAAGGGATGGTGAAAGAGAGCGAAAGAGAGAGGGAAAGAAAGGGGAAATTGAGAGAGAGAGGGAGAGAAAGAGAGAGAGAGACAAAAAGAGAAAGATGGAGATAGAGAAAGAGAGAGAGTGTGTGGGAGAGAGTGAAAGAGAGATGAACAAGAGAGAGAGAGAATGAGAGAGGGACAAAGAGAGAAAGAGATGGAGAGACAGGGAGAGAAAGAGAGAGAGGGGATGGTGAAATAGAGAGGAAGAGAAAGGGGAAATAGAGAGAGAGGGAGAGAGAGACAAAGCGAGAAAGATGGAGACAGAGAATGAAACAAGGGGAGATAAAAAGAGACAGAGAAAAGGGAGAGAGGGGGAGAAATAAAGAGAGAGAGAGAGAGAGAAAGGGGAAGAGAAAAAGAAAAAGATAGAAAGAGAGAGAGGGAGAGAGGGGAAGCGATAGATAGACATGGTGAACGAGAGAGATAGAGGATGAGAGAGAGAAAAAGAAAGAGAGAGAGGTAAGTGAATATTTATACAGATTACAGATTGTTCTCCTCAACATCTCTTAAGACACAGTGACCCAGATTAAACCGGTACCTCCAGCACTTCTTCCTGATGATGTTTCCCAGGATAATCTCAGCTCTGCATGTGACAAACAAGAAGAACAGTTCAGACCTCTTTCAAATAACAAAGTTTTTTGGTTGAGTGTTCTTGAATATCCCTTTTAAATCAAACACCTTTGTGTGAAAGTGTTTCATTAAGGAACTCATCAGATTCTCAACTGCCAGCATTCGTTGCCTGGCACAGAATATTATTGAGCTATGGCTCCTTTCCATGGAAAGCAGAACGTAACGTAAGTTTATGTGACTTTAATGAGCGCCAGTTGACGAATTTCCTGGTGTAATTCATCAAAAGGAACCCGTTACAACGATACGCACATCCATACATTTGTCATTTTAAGTAGCTAATGTTGGGGTCTGCTTATAAAAGAGGCAGAAGTGTGTAAACGTGATAAAACGGCAGCTATAAATCCTTTTTTGTTTCAGAGCCCGTACACCGCATCTTAGAATTGCATCTTTTACATCCAGAATTACAGAATGTTAATTATAACAACATTAATTAATAATAGAAACTGGGCTAACAGCTAGTTTTTAATTTGGAGACTGTGCTAAAGGTTTGCTAATTCAAAACGTCACTTATTTAATGCAACTTCATAATCTCAATAGTTCAAGTCCAAGTTCAACAACCTTTTATTAGCAAGGCTGTGTAGCACAATGTTGAAAAAGTGTTTATACAGATGTATAACTTTATTATTTATGATTATAAATAAGGGAAATAACTGTATTAATGATGTTCAGCCTTTAGAAGCATCAGAGTTGCTATCGCTGTTTCTCTCAGTTTGTGAATCCTCAGAAAATACCGAGGAGCTGGGTTCTCTTCTTCTTCTCTCCTAGTAACACAGGAGCATCTTCCCAGCATCACTGAGCTCATTAAACTCTGGTTAAAAGTATTAATCTAACTCTACTCCCTGAAGAGTTTACAAGCTTTCACTTCAGCATTGAGTGCAATTGTATTTTTTGTTCTATTGACATTTTCTCCTGCTAGCAGAGAAGCTAATGATTTGAATATAAAATGGCATAGGCTTATGCTAGAAATATTAGCACACTTAAAAACGCAATAAACATTGTTTATATTAGAAATAGTAGTTCTTTATAACCCCCGAGTTGAATAGAAATGCTGATTCATACATTGCCGGTTGATTAGCAGTGTTTTAAAATTTTCTACGTCTAATTTATTGCTATTTAGCAAGTTCTTAATTGGTGTTAAAAAAAGAGACACATCTTCCTATCATTATTATTCACTTGTTAAACATTAGCTAGCTAAAAAAATATACTCTGAATCTTGAAAGACAGAACTCACTTCCCCGCTGAATAGACCTCTGCAGTGTCGAAGAGGTTGACCCCGTTTTCGTACGCTATAGTCATCAACTGCTCTGCCACCTGCAGAAGAAACACACAGACACAAGGCGCTGAGCTGTCAGTCAGCATATTGGAGAGCTCAGAAGTGTGTAATTGGATAATCAAGTGCTCGCCTTTCTGAAAACGGCGTTATTTAAATCCACTTGACATGAATCAGTGCACGGGAAGCACTTCTACAGCACGTTCACCAACACACTTTCTTTCTTCAGAGTTGGGAGTCATGTTTAATCTTTGGACGCACTGTAAGCTATTGGACGAACTCGATTTGTAGTGCATTTTATTCCTCTGAAACTGAAAATGAAACAGATTACTCTGCACGTATGCTCTGCTGGGGCTCAGTCAGAAGAGCCAGGCGGCAGCATTGAGAGGTTACGTGTTCAATTCCCATCCAAAGAGGGAGCTTACAGACTCTTTAATACAATCTAAGCCACTTTTGCATGTCATAAATGCAAAACATTTAATTTATGAAACGATTTTCTTTTTCCTGTAAATCAATATTTTCCCAAGTCTCCCATGACAAGTGTATTTTAAATGTTTTACTATATAATGCTATATTAATTCCTGGGAAACGTTAATAAGCATGGTTAGATTGCATGATAATTAGATTGCACAAAAATATGGCTTCATTCAGTTGCAGACTCGCAATTATTGCTATGCATGGATGATTATTTTATTACAAATCAATCCACATTATTTTCTGTTGACTCAATAGTAAAACTGCCTTCAAAGATTTATAGATTGTTATACAGCTAGCTAGATCGATCTGTTTTCCACACTTTTTGAACTTTAAAGAAGTTGATTGAACTGTAATAGTGTCGCGCGTCCAGGGTTCCTACATGTTTCTTCAAGATAAATGTAAGATTTTTTAAGACCTTTTCAAGACCATGCTTTAAGAAAAAATACAAAGCAAACAAAACTATAATACTTATATATATAATACTTACTTCTGAGTATTACATACAAATAAACAATAACTAAAATGCATTTGTCATCTAGTAAAAACAAAACAACAAAAATAGAAATAGAAAAGTGAGGATTACAGTTTTTCACAATTGCTAAGACAATTTTTTCAATACATTTAACAACTTTCCTAAACTCTTAACACGATCAGCACAACATCAGTCGAGGTAGACGATACAATTAACAAAATTTTGTTGCTTTGATACAAAACACATTCAATTAACAAAACTTTCAAATACTTGAACTTCTTTTACACCCGAGCTCCACCAAACACCAAAACTATGTTACTTTAAAGCCACATTGTTACTCAATGTGTTACGATTGACAAAAATGTTGTCAAAATGTTGCTGTCAGAAGAAAACATGTGTTAGTGTTTTGAAAACTGTGTTATTGTATTTTTAAAATGAGTTTTGCAGTGTTGTTTACAACGGGGGGGGGGGGGGTTTGAGAATGAAATTAACTGTTTTGCCAATTGTGTGTTTTAACTGATTCGGTGTGTTACGAGTTAAGCAAACTTGTTAAATGTATTGAAAAAACTGTCTTAGTGACTGTGAAAAACTGTAATGTACAACGCAGCTGTTTGAAATGTCTATATGTTGATCATTTTGCTCACCGCTTCAATGCTTTCCTGGCACAATGCACAATGCGGACGCAGTTTTTTTTTTCGTGGTAACAGGGTAAGAAAAAAAAGTAAAAAAAAATAACCGTGTATGTGTGGACAAAGCCTAAAATGTGTAGGGCTCGACAACCCCAGGACGGGACTCGAGGAACCCTATTATAAGACAAAGGAGATTTTTCAAAACCATTGGGCAAGAACGTCTTTATACTAGGACCCTACAATGCTTCACTTAAAAAGCAAGTATAATGTAATAGTGTTCAAAATCGTGTAAAAATGTTTAATTTCATTCAACTGCCCTCTCATAAACAGTAAAAACTATGCAGAAAAGTAATACGTATTATTTTTGGAAAATGACTTTACATAACATGCCGGAAAAGCACAGAATTTGAGCATGAACGAAAAGTAGAGCAGCTTGAATATAAAACAGCTCTTTTTGCTTCTCGTCAGAGCTTGATCTTGCTTTTGACACGTTGGCTCAAACCTCCCGATCTCTAAGATCCATCAGCCTCTCTCCCTCTCTTTGATGGAGAGCTGTCAGCAGAGAGATCTGTTCCATCAGAAGACAAGAGAAAACCGTCTGTTCGGCCGCTGATGAGATGAATCCGGATGCTTTGAGAAGTTGATCAAGCAGGGACGACCGCTTCTGCATGATCTGATTGGACAAGAGGGCCGATCGGACAATAGAGGAGACTCCTCCTCCAGGGAAAGACAGGCTTGTGGGGGAACTAGTTGCCTCGGGACATTTATGATGTAAGAAGCGCTAGTATTTATGTGCATTAGCCCAGGGTGAGTGTCAGAGAGGGGGAGTGGTAGGATGATGGTATTGTTTGAATAATGAGGAAGACCACTCCAAGTGGCTCTGCCAAGACTGTCAAAATGGAACATCTCCTCTAACTCGGCTCAATTTGTGCTTTTGACTAAAGTATATATAGAAAGGGGAGTTATGGAATAATCCTAAAATAAATAAGTGCCATTCCACTTAACAATCCTTATAGTTATATACTGCCTCTGCCTGTGCACTCAAAACACGTTACACATTAGAGAGGCGGGGGCCTCCTTGTACACCAGAGTTCTGCAGCATCCACCCGGATGTGGTGAGGAGCGTTATTTGGCTAAGAAACGCAAACCAGCTTACTGGGGAAGAAGAGACAGATTGGTGAGGTCTATTACAGTTTTTCACAATTGCTAAGACAGTTTTTTCAATATATTTAACAAGTTTGCTTAACTCTTAACGCACCAAATCAGTTAAAACACACAATTTGCAAAACAGTTCATTTCATTCTCAAAACCCCCCATTGTAAAACAAAACTCCAAAACTCATTTTAAAAATACAATAACACAGTTTTCAAAACACTAACACATGTTTTCTTCTGACAGCAACATTTAGTCAATCATTACACATTGAGAAAAAACTTGGTTTTAAAATCACATGGTTTTGGTGTTTGGTGGAGCTCGAGTGTAAAAGAAGTTCAAGTATTTGAAATTTGTGTTAACTGAATGTGTTTTGTAGCAAAGCAACAAAAAATTTGTTAATTGTAGAGCCTACCTAAACAAATGTTGTGCTAATTGTGTTAAGAGTTTAGGAAAGTTGTTAAATGTATTGAAAAAACTGTCTTAGCAATTGTGAAAAACTGTAATGTTTGTGTTACAGTTTTTTTCAATTGCTTAGACATTTTTTCAATACATTTAACAGGTTTTATTAACTCTTTAACGTGCCGAAGATGTTAAAACACACAATTGGCAAAACACTTAATTTCATTGTCAAACCCACCATTGTAAACAAAACTGCAAAACTCATTTTCATAATATAATAATAGAGTTTTCAAAACACTAACACATGTTTTCTTCCGACAGCAACATTTAGTCAGTCATAACACATTGAGGAAAAAATGTGGCTTTAAAATGTCATAGTTTTGGTGTTTGGTGGAGCTCGAGTGTAAAAGATTCAAGCATTCTGAAATTTATGTTAATTGAATACATTTTGTATCAAAGCAACAAAAACTGTGTTAATTGTGTCGCCTACCTCGCCGGATGTTGTGCTGAACGTGTTAAGAGTTTAGTAAAATTGTTAAAAGTAATGACAAAACTGTCATATCATTTGTGAAAAACTGTAATGCCAAAACTAAACAGAAAACCAGGGTTACTATGGAGTTAAAAATAGGCTAAAACAATCTAAATTTCAAATGTGTTAATTTAATCTGAATTAAATTTGTTGTACATTTTTGATTGTGTGATCAAAATGAAAAATGCAAAATCGAATTATAAGCTTGCAGCATTTTTTGTTCTAAATTTTCTTTTGGGAATGCTCACCTTGGCGAAGGGTTGGAAGGAGGGATAGCTGGCGCAAACGTTGACTTTGTCTGTTAGATCACGTCTTTTATACTGGCTAGGTAAAATGTAAGTGAGACCATATGATTAGATGGTCAATAATCAGCCAGGTTTCTCCCAAACTTATGTTAATTGATATAGAATTATATATTGTATCATATAGAAGCCCCTCTGTTCTAAGTATGACCAGAACTATTCTACCGCTATCACAGAAAGACGATGCAATGATCAACGCTGTGAAAAGCAGCGATCAGATCAAGCAAAACAAGAACCTTTCCTGTATCTGTGTTTGAGTAGATGTCATTTATCTTTAATAGAGCTGTCTCTGTACTGTGAAGAGCACACACAACCCTTTCAAATCTTTCCCGACGATCAGTTCGGAGCTTTATAAAAACAGTGTTAAATCAGTCCAAAGGATTCCATCAATATTCACAAACAGTGTATTTTTGGTGTAAGTCAACTGTTGTAATTCACTCACCTCATCTGAAATCTGTCCTCCAAATGTCACCCATGTACCTAAGATGTAAAAAATGGAAAGACTTAATCAGTGAGTAAATTATACTAAATAAAGATTTTGCTATAGTGTGTGTCACTTTAAAAATGTTCAAGAAACAGATTGAACTGAATTATTATTCTGCTAATTAATGCTTTATGACAGTAACTTCTGATGCAAATGAAGCAAGGCAAGTGATATTTTGCAATGTTCACAAAACAGCAACAAAAAGTAAAATTTAAATAGTTCTGAAACAAAATATGCATTTTAGATGTTATTTGAGCCTCTTTGTCATGTGTTTTATTGATTATTTCGGTAAGTTGGTTAATAACTGAACAAAAATGTCTTTCTCAGCTTATTTAGGGTTATAATGAAAGTCAGTTTTTATTTAAAGTACGTGTTTTCATTTTAAGTCTTTACACAGCGCAAATGAATTGGCTTAAAGAATGATATTTAGCCATCTAATTATTTGAGTAATAATTACCGATTCCTTTGTGACTCACAGTGAAACAAAAACAAGCTCTGTATTTAGCAAAACTTTTTTTAGTGTTATTTATAATACAGTTTTTCTCAATCATTAACACACATTTTCTGAAAGCATGCCTAATATTCTCAGAACTCCACACAATTAAAAACTTGCAAAATGCACAAAACCCCTCAGTTCATCTGCAAATTGAAACATTACATTCTAAATAATGTTATTTCTTCTCAAAATGGAATTTTGTTTTAAAATGACACACACAAATAGCCATTTCTAAGAATCAGCTAAACACTGATTAGGATAAGTAAATGGACTTGTGATTCGGAAGGTCGCAGGTTTGATCCCCAGATCCACCGAGTTGAAGGTGGAGTGAGTGATGAAACACTTGCTCTCCATCTTCATCAACCACAGCTGTGGAGCCCTCGAGCGAGCACCAGTTCCCTGACGGCTCCCCGGGCCCCGCAGCCATGGCTCCCACTGCTCCGGGTGAGTGCTCACGGTGTGTTTGTTCACTGCTGTGTGTGTGTGTACACTGGGATGGGTTACATGCAGAGCACAAATTCCGGGTATGGGCCACTCCATATTTGGCCAAATGGTTACTTAAATTTCAAATTTCAATCTAAAACACTACGATGAAAACATTTCTCCATTCATCATAATTGATGAGACATATATCTCCAGACATTATGTACAGACAGTACATACATATGTGTGTTGTAAAATATTCGAGAATATTGTTTTTGTACTCACACACACAGTCAAATTTTATTTATTTTTTCCTGCAAAACAATGTAGAGAGCGTACGTCCTATTTACAACCAATACAAAGTTGCACATACACTACAAACAAAACAACAGAAGAATGTACTGTAAAAAGTTACAGTAAAAAAGATGATGCTCCATCCTCTATTCTGATGCGGTCGGGCATCACAAGCAATGTCTTCCATGGCCAAGCTCACCTGTTGCCCTTTTATGCTAAAACTCTTTTTCCTTGTGAAAATTTAGATACGTTCTACATGAAAATTGTATCCAAAACATAGAATTGTGTGTACTGTTTTGAAAAGAAGTGTGTTTAAGAGCTGCAATTTGTGTGTAAAGCTGCAAAGTTGTGCTTGTAGTTTAGTGGAATTGGTTCAGTGTTTGGTGAATGAGGTACATGTTGTGGCCATAGCGCCTCAAGTACAAGAATTTGTGAAAACAATTGAGAAAACTGTTATTAAAAATTCAGTCACTGCTGAGAATAATCTATCCTAAAAGCAGCTGTCCTACATAATTCCGTATTAAAAAAAAAAAGTATAATATAATTTAATTGATTTTTGAGGCTCGGTTGTGAGTTAGCATATGATGTAGGTTTGTATTATGACAGAAAATTATTTTTCATGAATTTAAATACTCAAAAAATAAGCCAACAAATCATGTTAAAAATATTCGACAAAATAAAAAAAATTATGTACAAAAATAAATAATAATAATTACTCGCTACTTTATTAAGTGCACCCATAGAATTGCTTAACAACACTTACTCAAAAGTGGAAGAAACTCAAAAGTAAATCTAAGTTGATTTATGTGTCGTTTAACATGGAACGGGTGAAAGACTGGTTTAGTAAGTATTTCTATAGCAGATGACCGACTGGAAGTTTCCCCAACAACCCTCTCAAAGAAAACGTATCCAGTAAGTGTCTGTTATGTGGATGGAAACGCCCTGTCAGGAGAGATCAGGAAGACTGGTTGAGTCAACAGCATCTTTAGTGTGTAAGCATGTCTGAGAATGGGCAACATGTCCAACTCTTAGGGGTTTTTGCAAGAAAACAGAGAAAATTATGTACCTAGTAACTAGAAAAATGTACCTAATTAAATAGTAGAATAACGTAATTTGTCCGTTTATCACAACAATAAAGACTAAACACCAAGGTTAAATCTTGTTACAATGTGGCCCAGCTTTTCTTAAGGCCTCTGTTATTCTTGGCCTGACTCACACTGTCTCTAGCCTAGAGCTCCCATGATTCATAGCTGTCAGGGTAAGAATGTACAGTCCCTGTCACAATCAGCTCCTATTAGCCCAAACTCAAGCAAGCTGCGGGCTGAGTATCTCTCCACTGAACAACAGTGTCCTGGTTAGCCCCGGTAAAGTCACCCAACTGTTTTTCAGGGTGAGGACCTCGTGGATGGAGGTCAGCTGTTCCCATGGCGATCAGCTGCTTGCGGTTCATAGGATAATCGAGGCACTGGAGTGGGCGTCTGTAAGTGTTACGTTCCCTTGGTGACACCTGCGCAGCGATAAGAAGCATTTGGTGTTTTCTATAGTTTCTCACTTGACGTAACAGTTCCTGGTGCTGCCAGGAAGCTTCTTGAGCGCAGCAACAGAGCAACAATGTCTTCCGCAGCTTATCAAATGAGAGGGATAGTGAGAAACTTAATCGCTTTTAAACACTGTGAACGTGTGCTTTCTTTCTTTCCTTTTTAAATCAATCTTCCTTAGGAAATAAATGATTTTAGTAATATTACAGCTACAATCTAGTACATAAGACTGAAGCCAAGTATCAATTTTGTAAATAAGTAGAAACGGTGAGTAAGGAGCTCTAATACACAAGGATACAATCAAGGAACAGGCGATCATGATGATGACTACAATAAAAAGGGGTGGGCACATAAACCAGGGTTTCTGCAGGTTTCATGAGGTCAAATCTAAGACTTTTTAAGGTTGTTTAGAATCTAATTTAAGATGCATATCATAACATCAGAAATACATAAAAAAAGGTTTTGTCAAACTCTGGAAACCCAAACCAAGCCTTTTACAAAGTTGAGTGTTTATGAGCATTTTTTTTCAACCTGGCAACCCTAACTATTATTTTTTACATGTTTTAACATTTTGGATAATTTTCTCAATATCTGGCAACCTTAACAATCTCTTTTATGTTTTTGAGCATTTATGAGTGTTCATGAGAGTTTTCTCAACCTCTGGCAACCTTAACCCTACTTTTTTATGATTTTGAGCTTATATGAGCCTTTTCTCAAACTATGGCAGCGTTAAAAGGCACCTTTGTGTTTTTGAGGATTTACAAATGTTTTCTCAACCCTAACCATAATTTTTACTTTTGTTTTTAGCATTTAGGAGCATTTTTTCAATCTCTGGCAACCCAGAGGCAACAACAATAAACACATATTGGATGAGCTTTACATGGACATAAGAAAAATAAAAGCTGTGGAAAAATTTTTAAGACCTAGAACATTAAATTTAAGACTTTTTATGTACCTATATAGTAATTATTGTGTAATTACAGGGCAATAACTGTGTACTTGTTGTGCAATTACTGGGTAATTATTGTTTACATACAGTTACTTACAGACAAATTTTGTGTACTTAGAAGGTAATTATTGCCAATAACAGTGCACTACCTTTTATTTGACATTGCATGGCAACAATTTGCAATATTATTTGTGTGTGGTTATTTCTATATTTTTCTGGTTTATGAATAGTTACACCTTAATTACCCCTTAACTAAACTGGAGGAGGGCTGTAAAGTAATCTAGCAAAGGTTACAGGTATCAAAAGACATTTAAAAAAGAGCTTGGCTCTACTATGTTAGCAGTCTTGTTTACTAAACTATAAATTCAAATGAGTTGTGTGGCGTGCTTATGTGTCCATGTTTAGCATTTTTCATGCAACTGTAGCCAAAGCTGTACTGTTCTATTACAGTATTTAAGTAAACAGCACTGACATACATGAAGATTATCCATGCACATACACACACAAAACCCCATAAAAAACAATTAGTGCTGCTTTAGTGGATCCCACTGAAAGCTGTCCTCCTCTATTCAGTAGAGAGCACGCATCTAAAGCACTGAAATCTACTCTGCCTGCAGTGATCGTGCTGCATTTCATCACACGGGTACTGCTTACGTCCCAGAACAATGACCTTTGACCTTTGAAACATCTGTAATAAAGTATTTGAAGATCTGCAGCTTTTTCAGAAGAAATAATGTAACCTAATCAGCGATAACTAGCATGAAACTAAAAGCAAGGGTAAGCAATTTTTTATTAGCATCAAAAAAGGATTTTCATCCCTAAACTCCAACCCAGGAAAATGAAGCGCTGTCTCGCACATTAAGAGAAAGAGAAAGACAGTTTTGAAATGCATTGTGTGGTTAAGCCTGGAGCTTCCTTCTAACTGGAACAGCATCTGTTGGTTGTTCAATGCTCTTACTGAAAGCCTTTGAAAACAATAAAATCATGCTCACTCAACCTCTTTCGGTCCAATCAGATTCCAGAGCCTTGCTGTTTTAAAAGAAGAAATATATGTGAAATATAACCAAAACGCCACAAAACACTCTGAGATGAACCAGACAGGAACTGACACTGATGTCATTTTCTTACACATCAAGCATCCGTGTTAAATATAGAAAAGAAGATGGAATACACCAATATGGAGGACGTACGTTCATTACTTCCTGCTTTGTGAGCCACGGAAAATGTTTCTAACTCAAACACCAGATTTATGCATTCATTAGGTTTGCACTCACAAAGCTTATTAATGAAAACATCTAATAGTAGAGAAAAAAACCAAGAGGCAATAAACTAAGCATCAACACATTAATCTCCCGCTGTCTGAAGCACTTGAGGCAATTAGAGAACATGTGTTTTTATTCACCGTAATAGTTTTAATGCGAATGGAGGAAGCATCCCAAGATATCTCCCAAGATATCTGAGAGTGTTCATTCTGAAAACATTTCAATAATTTGATCATTAGGTATTCACAAGAGAATGCGAGGTATGATATAATAAGTAGAGTTTAAGATTTTAAAATGATAAGAGAATTATGATTATTTAACAACAAGGGCTTCTGCAGGTAACGTATAGTCAAATTTAAGACTTTTAAAGAATGTTAAGAATCAAATTTAATGCTTATATCATATCATTAAAAACATACAAAACTTTTTTTGCAAAATTAACAGTATGCTTCAAATACATTGTTTAAACTCTAATCCTCACTTTCATGTTTTTGAGCATTTATGAAGGTTTTATCAAACTCTGGAAAACTTAACAACCATATTTACGTAATTAAAAATGTATGCCACAAGTGAATATCTGGCAACCCAAACATGAATTCTGTCCACATAAGCTTTCTCAAACTCTGGCAACCCTACCCATCACTTTTATGATTTTGTGTGTTGTTACGATTCCTGCGGATCGTTGTGTTTTGACGTTTGCGTGTGTGAGTGTGACTGTGTTTTTGTTTACACCTGTTTCTCTCACACACTTCCTGAATGACCTGAGATCACTATTTCTTCTCTATGCACCCTTATGGACAAAAAGGCTTCCATGTTAGCCAACTTTCTGGAAAACTTTTGTGACTTGTATTAACCCCCTGCATAACTAATGTCTGAAATGTACTTTTTTCTCTTTTCTATTTTATCGTATCTTTCTCCTTTATTTACTATTAGATTTATTATTTCAATTTCCTTTATTTATTTATTTTTTCTCATTTACATGATTGCATTACTTTATTAGGCTTTTTTTTTACACTGTACACTGTATATTGGTACTGCCCTTGTCATGTAAGATTTACTATTTCAATTAAATAAAAAATAAAAAAAGACTGTTTTTATGTTTCTGTCGCATGGAACTGTCTAGCTGAGGATTGGCCATGCTACCCTCTATGTCAGCGCGCTCAGTTGTCTTCAGCCAATCCGGACAGACCAACGCCCTATAAAAGCTCTCAGCGAGTCGCTTTGACAGCAGTGATGGGAAGTTTGGGTCATTTCACCGACTCGGATCTTTGAGTCCCGTTCAGCAAAATGAACAAATCTTTTTTCGAGTCATTTCGTTCATTTCATTCATTTTAGTAAAATACCAATAAAATGTTGTGTGTTTCTTCCCTAACACATTTATTATATACACACTATAATCACAATACAAATAAGACAAACTATAATACTAGAAGACAAAACAATATTTTAATTAAGCCTACCTCAGTATTTTAGTGTGATTCAGCTCAACTCTGATCTGTCTTTAGGTTAAAGTCTCATCGTTCCTCACATTTCTTCTCTCTGATGGTAACGAGTTCAGTCCGGCCCCGGGGCCTTCTGTCACGTGACTCTCCCTAACATTTACCAACACAATATGAGCCGGAAACCTACAAGATTCATTCTTTCCCCGAGTCCTACGGCTCCTTTGGTTCTTCTGTCACGTGACGCTCCCTAATATTAACCAAATGTAGTTTGAGCCGGAAACAGAAAAGATTAGATAGATCTTTTTCGAGTCCTCCGGCTCCTTTTGTTCTCTCATCATTAATGATGAGCGCGTTACGCTCGGAAAACCAGAAGAATGTTGCGCATGCGCCACTGAACGAATCCCTCTCCGACACGATTCCTTCCTACGGAGTCACATTAAAGAGTCGTTCAAAAAGAACGAATCGTTCATGAACGACACATCACTATTCGACAGCGCTGAGCAGAGAGCTGGCTCAGAGAGGGTTACCTGGACTAGGAAGTGTTGTGTGTATAGAGTGTCAGACTAAGGTGCTTTTGAGCTGCTTGCCTTATTGAAGGTGTGTTTAGTGTGTAGTTAGAGTGTTGAACACATCAGTGAGGAAGTTGGGGCGTCAGTCCTGTACTTCTGTTTGAGGCAGTACTTAACGGCCTTATCCAATGAGTTAAAGTGATTTTAACAAGGTCATAACATGTGTTTATGAGACTTTTTGCAAATTATGGCACCGCTAAACATAACCTTTATGTTTTTGAGGATTTTTTTACGAAAGTTTTCTCACACTCTGGCAACCCTAACCATGACTTTTGTTTTTGAGCATTTATACGATATGCAATTTGTTTCTTTTTATTATTATTTTTATGACTGATTCTTTTAATATTTTTCAGTTTAGAATAGTTTTCTAAAAACTATATTTGAATTTACACGATTAAAAATATTTTCTAGAGTTAAATAAGAAAAAAGCAGACTACTACGAGAGTTACAAGCATTACAATCCGTTAACATATGCTTTGTAAAAACCTTAATGGTGCACAACGAGGTCATTTATACAGATTTATTATTTATGAATTCAACATAACTTACCAAGTCCAAGGCATGAAACCCGTAGTCCAGACTTCCCAAGATTCCTGTGGAGAAAGGTACAAAACTGAACTAATCAGATTTCTTGGTAAGCATCAGAAGTGTAAAATAAAAGTGTAAGATATTATTAATGCATTTAAGTATCTGAAAAAGCCCTGTCCCATGGTCCATGTGATGTGTAACATGACTTCAAGTTTGACAATCAGTGTATCTCGTTATTGATTTAAAATGAACGAGTCGACTGAAATGAATAAACACTGAATCATCCAATCACAACAGATTATTTGCAGCAGGTACCAGTATATAAATACTTTTTTTTTCACTGCAGGCTAAAACTACACTAAAATAAATAATTATTTTAAACAGAATTAATATGTTTTAACCTTGCATGCATGTCAACATGTTACAAGAGACTCTGTGAGCCATCTATGAACCTTTCAAAATCACACTAAATCCAATTCAGGGTGCTTTAACCAAGGATCAAATATGTGTTCAACTCTGTTATAAATAAGACATGAAACATAAAATGTTGCCGTGTGTGAGCTTCTTAAACAATAAAGCCAGTGTGTTATAGTTCTTTCAATTCAAAGGTTAAGGGATTTTGTAAAAAGCCAGTTTCCTGCTCTCTGGTGAATTTTGCATTCGAGACTTTCTTCAGGTGAATAATGGGCTTGTTTGTGGATTATGTTCATTTCATCCTCTCACCAGAGAGAGAATGTTGCACTTTTACAGCTCAGTCAGTGATTTATAGCTATTACCAGACGTCCATAGAGCTTTAACAAGTACTGTATACAAATAAATGCACACACTGCATTTATGTGTATACCAGCTGGTGTTTACACCTCAAACTATCGGATCTAAACTTTTACAACCACAGCCTCCCGTTCAAATCATCTTATGAGCTTTATTATCAAACACATTAAGCACTGCTCGGATTATCTATCCACAATAATACCTCAGCAGTCCGAGGGTTCTCTGCTTTGATATGTGGCTTCCTCTTTATGGCTGACCGACTCAGAAAAAACTCCTCACTTACTTTAAACGCATCTTAGATCTAACCATCAATCACGCGACTCTGGGTTCACCGTCGTTGTGCTTTAACGTTTTAAGCATTGGCTTGTTCCTAGTCATTATTGTGAACTAAAGCCCTACTCTTACTGGAATAAATGCGATGGTGTTGGCTTTACTTTGAACTTTGAGTCTCAGGAAAAATGTTTAGCTTCTGTAAATAATACTCAATACCTTAAAATAACAAAACATATTTTGTGTTCATCTAACTGCACTATGAGTTCCAGCTTTAAAATCATTTTCTGTAATTCTTTTTAAAACTGTAAAATCATGTGAAAATGTTATATTTTTTATTTATTGATTTCATATATTATTACTATCATCTGCAATAAAACAAGGGAAACATGATGTAAATCATGAATTCCTTACATTGCACCCCATATATCCATAATACAAACGTTTTATTTGATAAAACCTCACAAAACTATTGTAACTGTCTGAAATTCAAGTTAGGAATTAGAACTCATGTTCTGGCACTCTCCAGTAATTTATAGATTTTAGGGCCAGGTCCGAAGAAAACTAGAATACCACCTGGGGACCTACCATTTGCCCACAATCTGGTATTCATTGGTTGAAAATGCATTCACCAAATGCAAATTACCCCCCTCAGAGTTGTCATGAAAGCCAAAACTAAGTTTTTTACCTAGTTTTTTTTTAGTTAGTTGTGAAGTTGGTCATTTTTAATAAGGATGTTAATGAAAACCTGCTCACTTCCGGCCCAGCCTCCAGCGGTCAGTTGAGGAATTACTATATTACTATTACTATATAATTTCTATTGCGCATTGAGAGGGAAAGAGAGAGGTTGCTGCTTTCGTGAAATACAATGATCCCATTAAGAAGCACATGAGATGGAAAGCAAACCCAAAACAGAGAAGTATAAACAAAACAATGAACTGGATTACAGCAGCTGAAGTAAAACCAGAAACGGAACAGGATTGACACTGAGCCACACATTGAAAGGAATAAACTGCGATGAGATAAAACTTAAACCTGAAAGTTTCTGATTGGTCGATGCAACTTTGGGATTGAATTGACAACAACTAATTGGATTAGCTTGCTCTTTACAGCATTTTAAATAGTGTTTTAGGAGTATGAATTGGTGTATGGAAAAAAATACGTTTTTAATGTATAATACCCGGGTATGTTTGGGCATGGTTTAAGATCAACAAGAGGTAATTCGTAAGAGGTCATCTTTTAACAAGTCTAACAAGGTCCCACAATTATAGTAATCCTATTAAAATACATCTCACATGTTTTTTTTATTTATTTCACAAGTTCCCTTACAACAAACTACCCAGTTTCAAACATTTTGGTGCATGATGCTGGGAGAGCTGTCCAAGAAAGGACCCCATAGGTAGGGAGTGCCCCCCCCCCTTCCCCATACACACACGTTATGAGGGCCAGTAGTTGTTTTTTGTTTGTTTTTTTAGCTTTAAGCATCAAGATGGGAAAACATGCTTAGGTTGTTTACTTTTACTAGTAAGATGCCCTATAATAAGCAGCAGCTGGGACTAATTGCCAACAAATGTTGTGAAATTGGGAGTGCGAATTTCCATGAAATTGCATTCCCTGAAATTACATTTAATAAAAAGCTAGCCTCGTGAGCATCTCTCCTTCCAGTCCTTTGCTCTGTTTGTTTTTGATATATTTGATTTCAAGAATCTGTGTGTGGCTCTCACAGGAAGTGTGTTAGCATGCATTTGGAGGCACACCAACAACATTGATTTTTGGCTCCCCGACTCAGCCCCCCCAGAAATTCAGTTTATGGTGAGAATCTCAAATCAGCACGAGCATTTCACACTTCCCCCTCAACAAATCCATCTCCAAGTTTCTACCTTACAAACCCCTTTGAACCAACCCGAGTGGGAATGAAAGGAAAGAGCAGATAGAGTCCCTCCAGGTCAAATCCCACTTCAAAGAGTATTAGCTTTTAAAACAAGACAAATTTGTTGTCTTCATAACTGGCGTTTTCATCCGTCACGCTGATACAGCTGTTGTAAAAGCGATTACCCGGGTCTCTGTTTCTTATAGGGTTCTCCTCAGCGTCATTTGTTCATCTGACATTACAACCACAGCAAACTCCCGGCAGCAGACATATATAATTTAAAACTCTGTGTGATCGCTGCGTCCGTGTCCCACACTCACAGTCTGTTGGACATCAACAGATCCTTAATCATCAGAGAGAGCTGACTGAGAAAGCTGACGAACTGACAGACTGTGAGAAGAGCTCAGAAAGAGATCAGCAAACCAATGAAAACTGTATGCTGTGTACAGCGTGAGAACAACAGGAGAGGGGTTGGTTTTATTACATCTCTGAATGTTCTAGACTTGTGAAAAGATTCTTATTTACATTCACGCATTTGGCAGACGCTTTTGTCCAAAGCGACTTACATTAGGGGAGAGACAATATGAGATCTGTTACACAGTCAAAGTCTATCTCAGCTTCTCATAACAGAAAATGTATCAACTGATCAATAAATCATAGCAGGGAAGAAATAAAAGTAGAAGATAAAGACAGAGGAGAAAAAAAAGACAAAGGAGGAAAAAAAGCAAGTTTTTTATATAGTAGGTGTTCTCTGAAGAGAAGAGTTTTCAGTTGCTTTTTGAAAGCTGTTAATGTTGCTCCTCTCCTTTTTTCTTCTTATAAGACATGCTTGTTTGTGCAAGGATATGTTTAAATAGCAACTATAGCTAAAAAGACTTTATCCGGGACTTAAATTCATATTATATTTACATTAATACTTTCGAACAAGTTAGTATTTCTTAATAAGCGATTTGAAAGATAGAGATAACTCAAATCTGTGTAGAGTGAAACGAGGCTGCACTGACCCATTGTAAAGAGTTTGTGTTCGACTGGAGCTGAAGTAGAAGCTTGTAAAGCTGTGTCCTCATTACTGTCTCTCGTAATACAGTACTCAGGATAAATCAGAATTGATAAGGAGTTGAGAGCAATCAAAGGAGCTGCTGCAGTGGCATAACTGACTGCCTGACTTCGTGTAAGAGCGAGAAAGAAACTACGAGCGAACTAAATGCAATGTGTTTCCATAAATAAAAGGCATTTTCTAATAAACAGATGTTGAATTCAATTCGTGACTTCAAAACAAGACGAGCGGATGGAAAACCCAAAGTTTTTGATTAACAGACGGGGAACTGTGTGCAGGAAGGGATTTTGCAGGATGTACCACGGATCGCTCTCCTGGCGAGTCAGGTTTAGTGTGAGCTGGGCAGCGCTCATCTGACTTTAAAGGAGAACTAAAGACTTTGTGAAGCAAATACAGGTGTTATACTTGTAAATAGATTTAAAATTTTGGTATTACCGGTAATCCACAGTTTTTGTATATTATAATTAAAATATTGTACATATTCAATTATAATATAAAAGATAATGCCTTGGCTAGCTGTAAAAACGGACAGTTTTTTCTTTAGCCACAGAATGTTTCAAACAGTCAACTGAAGCCGCCTAATGTCTACTAGAAGTACTAGAAGTACACAGTACAAGCTGAAATGTGTAGATATAAAACAGACATTACATAACATAACATAACATATACAGCTAACATACATTAACATATAGGTTAAAAGTAACAAGTTGACTTATTTTGATTCAACCTGTTTCATGTAATTATTAACCCCGGGCGTCACGGTGGTGCAGTGGGTAGCATGGTCGTCTCACAGCAAGAAGGTCGCTGGTTCGAGCCTCGGCTGGGTCGGTTGGCATTTCTGTGTGGAGTTTAAATGTTCTCCTCGTGATCGCGTGGGTTTACTCCGGGTGCTCCGGTTTCCCCACAAGTCCAAACACATGCGGAATAAGTGAATTGAGTAAACATGTGGGCATCCAGAAGAGTTGGTGGTTCATTCCCCTGTGGGGACCCCGAAAGGGGCAAAGCAGACAAGAAGATGGAGGGATGAATCATTAACCCCTAGGCTACCAGGGCAAACACATTAAAATACCTATTGAATTTATTTATACTTATGTTAGCTGCAAAAAAAGTACTAAGAATTAATAAAACTAAAAATAAATTAGTTTTTGCTTTTTAATTCCATTTATTGTGTTTTGGATACAAATTCTTTTCAGTAAATCTACAAACCAAAAGTTGGGGTTCGATATCAGGTTGGTCAAGATATATGTCATGCACGCTAACCCCTAGGCTGCCGATGCTGATGCAATTGCAAATTAATTGATATCATGCACAATAAAATATATTTATATTAATACTAACACATTGTGCTGCATTGCATTTCTACCGCTTACCGCTTAACCCTAACCCTCCATTTTACATGTGAGGAAGGGCTGCAGCAGAGGTTTTATACCGCACTTCAAAACCAAGGGCTTGAGAAGGATGGTGCTCCCAAACTGTTCATTAAAAAATTTGATCACATGGGTTGAAAAAAGATCTATTATTTTGCAAGAAAATGCCATTTAAAGGCTTTCACAGTGGTGTCCAAATTCACACAATTGTCAGCCCTTCCCCTTAGCCCTCTGCATCAACAACCAAGTGAGAAAAATAAAATAATAATACTAGCCTAATCCTAGATATGAGTTAAAATGGATCCAATTAAGGCTCCTCAGACCTCTTACAAAATATATTGCCATCTCTTCTTAAAGAGATGCTGTCTGTGAGGTTTCCAAGAATACTTTAAGTGTGCGCTGTCAGACTGATGGGGCGGGTACCAAAACAAACTGGCAGGAGCTGTCAAAATCTGTCAACAAAGGAGATGTCAAAAGTGTAGATTTCAATCAACATCTGATCCCAGACATCCTGTACACCTACTAAAACAAAATCATTAAACTAAATCTTTATCCAATTAGTGTAAACAGCTCATTCAATTTAGTTCAGCAGCATTTACTAATAACTTGAGTCAAATTGCATTTTAGGAGCTAGCTTATTAAAGCATTTAACTACTGATAATGAGAGAGAAACATGAGTAATAGTAAGTCTAAACCATAAACACACCAAATATGTGAAGGCTTGCCTAATAGTGCATGACCACAAACATCTTTACACTAGACTGTGAAAATGAAAAAGAGAAAAATTACTTTCCTGCGCCCTTTAAGGCATTTATGAGTTAGATTCTTAATCCAGCGAGTGCTTCAGAAAATTCAGGATCACTCTTTGAGCAACACATTATGACTTGACAATATTGAACTAGCACAATCAAAGCAACCAAAAATTTAGTGATTTAACATTATCAAACGGCCAGAAAAACAAGCCAGCATTCAGACACGATGACGAAGATAAATGTGTTTGCACAGAGCACGACTGCCCATCTGGACTGCAGCATTTGCCGGTGAACCTTAACACACTGCGACTGTTCGCTTTAGTGCTAGACATTCAAAAATACTGAGCAAAATAACTGTTTCTGTTAATTTAACAAATGCAAGCCAATGGTTAATCCCAATGACACAGTGAGAAATTGATTTTATAATGTTTGAGAGCATCAAAGGTTCTAAAATTGAGCCTTAAGCCGTCTTCTCATTTTTCAAACTCAGAGAGCAACAGAGAAAGTGAGAGAGGAAGAAAGAGAGGGGAGAGAGTGAGACGGGGGAAGAGGAGACAGAGAGAGGAAGAGAGAGAGCCGAGGGAGTGAGAGAATAAGAGAGCGGGTGAAAGGGGGAAGAGGGAGAGAGTGGGGGGGGAAGGGAGAGAGAGAGGGGGATGGAGAGTGAGATAGAGAAGAGGGTGATTGAAGGAGGGATGGGAAGGAAGAGAAAGGGAGGGACAGAGAGAGGGGGACAAGAGCGAAAGAGGGAGAGAGAGACAGAGAGAGAGAACGAGGAGGAAGGGGTGAGAGGGAGAGAGAGAGGGGGACAGACAGACAGAGAGAGAGAATAATAGCATGGATGAGGGAGAGAGAGGGTGAAGACAGATAGAGAGAAAGAATAAGAGCGTGAGAGAGAGAGAAAATGAGAGGGACAGAAAAAAGCAAGAGGGTGGAGGAGGGAGAAGGGGGAGTGAGAGAGTAAGGAAAGAGAGAGAGAGAGAGTGAGTGGAGAAAGCAGAGAGAGATGGGGAGAAGAGAGATAGAGAGAGAGAGAGGAGAGAGAGAGAAAAAGAGAGAGAGTTAAAGAGAGGTAAAGCAGAGAGAGGAGAGAGAGACTGACAGAAGAAAGATAGAGAAGAAAGGAGAGAGAAAAAGAGAGACTGGGAGACTGGGAGAGGAGGGAAAGAAGAGAGAGAAAGAAGAAGAGAGAGAGAGAGAGAGAGAGAGAGAGAGAGAGAGAGAGAGAGAGAGAAGAGAGAGAGAGAGAGAGAGGAGAGAGAGGAGAGAGAGAGAGAGAGAGAGAGAGAGAGAGAAGGGGCAGAGGATAGCAACTACTAGCTCAGCAATATTCTGCACATTTAGGTTATTATAAATATTTTCAAATAAATCAAAGGGACACAGTGAGAAATGGATTTTTAGAAAATCTGACTTAATCAAAAGGTTCTTAAATCTTGTCATTTGCGAACTCAGAGAATAAGATGGAAGAACAGCGAAGATGATTGGGATGAAAGTTTATATTATATTATATTACATTACATTATTGAATAACCATGTTTATTTTATTGCTGTAACTAATGCAGGTTTATATTTGTAACTAAAGTCAGCTCATATTTGAAGCTCTTTTTACGTGTCTTTTTTATGTGACATACACTAAACAGCAAATTACTTTCATGTCACATGTGATCGATTATAGCGTTTCACTTCCTCCACACATTTCAAGCACAAGGGCTCAGTCGTCACACCACACGGAAAAATACATTAAATTCTCAAGCACGACATTCAGGAAACTGTAATGTTTACTAAAAGACCTCGGGTTATAAAACTGTCAGAGTCATTCCCATTTCTGACAATTAAGTCCCAGTGAAAGACAGATGATTAATCTGCAGAGACAGATATTTGTTCTCCAGGACATCAGACATACCAAACATTGCTGATGGTTAACTCTGTCTTGCATGTGAAAGTAACCTGAAAGACTTCTCTGAAAGAGGTGAAATATTCCCTTTGAGACTCTGATGGTTAGATTGTATTCCCATCCGTAATATTGAATTAAACCAGCAAAATTTTATAATTAATTTGATATATTGTAAATAATTGAAAAGGTTAAATGATCACAAACCATGGCTGCATTTTTTGTTTCACATTTAACCATTAAATATGCTTAAGAAATGATTCACTTTACACCCTTTTTTTCTATTTGGATTTCTGGTTTTGCTCTCTAGTCAATTATAGTTCTCCACTCCTCCATCTTTCAGTGACGTCCTCTCACCGAGCTACTGAGCACTCTGACAGTTCCATGCTGAAATGTGCCACACAAACTCTGAGGGTCAGATAAAGACAGCCCAGATCTTGTTAAAAAAGAAGCCTCAGCCACACTTTCCCAAGTGAGGAGAGATCCAGGAGATAAAGATTGGAATTACTTTCTTCATGTGGAAATTACTAAAACCATCGTACACCTTGACAAATTTAGCAACCTATGTTTTGAGTGCAAGGGCACCTCGAGACAAAACAATGGGAACAGACAACGGGCGTAAACGAAAAAAGTTTGTAGAATACCAGGCGAATACTCGCAGTGGACCAATGAAAGTTGGCCCTTTAGATCACATGTTCAGAGTGCTTTTGCGACATACAAGAGCATACAAGACAAAGAAGAACAACAATCAATCAGTTTTTATATAGCGCTTCTTTAGCAATTGCTTTCAAAGCAGCTTCACAAAGTCCCCATGAGGATCAGGCAGAGCAGACAGGAGTTCCCTCTGAGAGGGGACTCCCGCTGACTGAGGCAGGTGCTAATCACCTCCCCAGCATAAAGAACATACAAACTAAAAATCCATCGATGAACGGTTTGCCGGAAAGGACCTGAAAAACAAAAAACAAACAAAACAAACAAAGACAAAACAGGAACTAAGAAATGGAGAAAACGGTTAGTAAACTGTAACATAGACAACAAACAAGTGATCAGCATCAGCTGCAGGAGGAGAGATAAATAATGAGGATAGGTTAGAGAGGAACATTGAACCACATTGTTTTTTTCAAACAGTTTGTGACAACAGCAACGAGAAGAAGAGCCAAAGAAGAAGAAAATGTGAAGCAAGAGAGATACAGAACAGCAAGCTCTTCTGCTGGAACTACTATACCTCACAAGAGTCCTGTTTTGGCCGGGAACCACCCGTAATTTATCCCTTTAGTATTTTCCCATAAATGTCCAATACCATGTTGTTTAAGGGAGTCTCTCGAATTTTGGTGTTTCGGCAGGGTTCACGCTAGAATTCTCATGCACAAAGACTGTATTACGACAATGGCCACTAAGGAATACCGCTATGTTTTAATGATATATGAGCAACAGGGATACACTAAAACAACACTTCAACAACCGCGTGAATACTACGCACTCATATTCTGCAGGGCAAGTGATTGGCAGACAAATGCACGTTTGCCATTGAGGTAACAAATCAAACACAAGCTCCTCAGGCTCAAACATGAACGGACATCTGCAGGAAGATCTGCTGCAATAATCTATATTAACAAAAATCGAGTAAAATTGAAGCTACAGTAAATCCATTCCCTCATGAAACAAAGTGATAGACTATCTCATGACTGGAACTGTAATCAATGCTTTAACATGGTTAAATAATCTTTTTTATGAACAAATGTTTTTTTTTAGTTTGTCAAATAGTCTTAAACAATCCATCAGAGCAGATAACAAGGGCACATAATCTAATTCAAAGAATAATAGAGTGACTCTTACAGTAGCCCTTTAATCTAAAACATTTCAAAAACACTGCATTCATTTCCCCATGATTCTCCTCTTCTCGGTGTGCAATTAATCCTCTGGATGCACAAAAAAAGTGTCAAATGTCATGATTCCATGCAGCTGGATGTTAGTGAGGGTGTTGAAGTTTACCCCACTGACCAATGATGACCCCTGTTCTACAGCTAATGCGTCCAATTAGAGGTGCACAAAGGCAAACAGCCCGTTCTTTTGTCGTTATGGAAACTAGCAGATATGCCATAACTGTTGCATACTTGTGGTACACTTATCTCAGATGCAAATAATTATTTCCAGCACAAAAACCCTTACTTCACACCTCCTACTCAAATTCACAATCTCAGATACACACACACACTCTCTCTCTCACACACGCAACACAAAATGAATGAAACATTTATTTTCGTTAAAAATGACCCGTTGTTTGGCATTTCTTTCTTTCTAGTTAAGGAACAGCAAGTAAAACCTCTGTTTTCCAGCCTCATGAGAGTCATGAACGTCTTTTGGGGCTTTTACTGAAGCTGCTTACCCGAACTCTCAAGAAGAGCTTGTTTAAATCGCATTGTATTTTACTTTATTCGAGGACCATTTGCGAACCGGATGCCGCTCGCGCGCGACTTTAATGGCTGCCACACGCAAAGCTTGCGTTAAAGATACGGAAGGTAAGGAGGAACTTCCACTCTTTTGTACAAAGCGGTTTTTAAGGCTACACGTCGAGAATGACACGTGGGCTTAAAGAACTAAACGTGTGCTTCCAAATAAACTTCTGTTAAGCTTAAAAATAAGGCAGCAGAGGTTCGTGTAGGCGCGCGCACCTCACTCTACGTGACATTAGTTACGTTAGCAATGTGCGGAAAAGTCACTTTCGAGAACTTTCCCTGAAAAGTTTTCGTTTCGTTTTATCCGGTAAAGGTTTGTATATGTATACATTCTCTTTATTGGTTCTGAAGGGCTTTTAAACATTATTTTAACAAAACTTTGAGGCGACCTGACGAAATGGTAGCGTGCGTTTGTATACATCCCAGCATGCACTGCGCCATTGCTTTCGTTTCCAAGGTTTATGAAGAAAAATTGATATCTGGATGCAATTTAACCACAATTAAAACCACTTCTGTAACTCAGGTAGCCAAGTCACAAAAATGGAGCTCACTAAACGTTAAAAAGTAAACATTAAAAAAACTGGTCACCATCTATGTGTATCACTGCTCGTTTTGCTAACATAAATAAAACTCAAATTATTAGAGAGATTGTAGGTAAGTACTTCGAGACGCACGCTGGTTCTTTACTCATTGACGCTTTCTGGTTCAATGACGCGGTTTGTACTTTCCGTCACAGTTCGCGATTGGAGATCATGCAACCAATGAGGTTCCTATCTCTGATACCGGAAAAGGGGAGACAGCCAGCCAGAAAGCCCAATAAACAATAAAATGAATAAAATTGACCAAAAAAAAAAAAAAAAAAATTTTGTCACAATTTGCTTCAGCATCTCTCTCTCTCTATATGTGTAAATATATATATATGTGTGTGTGTTATATATATATTTATATATATATTATTTTATATATATATATATATATATATATATATATATATATATATATATATATATATATATATATATATATAGTTTTTTTGTTTATTCTGGCTTTACGATCTCTACATATTATATAACAATACTACATTCACGTGTCAATTTTTTTAAACGATTAAGATCATTTTCTATTGTAAAAATCAGTAGACACTAAAGATCTTTTTTTAATCATTAAATGTGTGAGTTTTATAGAAGAATGCAACAACAAAATGTGTTGGTTTAAATTATTCCTTTTATCTTTTTAAAAGAAATGACAAAAAGTTTCTCTTAAATGTCACCCTTGTGTACCATTTTGTTTTGTCTGTTTTATAAAACACAGTGGCAGCAGTTCCATCCACCAGCTTGAAAACCGGTAAAAGGTTCTAGAGCTGCACAACACGCTGTACAAGCTGACTGCAGTTACTGTTACTTGAACGAGGCCCAATTCTGGCAAAATAAGGTAGTAAAAACAAAACATAATAAATGTAAAGCGGTGTATTTACACTGAGATATGAACATGAACAGCAGTTTCTGTCTCGACTCATCTGCTATCTTCGCTTTGAGAAAAAGCGTGCTGGAAGCTCCTCCCCCAGCAAGGCATCGCTGATCCGGTGCGCTATCTTGTTCCAACACACGATTGAATTCATGTTTTCTAGCATTGATTCAGCAAAGATTTGCACGTTTCCCAATTTCCTTTTTTATCCCGTCATAAGAATGGAGCAAAAGATCAAATTACCAATCGGCAACTAAACATGTGATGCATCCCGGGGACCAATCAGATGCAAGCTCACAGCTCAAGCATTGTCAGAAACCAATGGCGATAGAGTTTGGGGGCGCAGCGTCACAGCTTCATCTAGCGATGGCAAAACGAGGCTTTCTGAAGCTTTGAACCCTATTGAAGCACAGCTTCGAAAAAAGGTTCAGTACTCGAAGGTTCATTCAGTTCACTCACTGGCGACATCTAGTGGATTTTCTGATCGATGCGTAGCCAAACGAAGCCTTCTGAACCCAAGTTGTGAGTTATTGAAACTAATTGCCTGAATGAATATGAAAATGAAAATGAATTAAAACACACGTTGACAATTTAAATGATGACTTAAAACAACAATACATCTTGAAATTGCTCTACTTGGAAATTATTTTGTATGACAGATCTAACAGATCAGATATGTTCAGAATAATGTAAGGGGCAGGCAGTGCGATGAATAAAGTATTAAAATAATGGTTTTTGGTATTGTGCTCGGAGCACTAGAAACGTTTGCTTTTGTACCTCGGGGGTTTTTATTCAAGAAGAACCATTTTTCCACAGTAGAGGAGCTTAACCCTTTTCTCCTTTATGAAACAGATTCCATATCATGCACGCCACACTGTTGCAGAAACAACCAAACCTGCTTTTGTTTGTTTCAAAGTCATGTGCACACGCTGAATGTTTTCCAGCTCTCTGCACCAGACTCTCTTAGGTTCACTATTTCACACAGCCGACAAAAAACTGTTGCTCAATCTCAGTGCACGATTAAACAGAATCTCTTGCTAAAATGACTTTTTAGCTTATGTTTCATTTCCCTAAACCACTAGTTTAATTGTACAAACAACAGGCAAATATATTTACTGTCTTACAACCCAAAAAAATGCTGAGTGGCTTCCACAAACTATATTTATATAAAAATTGAACTTTCTTTAACAAAATGTTAAACAAAAAGCTGAAAATCACTTAAGCAAACTATAAGAGAACATCAACTTGCACTATGCACTAAATTATTCCATTAAAATGCTAAATGAGACTCATGAAGTGTTCAGATCATGAAAATTTAGATCAGCGATACCGTAACATGATCATCACAGAAAACTGAAATACAATCAATCCTTTTAAAAAACAAGCTTTTAACTCTGATATGAATTAAAGTTGATATCAGTTGACGTTGCTACGAATTGAAGTTGCTATGAAAAGCTTTCCATTAAAGCCAATAAAGCTCATTTAGCTCCATTCTTTTCCTTTTTTGTTTTTAGCTCTCAGAAATTTTCATTCAGTAAAATGAGGTTGAACTCTTCCGGGTTACTATCTCTAGAATTGTCACTGCTGCTTCTTGAAAAGTCATCTATGAATATTTACCAAAAGTACCAAATGCATTCTTAGTTACTCTCTAATTTCATTCCTCAGAACGAAGCTGGCAGGTGTTTTCTGTACCTGTACTTCATGCCGGTGAGTTTTCCGGTGGACTCTTTCAGGGAAATGTGATGCCTGTGTGTGAAGGAGCCCAGGCTGCGGGCGATCAGTGCCACAGTCCGAAAGCGTGCCCGGGCTGCACTGGCCGTGTTGGGACTGGATGTGTTCTGCTTGTTTGGCTCGCTGGTGCGCGGGGCCTTCAAGCCGTGATCCGTGCAAGCAAAAGACACCTGCATGGCTGTCAGCAGCACAAGAACCCCCGCAGAAACAAGTTCTGGATCCTAGAGTACAACCAATACTTCAGTCACTCTCAAACTCTTCCTCTGTATCCCCAAGAAGAGCTGTTGGATGCTCTCAGTTGTGCGATGCTGCTATGCCCTTCTCTCCCGCAGCCTTTTCACCACTCTTTCGTCTCCACAGATCTTCGGTGACCCTTTACTGTGTTTCTCCTCAGGCTGTTCTCTTCAACCCACACTCCTCGCTGGGATAATAAGAGCAATCCGAGTGCATCACACTCCGGGACTCTGAGAAAACACTCGGCGGCTCGATGCCTTCCTCAAACTCTGAGAGTCCTTTCCAAAAAGCGTCCAGAGGAGCGAACTCCAAGGTGAAGAACGCAGCACGTCCTGCATCTAAATGTCCTCGCAATGAGAGGACGCAGTGTGGCTTGGAGTGAAAAGAGCCGGTTTGATGAAGAAATATGTAAACGAGAGCAGACAAGCGGAGGATGGAGAGAGAGAGGGATGCTGCTGCATGTTCACGGAGGCTGTGAGTGAGTGAGAGAGAGAGTGTGAAAGAGGAGGCATGAAAGCGTAGCATGTGAGAATGATGCTCAATCAGAAACGTTAAGGAGGGAGCAGAGAGAGAGAGAGAGAGAGAGAGAGAGAGAGAGGCTGCAATGAGACTGAAATAACTGCAGTCTCTCACCAGCGGCTCAGTGCTGCTCTCCACAGCGAGAGTGAGGACAATCCATCTGGATGGGATCGTGTGTGTGTGTGTGTGGTGTGGTGTGTGTGTTGTGTGTGTGCGTGTGTGCGTGCGTGTGTGTGTGTGTGTGTGTTGTGTGTGTGTGTGTGTGTGCATGTGGCATGCAGATGCCACTCTGATTTCACAAAGAGTCACATGGAGTCCGCGGTGGAAACTTGAAGGGTGTGATGGAACATTTAATGTGGATTGATTAATGCTGTCGATTGATAAAAAAAGGGAGTCGCATGGCCCTCCAAAAAATAATCACAATTTATTTATTGTATATTACATGTTGCATAGATATTATTTCGAATTTATTTAATATGTTGTGCATGTGTTTGTGCAATTGGATATTTAGACTGTAAATGGATGGCGGGAAAAACATAATATCAACGTTTAATCTATGAACAAATTAATTAGATTTTTTTTAAATAGAGTTATCTACTTCACAGGATGCTTTATAATATAGAAAATAAATATCTGTTAAAATAATGAAACTGTAAAAGTTCTCTGAAACCTCAGCTTTCTTTAGATTCAGGCAGTTGCTGAGTCTTCTGGAGATATTGTCGCTCTTTTTTTTTGGATCTTGTGTCAGGAAAGTGAAAACCTGCTTTCGCAAGGCACTCCAAATGTAGCCTGAAGTCATCAAAAGCATTTATACTAGACACACAGTTTTAAGGTAAGGCCACATAGGTGTGAATTTCTAAGTAAATCATTGCGGAGGGTGAATTTGTTCCTAATTTCCAAATAATGTGGTAGCACACGTTTGGATGATGGTATTTCGCGAGGCGAAGCTCCTCACTAGAACAATGAAACTGGATCTTTTGATGACATATAATTGGGGGATATTGTTACATAAATACACGCCTTGAGGGTGCTCACACAAACTCCATGAGCTTCCTGGATGCAGTAGCGTAGAAAAAGGATAAGAAGCATAGAAGACAAGGTTGAGGAACTGATGAATTGGATCTGGATTCTGAGCTTGCTACCCGTGGTTTGTTTGCCAGATGCACAAATACATTGAAATACATGCTGTATTCCGATCCGAACACTATACACTGCACCCTTAAAATACATACTCACTTTCAGAAGAAAATTGACATCCTTTTTAGTGTGTGAGATGAGAGTGCACGATCACTAAAACATCATGTGATGGAAGTAGTTTTGCCACATCATTGCGCACGACGTGTGTGAGAACTTAACTCCTTCTTTCACATTCCTTCATTAAAATTATTCTAATAATAAATAAAACAGTCTTTGTTGATATTATTTATTTATGTGTGTCTTGTTTAAAATTGAGTCGCGTTACAGAGTGCTTGTTTGTTTGGGTCCCAGAAAAAGTCCTTCTGCCTGAGGGCAGTGCTTTGTGGGTAATATCAGCCAGTTGATCGTTTATGGATCTGCACTTCGGAATCTAACACTTTCTTTTTCTGTGCTAAAGCTAGCATCGCAAGACCTATAGTTCTGTAGTGCCACCATGTGCTTCAAGACTGGCAGCACTAAACGGCAAAGAGCGGCACTACATCTATATTTCACTTGAACTGTGTGAACGGCCACCAGCTGTTCAGGAATTCGAAGACATAGACGAATATAACTCGCCTCAATGTGGTCTGAATTTTATACATCGCATCGTTCAATCACTACTTTTTACTTTAGTGTATTTACGTAAATACGTAAAGTAGCTTTTACGGTTTGGAGTTCAATGCTGTCTAGAAAATTTGTCTCCTGTTTTTTCTTGTGTGTCTTTTGGTAGAAGTGACGGCGACTGAAACTGAGTGGATGTTGTTGAAGTTGGATTTTATTGACATAGAAAAATAGTACAGATGGTTATGTTTCACTTTTTTTTTTCAACTACTCACCTTGCATGTCGGGGTTTGTTTTGATGACATTTGGATAGCTTCAGACTGTGCTGCCCAGTCAAAGACCCTACAGGCTTTGTCTACCATACAAACCTATAAATATATTTGCTCCATACATACATATATATATAGATACTCTGTGTGGTGTGTAAATGCTGAGAACGCACTTTAGTCATGTTCAGCCACTACTGTTTATTCAACTACAGAAAAAGTGTAGCAGAACTGAAAATATACACTGTCATTATAACTGTCATTATTAGCCTAAACTTAATAATGACACACTAACCCTCTAAACTATCCAAGCTGCATTGGTTGCGGAGAATTTTAATTAAATATAAAAAAAATTCAGCTTTGGACTGTTTTTATACAGTAAAGTTCAAGAAAGGCTCAGTATGTTGTGATGTTGTGAACACTTTTATAAAAACACAAAATGATAAAATATGATTTTCAATTGTTTTCTTTTTATGTTTGGAAATTTTTGCAAAAAGATTTCTATTGTAAAATTTTGTATATAAAAACGTGTATATTTTCAGAAAATTATGTAAATTTATATCTGATCATCACTGAAATTAACAAAAAGGCAACAATTAAAGAGTTTGTAATAATATTATTGTGAATTAGTTTTTTATTTTTATATTTTGAGAACAAGAATTTAATCCAGGCCTGAATGAGGTAATATTTTAAACAGAAATATAACATATAAATGCATATTTACCTGTAAAATGTGTAAAATGTACCTGTGGAACACTGGAAACCCATTTGGTACAGTTTTAGTTCAATTATGGAATACCATAAAATATGACAATCTACACAATAAAATACGGAGAGCTAATCAGACTGTTCCGAGTATAATTGATCTTATTCTGTATCGAGGTAAATTAACATTAAGAGCCTTAATTTGAACCAGAACATTTTTAAACCTTTTTTTTTTAACAGTGTGATGGGGAAAAATTATATAAATATGTGTCAGAAAGTAAGTTAGTTTTTGGTAAAGAATCAGTAGTTTAGAATAGATTACAAAATCCTTAAAAATTACAAACAGTAAAAATAACAGTTTTTATTGTAAAATTATTTTGTATTCATTGATAGGTAAATGTGTGTGTGTGCGCGTGTGTGTGTGTGCACCTGTGTGACTTTGATGTGCTTTTGAGAAATTTTCATGAAATCCAGTTGATCGCTGATTGGTCAAACATTGAGCTCACTGATTGGCCAGAAAACAGTGGCAACGAGTCTGAAGCAGTGCGGCCCGGAGCAGGGAATATTTTTCAATAATCTGTATTTATTGTGACTCATACAATCTCCTGTATCCCCATGTTTGTTGCTGTTGTGTCTACAAGTAAATGTTTGAGATGTTCATCTACTCCACATCTCGTTTCTCCATCACCAAATAATAACATTGAAGGGGGAGTTACAATTTCATGTTACTGAAGCCTATATTTGAAAGCAAATCAATGCAAAATAACTTTTTTATTTACTTTGCTGCCAGCCTTCCTACTGTTACCCCCACGATTAATCTTTTACAACTTGGATAACCTCTAAACAAGGTGCCAGAATGAAGCTGCTCAGTTTAGTGTCCCTCCAGGACCGTAGATGAATAGCACTCCTCAGTCTGAGTCTTAACTGGATGTAAGTGTGTCACTGAAGTTGGCTTAATGGGAGCCTGCCACACTTTGGCGTCCCCTGATTGCAAAACTATTCTGGCATCCAGAGACCAGGATCTCTCTAAACGTCCCCCTGATAATGAGACCGGCAGAGATCACCCACTTTATTAGACTCTCGTCCAAATAAAGAGCTCAAACAGGAAAATCAAGAAATGATGGGTTTTCAGAGCTCTCCAAGGACAGCTGTCTTTTCTTTAACTAAAGAAGTTTAACAACTTCCCCTCTCTAAGAACAGCCAGGAAAAAGAGAGTTAAATGATAACTGCTTAATGTAGATGGCGTTATGAAAAAATATATACTCAAAGTGAAGTTGTTCGGCTTAGTTGACTGATCAAAAAACTAGAATATTCCTAATGAACTTTCCAAATACATTCATTGTTTTTGGAGTCGGTTAAAGCACTAGTTTGTATGGGGGATGTTAAGATGATGATGTGAATTCTGTATTTACTTTTTAGTTTTGCAAAAGTGTTTCTGTCACAATGTAAAATTCTTATCTAACCCCCGATATAAGAAGGAGCTATATTTTACTATATTTCAGATAATTTGTTAAGGCTTGGAAGTCTGTGTGACATGAGCATTAATGTGCAGTGAACATCTGAACATTACTCATCTGAAACGACATTGCAGTAAGTGATTAAAGATCATGTTTTCATGTTTGCAGTGGAGTATCCCAAAAACAGTTTTCATGGTTGTTTGAATGCTAGCACTATCTCTCTTTTGCTCATCGTCGTAATTTTTGTGTTATTTTATTGTTGCATCGGCTCTTATATGTCTAAATATTCTAACTCTCGTGTCACTCTAAAGTAGAGGTCTCAAACTCGATTCCTGGAGGGCCGCAGGCCTGCGTAGTTTTGCTCCAACCTTAACAACCTTAACTGAGCACACCTGATTCCACTGGTTAAGCTCCTTTGAGTTTGGTTGAAGCTTCTTCTGGTTTGTCTCCTGAAACAGGGTTGGAACAAAAACCTGCAGGGTCTGCGGCCCTCCCGAAATTGAGGTTGAGGCCCCTGCTGTAAAGCAACATGTTGAAAAAGCCCTATATTTTGTTGTTTCTACAGTTTTCCATCATGAAACAGAATAACATAAAAAAGAATAACCAGAAGATAAAGCTGTGGAAGCATCAAGTGATTTAAAAGACCATCACAACCGGCCCTCGGCATGCCACCTAAACTCGAGAGCACCACACATGTCAGGATTATGCAACATTTCGTCAACACAGTGACCTTTTCCTTCTGCACAACTTCATATGTACCAAACCGTCATCTTTATCCTCCTCTCCTCTTCCCTTCAGAGTAATCCCTGCTGTCACAGGGAATTAACTGCATCTGTATTGCTAGTCATTAGCATGAAGAAGCAGTGTGAGTCAAACAGAGCGTGCTGGCGGCTAATCAGAGCTAATAGCTTTATTTTACCCAGCGGACGCCCTGACTCAGAAACAAAATAACACCTCTGACTCAGAAACAAACTTTGATCTTTGACACGCGCTGATTATACAGTATGGAACCTCATTGTACCATTCTGTAACTATTTCGACCTGCTCTAAAAAAACATTTGTTATAACTTCTCTTTTCCCTCTTAGTGAAGTCTATAACTGTACATTTGAACTGCCTAATTCAGAATCTCGGCCCATCTTGGCTCATTTAATTCACCAATTTACTTGTACGATGTTACGGGTCATGCAATTTTACGCCATATTGAATAACTTTGCATTTACATTTATGCATTTGGCAGACGCTTTTGTCCAAAGCGACTTACATTAGGGGAGAGACAATATGCAATTTGTTACAACGTCAAAGTCTATCTCAGCTTCTCATAATAGAAGTTGTTTAAACTGATCAATAAACCATAGCCTTTGCAAAACTCACAACATTTTATTGGTATTTTACTAAAATGAATGAAATGAACGAAATGACTCGAAAAATATTCGTTCATTTTGCTGAACGGGACTCAAAGATCCGAGTCGGTGAAATAATCCGAACTTCCCATCACTACAAGCAAGCTCCGCCCACCAGTGCTGACGCATGTCTCCTGACAGATGAGAGCAAGGGACAACAAACCTCCTGCTCTTCCTGCTGATGTGCTTTAGGAAGTGACTCAAATGTAGTACCTCGACCGGCCACAAGGCAAAATCACAAAACCGGGTTACTTCCACTCCTAGGGCTGCAATGTTTTCTTTCCCCCAGATCGTTAGTTTTGACCTTCATGAACGCAACTATTTGTTTGTTTAGGATATATCAGCCAATCAAACGTCTGTCCTATGCCTATCCTCCGCCTCTCTAGACTCATTTTTGGTAACCGGGCGGGAAGTGACTTCCATGATGGTGATGACTGTCTGCGCCCATTCTGAGCTTACTTTACCCTTCATACAAAACTTCACTCTTGGTACATCCATGTTATATGCAGTCAGTTTTCCCAGAGCGCTTAAGTTTAGTTTGCAACGTCATCAACCTCCAAACCTTCCAAAAAGCATAGCCCTTACCCTTCTCATCTAGTCGAAGATTATTCTGGACATAACCACCAGTTCCTCCTTTCACTGCAGCTAAAATGAAATTGAAGTCCTAATTTGAAGAACGTGCTTTTATAGGTATTGGAGAAATCTAATATACCTGTAAGTCATTTTAGTGGAGGCACCCACTGAGTCTGTGAAGGAGAAACCATGAATCTTCAAGAAATGACCCAGCTGCTGCTTCTCCTGCGCCGAGGCAGATCTGACCCCTGCGGAGGTGTTCTCGTGTGATCCTAGAGCTCCCTGCTGTCTCTGTAAGAGGCAGTCCACAGGTCTCTCTGGGCGCTGATGGACACGTCTCTGCCTGGGGACAGGGATGTCACTACAAGCAGCCTTACACAGATACATTGCCTCCAAAACATGCAGAGCTGTCATAAAAAATCTGAAGACCTTTCCACCTCTCTTTGATATCAACACACTGAGCTAACAGTCTGGGTAAACAACTGCAGCCATCGAAAGCCAATCCAAACACTGGACATCACGTCTGGAATTGTAATCCTTTAGAAACATCCAGTCATGTGTTTCCAAACCTCGTGCCATTCCATTGAACAAAGGGAGATAGATATTTGAGTCTCATTAAATCCCTGTGAATGTTGTGTGAATAAAAAAGTAGATCTCTGACCATCAGAACAGGGCATACACAAAAGCAAACTCGCAACTGGATAGACATTCCAAACATCTTTGAATACATGAATTAAAAAAAAAGTTCATAAGGCTTTTTGAAGTAATTTTAACACTGTGTTGTCCTCTGACAGGGGTCCTCAACAAAGATATTTTTCGGTCATTTTAGCCTGGGATATCTGACAGGAAATAATTAGGGATGGGGAAAGAGAGGACAAGAGTCAGGATTTGATCTTGTTCCATAAGGAGCAGGGCACTTTAGCTCCTGTTTTAGGGTGTTAAATTAATACTTCCACTTCACAACAATGAGTTCCTCCTCTGAACATATATATATATATATATATATATATATATATATATATATATATATATATATATATATATATATATATATATATATATATATATATATATATATATATATATATATATATATATATATTTCTGCATAGTGTTGTGTGCATCAAGCTGACTTTGGAAAAAACTCTAGCACACATGTCGAGGACATGCTGATCCACCCGGTTCTTGTGGGGTTTGAAATCAAGAACTTTAACGATGCCATAGTGGCCTACTGTATATAAAAGTAATTTGAATTAGAATAAAGATTTCCCATAAGCTCTTGAAAAAGCTTTTAAATGTTGTCTGCTTCCGTGAGTTTCTTAAGCCTTCAGCTAGGATTAATAATGGCTGGTTTAGTAAATCTTTGGGATGTTTTCATCAAAGTCTGACATATATCCGTTTGACATTTGCCATATTTCTAAATCTAAACTTCAGCACTGTGCAAAATATGAATAAAAAATAATAAACAGAGCATAAATGAATACTGCAGTGAGAGTACAGGTACTGTATGGAAAAAGGGTGAGAAACTACATGAATGGAATACTGATAGCAGGCTTGACAGATTCTCTTTTTAATAGCTCCAGGCTAACAATTCTGTGACAATGGCTTGGAAAACCAAACATGTGCTGTCACATAATCCTTAACTGATGTGAGAAATATGGCTCGAATATTCACTTCATGTTAAAATACCATTTACATTGATGAGAAATCGTATTCTTTCAATTTAGATGAGGCTTGTCGTGAGGGATTTTTGTAATGTAACGTTAAATTAATTTGAAAAAAGGGAAAGACTAGGACAAAAACAGACGGCAGCATTAAAGAATCTGATGTAAACACACAACGTTCAACAAAAAAGCAGTGAGTTCTATTGAAGTTCAATGACCTCAAACTAATGTTGGCATTTGGGTCAAAGATGGCACTTCACATGTGAGTTTTGGGCCTGAAGTGATTTGAACAAAGTAAGCCAATTACGCCACCTAGTGGTTGGATTCATACACATTAGCTTAACAGACTTTCTGTCCATTTTAAAGTTTTAGAAACTAGCGTGTTACAATGATCCGATTAATTTAATTTATGTATATATTTCAAATACTCAATTATAATGATACTAAACATCAGAACTGACGTTGACGAAAGTCCCGCCTAAAACCAAAAACACGCAGCTAGTTAGCATTAGCTGTCTCCATGGAAACCGTAAACGTGACCCCGGAGAAGAGAACCACGAGACGGTTTCTTAACAAAGCTCTACCTAATTTTTTAGAAAATAATTAAAAACTAACCTTCACGTTAGCTAAGATGGAGGGCGTTTCGCCTGTGAATTATCTCACGGCGCTTTCTTCTCTACTCTCCAAGGCCAGCGATGAGGATGAGGAAGACCTCCAGGTCTGAGCTTCTGGGCTGTTTTTCATTAGTTGTTACACATTTTCTCTATACACTATCTTTTATCTTCATTTTTTTCTTCTTTTAGACAGCGAAGGCCATTGCAAAGATTGGCCCTGGGGATATTGGCAGTCCTGATCCTAAGGGGCAAAACAACAATGGAGGTAAAAAAAAAACCCCAGTATTATCCTGCTTTATTATAACAAAAAACTGAATCAGATGTGTTTATCAGTTAGTCCAAGAATATTAGCAAGAATGTCTGGTAGTACTAATGCAAAGTTTCACTGAGAAAAAGTATACATTTTTTAATTATTATTTTGCATTTGAAATATAACTAAATAACATCACAGCCAAAATAATTTATCATACTTAAACAAAAATATTTGTGTTTTTCCATTGATGACTACATAATTGATTACATTTGTTAATTCCTTTTGGCAAAATCATGAAAGCAAAATGAACTCTATTCAAAGTTTATTTAGTCCTTCACTGGAGTATATAAACCCTGAAACTGAGTTAAAATATTTAAACAAACAGCTATTTTTTCATACATTTCTGGGATAATAAACGTTTTTATTTTGCTACCCACAACTCATGAGGTTCTTGTTACTTTCTCAGCGAGAACAAAAGTTAGACTTTGAACAAATTATCAATTCAACTCCATACAGAACAACCAAACAGACTCTGAACAAATTCAACTCTAGATTTTACTGCGCACATCACTTTGAATAAAAGCATCTGCCAAACATATGCAAAATATATAAAAACAAATACAGTAAACGTCTACTTAGTGTCTCATTTATTTTTCCATAATTAATCCAGAATGGATACACTACATAGCGTTTAAAAAGCAGATTAAATGTGATCAAAGAAGAATAATCAGTTGATGATGGGTTACATTTTTAAGATGACAGGAAATACAGAGACATGAATATTCGTAATTATAATTTTCTAACCATGAATAAATATTTTCACATCAAGCAGGTCATCGCCTGTATCTTGAATGCTGTATTGATCGTTTCTCTCTTGGCCTCTCTTCAGGAGGCCATGCGCTTGTAAAGAAAAATACCAAAAACATCTGGGATGAGGATGAAGTCAATGAAGGGGCGCATTTTGATGACCTCAATGATCCACGCCCGCAGCCAGAGTAAGAGAAAGCAGATAAACGCCAGAGCATTTTGGCCTGCGTGTGTTTTAGCATATTATTTCAGGCAGATTAAGAACAAAACATGGATTAAAAGATAACAATTTTGACTCGAAATGTTGAGAATAGCCACATTTTTGATGCAACAGTGGGAGAGGTGTGCAAGGAGTGTCACAGTCCCGCACGATTTCACTTCAACCTTCATGCAACACACCTGATCCCACTATTCAAGCTCATGTGCCTTGTTTGAGGATACTGGTGTGTCTCTTAAAACAGGGTTGGAACACCTCCAGGAATGACGTTTCTCACCCCTGGCTTTATCTGTTTAGGGTTTTTTTTGCACTAAAGATGCTTCATGCTTTGTACAATTCTTTGTTGTTCAGCAAACAATGCAAAGATTTAATAGCAAGTGTGTCAAAGCAGTGTATACATCCATTAAAATCATGCATCAGCTAAAGATTTAGCCTATTACTGACAAAGTCTCAACACTCTAAGTAAAAACGTGAACTTTCAATCTCAACGTTTTTAAGTCGTAAATGTAAATAAATAGCATTTGGTTGTGTGATAAGTATTCCAATAATTATAATAAATACACATTTGATTGGATGTTGTCTTTCAAGACTGTAAATTTGAATAATTATATTTTATATCAGTAATAGAGGTTTTAATGTTAAAATTTCGAGTGGATGCATATGATTATGTGTGCGTTGGAGTGGACGAGCGAAGGAGAGAGAGATGGAACACCCATGGAAATGCGGTGGTAGGCCCGGCAGAAAAGCTCCCATCAGGGACGTGTTTCCTTCCCTTAACCTTCCGTCCGTCTACGAACCATGTGCATACGAGCGCCGTGATTAGCTTTCCTTAGAATGCTCTAATGTGTGTATAATTCATGTTAGGCTTCATTAATTAAATGCAGATGTTTAATGTGTTCCTTATATGGATTCATTATTGTTACATTTCTTTTGACCATTCTTTTTAAAAGATCAGCATCCTATCATAGGATATGTACAGAAGAAGATTATGGTCACTAGAAAATAAAATTGAAGTTCTGAATTTTTTTTCTCAGAAATCTAACTTTAATCTCAGAATTCAGATTTTTTTTCTCAGAAATCTAACTTTAATCTCAGAATTCTGTTTTTTTTTCTCAGAAATCTAACTTTAATTTCAGAATTCAGATTTTTTTTTCTCAGAAATCTAACTTTAATCTCAGAATTCAGATTTTTTTCTCAGAAATCTAACTTTAATCTCAGAATTCTGTTTTTTTTTCTCAGAAATCTAGTTTTAATTTCAGAATTCTGATTTTTTTTTCTCAGAAATCTAACTTTAATCTCAGAATTCAGTTTTTTTTCCGAAATCTAACTTTAATCTCAGAATTCAGTTTTTTTTCCGAAATCTAACTTTAATCTCAGAATTCAGATTTTTTTTCTCAGAAATCTAACTTTAATCTCAGAATTCAGATTTTTTCTCAGAAATCTAACTTTAATTTCAGAATTCAGATTTTTTTTCTCAGAAATCTAATTTTAATTTCAGAATTCAGATTTTTTTTCTCAGAAATCTAACTTTAATCTCAGAATTCAGATTTTTTTTTTCTCAGAAATCTAACTTTAATTTCAGAATTCAGATTTTTTTTTCTCAGAAATCTAACTTTAATCTCAGAATTCAGATTTTTTTCTCAGAAATCTAACTTTAATCTCAGAATTCTGTTTTTTTTTCTCAGAAATCTAGTTTTAATTTTAGAATTCTGATTTTTTTTTTCTCAGAAATCTAACTTTAATCTCAGAATTCAGTTTTTTTTCCGAAATCTAACTTTAATCTCAGAATTCAGATTTTTTTTCTCAGAAATCTAACTTTAATCTCAGAATTCAGATTTTTTTCTCAGAAATCTAACTTTAATTTCAGAATTCAGATTTTTTTTCTCAGAAATCTAATTTTAATTTCAGAATTCAGATTTTTTTTCTCAGAAATCTAACTTTAATCTCAGAATTCAGATTTTTTTTTCTCAGAAATCTAACTTTAATTTCAGAATTCAGATTTTTTTTCTCAGAAATCTAACTTTAATCTCAGAATTCAGATTTTTTTCTCAGAAATCTAACTTTAATCTCAGAATTCTGTTTTTTTTCTCAGAAATCTAGTTTTAATTTCAGAATTCTGATTTTTTTTTCTCAGAAATCTAACTTTAATCTCAGAATTCAGTTTTTTTTCCGAAATCTAACTTTAATCTCAGAATTCAGATTTTTTTTCTCAGAAATCTAACTTTAATCTCAGAATTCAGATTTTTTTCTCAGAAATCTAACTTTAATTTCAGAATTCAGATTTTTTTTCTCAGAAATCTAACTTTAATTTCAGAATTCAGATTTTTTTTCTCAGAAATCTAACTTTAATTTCAGAATTCAGATTTTTTTTCTCAGAAATCTAACTTTAATCTCAGAATTTAGATTTTTTTTTCTCAGAAATAAGGGAGCTCATGAGTACATTTTTCATCTAAATTATGTTTTACATTAGCTACATTGTAATTATCGCAGACGGAGTGAATGCTGAAGGAAGCACCACAAGCGGATTAATGGCCAAATTCGGAGGAAGCAATTCCATTAAACACAAATTTCAATTATGAAGTTTATTATTATTTTCCATGCTTTGTTCTCATGACTACGGCCCCAGAGAGTGAAAACCTCTTGGATGAGCCCCTTCTTGAGAGATACCGGACATACACCGACTCTCTATTCAAGCTTTAGAGCTGTTCATGTCTCAATAATTGTAGATTTATAAATGCTTATATTCTCTTCCAAATATATTTATCATTATGTTGGCTTGAGAGAGTCAGAATTCTGAGAAAAAAGTAAGAGCCTCAATTTTATTTTTAGAGTGGCCCTAATCAAAAGGACACTTTACAACATGTAATCATGCAGTTACAAATAGTTAAAACACAATAAAAAGATAAAATGAATACAAACCTAGATTCACAGAGCTTTAATCCCCCAGATCACTCCTAAACAGATGTGAACTAGATCTAAAAATCTTGAGGCTAGATCTACAACTAAAGGCTAAATAAACATGTACAACTAATAGATTGTTACATTTTATTTGCACATGCTTTTTAAAAGATTTTCTGTCAGCATCCTATCTTAACGCAGTGTGTTTCTATGTTTAGGTACGACATTGTGCTGAAGCAGTGTGTCGGGACGGAAGATTTCTTTCTTGGCTTGAGTGGGAAGGACCCATCATCCATGAGCTGCGACGGCGTGTTGGTAACGCTGACTCTTAGATTGAGACCCCGTCCGGATAAGCTCAGTTATTTTAAAACATGAGATCTTTTATTCCTCACAAACGTAGAACTGGTTTTGTGTACCCGAACGATTGTCAAAATTCCAGGAAAAATTCAAGCTTTTTACAAATGCTTTATGTAGACCGCGAAACATGAGCGTGTTCAGAATCTATAATCTATCGAAACCCTTTTTGAAGCATCTGATGGCTAACGTGGTTATACACGTTGGGTTGGCTTTGGCTTTTTGCAGGTTTTTATGATTTTAGAAAAAGTGCTTGTAGTTTTATTATTTTACTTTATTGATGGTGTTGATGAAGACGTGACGAAGATGCGATAATTGCTATCATCTAAGTCCAGATGATCTCGTTGCTTGAAAAGAGAAGCAGAGAATGCACTGACCAAGACTTTCGTAGTCTTCTCCTGAAGTCAACGTCTACTGGTCGATTTTAGATATTTACATGAATTGTTATTTCTTTATTTCTCCATTTTATGCAGCATTTTATTTGTTGAGAAACTGATGTGCACTAAATATCTGCACCCTGCTGCATAGAACAGCAGTGCATGAGTGAAAACTCTATACCCAAGATGTATGCAAGTTCATTAATGCCATTTAATAAGGAATAAAAAACCCCAGACTAATAAAAAAAAGTGGTGTCATCAATGCAGAGGAATATAACAACATTACATATGCAAATATATAAGCATACGCTTACTGGCCACTTTATTAGGTACACCTTGCGTGTACCAGGTTGGACCATCTTTTGCCTTCAGGGCTACTTTAATAATTCTTCATGGTTCAATATTTACATGATCTGTTACTGCAGATTTGTCAGCTGCATATTAATGATGCAAATCTTTCTTCCACCACATCCCAAAGCTGCTCTACTGGAATGAGATCTGATTATTGCGGAGTACAGAGAACTCATCGTCATGTTTAAGAGACCAGTGTGTTTGCATTGTTTTTATTAACTATTAAAGTTTCTCTTCACAGATAAGAGTTAAACTACCAGACACAAAAACATCTGATGTGGTGCTGGATGTGAGAGAGACGTTCCTAGATCTCAGATCTCCAAAGTAGTGAGTGAAAAAAATCATTGAACGGGTTGGCTTCCTCAGAATTTGTTGAATGTGTATACAAATATTTCCTTTTTTGTGTTTCAGTAAACTGGGACTGCACCTTCCTCATCCAGTCCACAAACAGGATGGAAGCGCCAGGTTTATCACGGAGAGGGAAGAACTGGAGATCACACTGCCCATGAAGAGACCCACGGACTTTTAATCTGACCTAAGAGAAACAGAAAAGAAGCTGCTTTGTAAAATACAAAAAACGTGTACAGTTGACTTGTAGCCTGGGATATAATAAAGTCAAGTATGTATTGTGATAGAAAGATGGGTTAGTTTTCAACATAGTAAGTCAGTTTTTCTGTGCATGCAAAAGTTTTTTTGGCCAAACTATCATAATCTGCATTTACATTTACATTACCTACATTTACATTTATGCATTTGGCAGACGCTTTTGTCAAAGCAACTTACAGAAGGGGAGAGAGACAATATGCAATCTGTTACACCGTCAAAGTCCATCTCAGCTTCTCATAATAAAAGTATTTGCTCTGCAGGCAATGAGGTGGAGGATGTACAGAATGAAAACCCTGTGTTTCTCACACCTTTCAATAGGAGGGCGTCTTTAAAAGTCTTTCTGCTATTATTTTATTTTAGCATTCATAGTCAGTGAGTTTAGGTCCCTAAGAAGAGCTCCCCTCTCTGTAAGAAGATAAATGTTTGTAAAAACTACTGAAACATTTCATTTTATTAAGTAGATTCTGATAGAAAAAAACAAGCCTTATAAACTGCTTAAAAATAATATGTTTCTAGTTAAACACTTCGGGATTTTTTACATGATAAATTCAACTAGATTCTGCAAAAAAATCAAGCCTTTAAATGTTATTAATAATTATTTGTGTAATATTGTTACCATATTTTTTTTATGTAGATATCACGTTACAGTGCAGTTTGATAGTTTGACCCCATGTAAAGTCATTAGAAAATTTTCCAGCATTCTCGATGATTTCCCAGAATCCTTTAGTGATTTCAGTATGAGTAGATACACCAAGCCGAATCAGATCAGTCTGAAAGGTTAGAAAAGTAAGTAGATTGAAGCAATTTTGGTCAGAAGAATAAAGTATTATGTTTAAAAGCTATAAAAATATGTTGGCTTTTGTAAAAACGTACAATATTGTAACAAGACTCTTCTTTCAAGCATTTCTGAATTTAAAATTGTGAAATTTTTCAAAGAAATATTCATGTCACTTCTAAAGAAGGAGTCTTTTTTTAATCGATGACAATTGTTGTTTTTTCGATTTTATACATATTTTCCCAACACATATTTGTGTTAAATTACATCCATAGCAAAGGCATCTGAGAGCAAATTGTTTTTGTTAAAAATAGGCACATATAACTTGAGATAGTGGGAAAGGAGAAAGAGAAAGAAAATTAGAAATATGATAAACTTCAAATGCAATTAGGCAGAGAATGACAAAGAATGTCAGGTCAGAAATGGAATCGCTTTTCACTAAAACACAGCTGTGATCGAAAGCAAAAAAAAAGTGCTTCCTGTTTGTCAGCTGAACAGCAGAATTACCAAATTAAATTAAATACAAACTTTTTTTCAGGTCAGTAGAATAAAATAAAAGTAACAAAAATGTATATTTATTTTAATTATTGTTAACAATTTCAACAAAAACATTATATTTTAGAAAAATATGATACCTGACTCACCAGTGGTGACAAAAGATGTGATGAGTCCACTTTTATAAGTCTAAATGTTGTAACTCCAATCATCTCTTCTCCATTTTCAAAAATGATATTGGTCACTATTTGGCAATAACTCAGTTAACAAAGGACCAAAAAAAAGCCATGAAACCAAAATCTGTTTGTAAATCTTTATTAGTTTTAATGTTTTATCAGGTTCTTCTGGCTGTTTGTGTAAGTCAAATGTGAAATGCCCCTTGTTTACTTACATTTTTCCCTTTCTTTGAGTTTCCTTTTATTGTATTATTGTTTTCTCCCTTTTATTTTCTTTCTAATCATCATGATCCATATTGTAGTCTCTACTGTTTTTGTAAGCGTGTTTATCAGAGCATCAATAACATAAAAGATGAGATGAGGAAAAAAGCATCTGAGGATGAACGTCTCCTGGGCATCCTGCAGTTCACCCCCCGACCGCAGGGATGCGCACACGCGTTGCCACAGCAGCGGCCGCAAGCGTGACGCAAGCGCGTACCCACGCACACACACACACGTATACACTCGCACAGATACGCTCTCCGGTAGCACAACAGTACGAGCACTCGCCGCTCCCCCTCTTTACCCTCGCTCTCGGTATGGCGGACGGAGAGCGGTCCCCGTTGCTGTCGGATCTTGGAGACGGAGCGCTGGGCAGCGGAAACGGCGGCGTGTCTCCGGGAACGGGTCCTATCAAACCGCAGAGTGAGTAGGGAGGATCGATTCTGCGCTGTCACGGGCCCGCGTGTACCAGCGGCACAGTTACTACGTTAAACGTTAGGTTCAGAATCGTGCGCTGTTGGGTTGCAGGAACTAACGTAACCGTTAACGTTTTTAACAGACCTAGGTGGCGCGTGCACGCGCACCTCACTGTTGCCTGTAACGTACATGCCGCCTCGCTAATAATGGAGTTACTAACAAAAATCCGTCTTGAGAACAATTATTATGTTTCGTTAATCAAAACAATGTAAAACTTGTTCTCGCATACCTTTGTCATTCGACGGAGAACAGATTAGCCGCTAATGAATGGACATGTTGACTTGAAGTATGTTTACTACCCTGCTGTTGCATTGTTGACGTAAAAATGACACTTTTTCTAAAACTATCTGATTTAACAACCTAAAAAGACATTGGACTGACTTTAATGATTCCTGTTTATCCTAATTTATTAACTGGTCTGCGTTGCTTTTCACATTTACAGTAATCTGACGTTCCTGTATCTCTAGCTACACCCAAACGTAGATGATTGGCAGATCGTTGCGCCAATCCGAAGCCCTGATAGAATTAGCTGAGGCGAACTCAACCAATCGCGATGAAGATGAGGCGGGGTGAACCGAGAGTAACTATAGGGCATGCCAGCTGTTGAGATAAATTTGTCAGATTGTTTATTTTTCAGCCAATACTTTTAACCGCGTTAGCACTAAATCCCATTTCATAGAAGCCGTGGCTTTTATTCATATTCAAGACTTGACTTTGTGAATCTTTCAAATAGTTTCCCAGAGTATTCATATAAATGCCAACCGGTTTTCTGTGTGTTTGTGTAAAAGAGCATTATAGGCTTTTTTTGTTCTAGTAACCAGCCACATTCCAGCAGTCTCCTCACAAAGCTTCTTTCAGCTGTTCTTGGGTCCAAATCTGATTTTCCTGTTAATCCCACTGGCATGTTTGACTGTGAATTTAACCTGTACAAAGTACAAGTTTCAGGGTTTAGATTAAACTTTGGGAAGCAAATGCAACTTTTTAATGAGTCGTTACTGCCAATAGTTGTTAATTCCTTTACATTATAATGTTAAAGAGAGAGGTCTTTGGAATAATTATAATTATGCACAGATATATGTATTATAACTTGTCACATTCTAGCTTAAATGTAGCTGACTTCTTTGTATCAACAGATCATTAAAGAAGATCCTCAGATAAAAACATTGAAAACATCCAAAACAAGGTTAATGAATGAAAGTCAGACAGAAAGTCAGACCATTTTATAAATGTACAATCACTGCTTCTAAAAATCTGTAGATAAACTACATTTAGAGGGATGGGTAAGGAATGCCTACATAAAAAATCTTAAATATTTTCTTTTTAACACAACATATTTCTCTTTTTTTAGGTTTTCCTCCATTTCCAAGTGCACCTCAGCCTCCGGTATTATTGACTGAGAACCCTCCACCATATTCCCCCTTGACGTCTCCAGAGAGTGGCAGTGCCCCGGTCATCAGCTGTAGGGTTTGCCAGTCGCTCATAAGCGTTGAGGGAAAAATTCACCAACACGTGGTCAAATGCGGAGTCTGCAATGAAGCTACGGTGAGTTGTGATTATGCACATAGATGCTTTATAGAGGCTTGCGTCGAAATTGAGCTGGATTTGAAAACAGACTTTAATGTAGGGGCCTCAAAGTTGTGATAGGGTCACTATAGGGCCTGCAGGGGACTTAAAGGAAAACCAATACAAGCTCATACTTTAGGGTTTTAGTCTGCAACAATGATTAGAAAGTGTCTGTAGCATGGCTCAGGGAAAAAAACAGTATAAATAAACACAGGCTCTAGGGAAGGTCTCTACAGTATTGTAAATTAAAATATTGTGAGGTGCAGTGAAATTTTCTTGACATTTGTTACCCCTTTGGGTGAAAAATATACGATAGTAACTCTCCATTAATATCGTATATTCTTGTTGTTAATGTTTTTTGCTGCATAATGTTAGTTTCAGAACATCGTTGCTGTTGCGTGAGCCCTAGGTTGATTTTAAGTTCCCATCTATCCATATTAATCTTTGGATGCCAAAACTAAGTATTTTTATTGCTGGAAACATAACTCAACTATTCTGCAAAGATTGAAATTTCTTTTGAAACTTTTCTGCTTGGCCTTTTTTTTTCTGTTCTACAGACTGAATTGTTTTCTGCCCAATCAGTTTTAAGTGTATATTCCGGCTAATAGACACTCAGACACAGAAGACATTCAGAGAAAAGTCATCCTGAGCGGAAACATGAAGTCAAATCCCCAATTTTGCTGTCAGTTTGTTATCAGAATACAGCAGTGCCCCTCGTCAATCTCATCAGCACCCCAAGTTCTGAATAATCTGTGCTCACTTCCTATTTGAATGCATGATCCATACATCTGCATCCACGTACCTGTAGCCAGGTTGTAAACAAAGAAGCCCAGACAATCCCCCACCGAGGAGACTTATTCCAGCTCTACTGGCAGGAATACAGAAGTGTTCGCCTGGCCAATCCAGAGACATATTGTCTCCATTAAGTTCCTTCCCTGCAGCCTTCTTCTGTCTGGATGTGCTTGGTGCTCCTCCGAGGGAGGCATCTACGGAGCATCCAGAAGAGATACTTGAACCCCCTCAGCTGGCTCCTCTAGATGCAGAGCTCCTCATCCAAGTTCCCCTCGGTTGATGGAGCTCCTCACCTTGTTTCTGAGTGCCCCACCAACCTGCGGGGGGAAGCGAATTTCAGCTGCTTGTTTTTAGTTCTTATTTTTTGCTTATGAAGCAGAGTTGAGAATAGAAACATAGATTGACAAGTAAAGAGAGAGTTTTGCCTCTTTCTTCATCAAGGCAGATCAGTAGAACGACCACATTACTTCAGCTGGTGCTCCCTCCTTTCCACACTCGTCAATAAAACCTCAAGATGCCTGAATCCCTACACTCGAGGCAGCAGCTTTCCTCCAACCTGAACAGAGCAAACGATCTTTGTCTCATTGAGAAACATGGCCTTAGATTCGGAGGTGCTGATAACCGTCCTTTGAATCCATTAAACAATCTTAAAATATTATGGTATATTTGTGTAGTTAGATTTTTTTCCTAAACGGAAAGTTCAACTTCGCACAGAATATTTAGTTCTGGTCCAGTGTTAATTCATTCATCTCTGTTGTGTTTCCTTATTACTTATCACAAACATTTGCAAACATTTGTTCAGCTTCTCCGTCGACAAAGTAGAAAAGATGTTGGTAGAGAGCTCTAACAAAGGGTACTTTTTACCCTGGAAAATATGCTGATGTTTAACTGTTTCAGCTATAAAGTTAGCTCAGCTGCTAACAGAATAGAAGCTAATCATCAGAGTCTGCTTCGTACTCAAATATAATTAAAATTATTTTTGTTACAATAAAGGATCAGGGTTGATTTAACTGATCTAGCTCACAATTCACTATGGGTTTTATGAGTGTTAAATGAAAAAGAACTGTGGGACTAATGGACATTTTCTGGCAATTTTGACTGTTATGGTATCCAAAGATACATAAGTAATTTTTAATACAGAATGGGGTTTTGTTGCACATGACTATTTTAATCTCTTGATATTGAGCTGAAAAGTAATTAAAACTATTATCAGCATCGTGAGAAACCAAATGCTCCACTTAAATTTTTGTGATTTAACAAGTTAAACAAGAATCACAGATGGTCTTACCCAAGCTTTATAATATCTTTGGAATTAATCACTGTGGCATGGAATAGTTTTTTTTAATAGTGAATACAGAATATTTGGCTTAAAATCACCCCATCTGAATAAATTTGCAAAAGCCTGGTGCATTGCTTCAAGATTCCCCTCAACTCCATATTTCTGTTAAAACAGCATCGGGTGTGTTAGAAATGGTCTTTGAAGTTACTGTTTAATATTTAGGTATAATTAGTTTAAGTGTTTTTAAGGGTTAATTGAATGAATGCAACAAAGTTTTATTGAACTCAGCTCACCCTGCTTGTGTTCATTTCCATTGGCTCTGTTGATGCATCGTGTTGGATTTTGCTCAGTTTAATTTTAACTGTATATAGCATGGACGTTGGTCGGGGGCCTACAGTTCAGTCACTTCCTATTGTGCATCGGCAGGGAGAACCTTGCTGCTTGGTTTAACCTCTCTTTCTTTTTCTTTCTATTTTTCATGACCTCCTTCCCTCTCTCTGTTTCCAGCCCATCAAGAACGCTCCTGCAGGGAAGAAATACGTGCGCTGTCCTTGTAACTGTCTTCTCATCTGCAAGGTCACGTCTCAGAGGATCGCCTGTCCTCGACCGTACTGGTAAGAGAGCGCGAACAGAAGGTGGCAATGTTAGTCTTTGATGAAGCCACTTCCTGATTTTGTTTCATGCACAGTAAGAGGATCATAAACTTGGGGCCAGTCCATCCAGGGCCAGCGAGTCCCGAACCGCAACCTGCCGGAGCTCGAGTTTCCTGCGGACACTGCAGCAACACTTTCCTGGCACGTGCACCAACAACTCTCACTCATCATTGTGTAACGGCGCAGTAGGACTAAATCAGCTCGAGTTCTGCATGAAATCAAAGGTCTATTCTCATTCATTTTTCAGTGGACCGAGTTTACTGACAGGACGCTGGCTCGATGCCCCCATTGCAGAAAAGTGTGAGTAATTCTCTGCCAACTTTTAAAACATATTTCACTCAAATGGAATCGATGCTTTGGACCACAAACAGAGCTCTTGTAATCATCTCTGGCAGAGCCTGTGTGGGCGGACTGGGCTTCTGCAATCCATTACTGCTGTAATCTTTCTGTTGTTAAACACATTCAATTATAACGGCCTGCTTAAACTCATTACGTAGCTCTCTGATGCTCAGTTTGTATGCGTACAGAGGGAATCTGGCACAAAAAAGAATGTTACCAAAGTTAATCGTGTGGTCAATTTTTGGTGGGTAAACTATGTTATACTTACTTTGCTTCATCCACTTTTAATGCTTATCTCTTCTGCTTTTTGTCAACACACTATTCACGCCAGTATCAGGATTTGACCTTTAACCCTTTCAAGTCTGCCTTAGAACTGACCCGCCAAAGCATGCTTTAGTTTTTCCATGCTGTGCTGTTATTCTTTGAAATATTTCCTTGATACCACATCAATGGAATCCTTGCACCAACAGCAAAAAAACTAAATAAATTGTAAAAAAACTTATATATATATATATATATATATATATATATATATATATATATATATATATATATACATACAACAAAAATTTTACAAATACAATGAAAAAAAAGTTGCAAAACACTGTAGAATAAGGTTTTTATATGTTTCCTTTAAAAAAAAGTACACCCCCCCTTTTTTTTTTTTTTTTTTTTTTTTTTTTTTTTTTAACCAATTGAATTAAAAAAAAAGTAAAACAGCAAAAGCATAAGAGAGACATTGGAGCGAGGTGTCAGCTTTTACTTTTTATGATTTACTTTATCGACTACGCCGAGAACAGATTATGCGCGGTTGGTGAGTGGTTCGTGTGTTAGGTCAATGGCTAGCTGTGGTATGGGATCCGTGCAGCGTGCAGAGGTGAGGTTAAGTGAGGCGTGGTGAGGTGAGGCGTGTCGTTGTGTTAATGGAGAATGCGGCACCAGCATACGCAGAGAAAGTTTTTAACTTTTTTCACCCATTCGCCACGGACATTCATATCCGGATTTGTGCCAGCCAACCAGGAGCTTCTTCTATTCTGCTATTTCCACAAAACGTAGCCATCTAGCTAAAACAGAGATGCTGTCATGAGATGCTTTAACTATTATTTCCTACTGCTGCCTTTCAGACATTAGTGTTTTGTGTAAACAAACTGATATTCGCTCATTACTCATCTATTTAACAGGTCTTCGATTGGACAGCGATATCCTAGGAGGCGGAGTCTGTGGTGTTATCTGCTGTGTTTGCTGTTCAGCATCTCGGCTGCCGGTCTGATTGTGAGTGAGCCTTCATGTATAAACCAACATTTCTGCAAGGTCTACAACTTAAAAGCACCCATTTTTGGCCTTAAAAGGTCTTTAATCCACTGTTTTAAATCATTTTTTACAGGTGTAATTTTTCTGATGTTTAAGTAAAGCTCTTTTGATGAATTTTTGTTGTTGCTTGAGTTGCCAAATATTGAAAAAATGCTCTTAAATGCTAAAAAATAATCTAAGACTGTTTGTTAAGGTTGCCATAGTCTGGGAAAACTTTATAAAGTCCTCAAAAAATGTTATTGACGTTTAGTGGTGCCATAGTTTGGAAAAAAAAAAGCTCATATACACTCAAAATCTTTAAAGTGATTATTATGGTTGCCAGGTATTGACATAATATGAAAAATGTAAATGTGATTGTAAGGGTTGCCAGAGATTGAGAAAAGGCTCATAAATGCCCAAAAAGCATAAATACGATTATTAGGGATGATATATATTCTCCAAAATAAAAAAGAAATGTGAGATGATGGTTAGGTTGCCAGAATCTGAGAAAACCTTTGTAAATGCTTAAAAACAAAAATGTGATTTAAATGTTTTTAGAAGTATAAAATGTTCTGTGTTTTTGATGATTTGATATAGGTCTTAAATTTGATTCTTAATGATCTTAAAAAGTCTTATATTTGACCTCATGAAACCTGCAGAAACACTGTAAAGCATTGAAATAATTTCTCTTGTGGTTAATAAATAGATTTGATCTATGTTGTGTGTGTGTGTGTGTGTAGGCAGGGACGTGGTCGCAGGCACGCGTGTACGGTGGCATCTACGCCTCGTGGGCAGCGGCGTTGCTGCTGGTGGTGTTAACGCTGGCTAGAGCGCTTTACTGGAGCTGCATGAGGGTCAGCCAGCCTCTCCACAACCTCACATAGAGACACAAACACAGAGAGCGCGAGAAACCCTTAAAGCTTGATTGTTACGGCTGTCATGTCAAAGTCAAATCCGGACTTGAGAAACACGTGGCTGAGCGGTTAGTGTTTTAAATAGATTTTTACCCAGACGGAGTCTCTGGATGTGTTTTCATCTGTGCGTATCAATGACCTGTGACTCATGCAGCTAGCCCACGTTCGTTTTAACCCTGTGGAAACATCTGAAGGATAAACGAAGGAGGTTGATTTAAGTACCCACAAATTTTAATTTGACTCCCTCTAGTGTCCTAACATGCCTTATGACAAGCGGAGGTACAGGTTGATCTCCACAAGAGGGCGCACACACCCCTTTACTGTATGTCCAACGCAGCTGATGCAGAAGCAGCTCAACAACTGCATCTCTACATCAATATTTAAAGTGAACATGTGATCAAAGCAGTCCCTTTGTTATGTTTAGTTGTTGATGTTGATTACATTATTTTTTAATATATGTGTGAAATTTGTGTGTAAATATTTATTGGTTAATGAATGACTGAACTGTAGCGCTAACACGCTGTGATTTTGTTTCTTGTTTTTTTATTTATTTCGGAAAATCACTACTGATAAAAATACTAATGGAGGAAGTCTGTTTCTGTCGCAGGATTTAAAAAGTCTTTGTTTTAAACTTAAAATTGCAAGTACAGACTGAACTGTGAATAAATAAAGGTCAAAAGAAAGCCAAAATGCTGCAGTTTCTGTTACATTATTATTTCATTAACAACATTTTACTGATTTTTGACTGATAAAAGTGAGGAGATGGGTTTCTCAAAGGTTTTTCAAAAGTATTTGTTTCCTGTTTTAAACTTAAAATTGTGAGTACAGACTGTGAATAAATGAATGTGAAAGTAAAGCTAAGATGCTGTAGTTTCTTAACATTATTAAATGAACAAGGTTGTTTTGATTTTGGGCAAAATGTAGTAAGTCTCACAGGATTTAACTCTTTCAGAACATGCGTCTACTCCAGTGGACATTAGCGATTGTGCAATTGTTTATTGCAGTTGAAACAATTTATTTTTCCAAATTTTGGACAAATGTTCATGCCAGGAAAGCTCAGCATGTTGTTATATGGAGAAATAAAAAATGTAACACCTTTAAACAATACAATTCAATATATTCAATGGTTGTTTTGATAACCTTTATTTCAAGTTTTGTTTGTTTATTTGAATATTTGTATACCTGTCTCTATCTGATCTTCGCTGAAATCAACAAAAATACTTTTGTTGATATGGTTTCAGACCTTGGAAAAATAATAAAGGGCTAAAGGGGAATCCATTACAGTAGCCATGTCTCTCTAACTCGTGTTTTTGTTATTTCTGGAGAGCGTACGTCAGATTAAAGCTGTTTTGCATCACTTTGCCCGTGTAATGTTTAGTCAAATGTTTTGAAAGATGTGCACATCTGTTTCTAATATAACGTAAACATCATTATCAAGCCACCTATTCACACTTATGGATAGCTTTGCACATAAACTGTGTATGAAAACATTTTTTAATGAAAAATGTTTAACTCAATGTCTAGTAAACTGAACACTTTTTAAAAAATAAATGTATGTAAATATCTGTTAAACAGATAATTCAGGTCTGAAAGGGTTAAAGGTTTTTCAAAAGGTTAAAAGTCTTTGTTCCCCATTTTTTATGTAAAATTGGAGGTTGAGACTGAACTATGTTTACATTAAGATGAAAACAAATTAATAATTAAATTAATAATAAAAAAAAAATATCTGATGCCGCCTTTCATGTCACTCAAGCGCACTGTTCCCTGTGAAGAACACAGAAAAGATCACAATCAATAAAAGTACAATAAACGTTTTTTAACAAAAAATATTCATTTTTTAATGCGTCAGTTTAACGTGACGCTTAGAAGAGCCATATTTGAGGAAAGGCTCATATACACTCAGTATGATAAAAGTGATTAAGGGTTGTCAGATATTGACACAAAACTCTTAAATGAATGTTAAAATATGTAAATGTGATTGTAAGGGTTGCCAGAGATTAAGACAACATGCTTAATTGCTCAAAAGCGTAAAAGTGATTGTTAGGGTTGCCAGAGATTGAGAAAATGCTCCTAAATGTAAAAAGAAAAGATGGCGAGGGTTGCCAGATATTGACACAAACTCTTAAATGAATGTTAAAATATGTAAATGGAATTGTAAGGGTTGCCAGAGATTGAGAAAATGCTCCTAAATGTAAAAAAAAAAAAGATTGCTAGGGTTCCCAGATATTGACACAAAACTCTTAAATGAATGTTAAAATATGTAAATGTGATTTAAGGGTTGCCAGAGATTAAGACAACATGCTTAATTGCCCAAAAGCGTAAAAGTGATTGTTAGGGTTGCCAGAGATTGAGAAAATGCTCCTAAATGTAAAAAAAAAAATGATGACTAGGGTTGCCAGAGATTGAAAAAATGCTCTTACATGTTACAAAATAAAACAAAATGATGGCTAAGGTTGGCAGAGATTCAGAAAAGGCTCATAAACTTTCAACAATGTATTTGACGCATACTACATGCAAAAAAGTATGTTTTGTAAGGGGTTTTGATGCTATTATATAGGTCTTAAATTTGATTCTTAACAGACTTAAAAGATTACATTTGACCTCGTGAATCCTGCAGAAAGCCTGTTTTGGCACTTTTCCTTTCTGTGGCAGATTGTCTCTTGTTTCGGGCGGATATATTATTTTCCTGGACAAAGGCTAATAGAGGCCTTGAACACGCAGAAAACCTTTTAGAAACCGCAGCTCCCTCGGGTCCGGAGAGGGCGGTTTGTCAGCATTAATGGAGGAGAGAGCCTTGACACTCTTCATTCATGATATTTCAGTGAAGCTGAAAAAGGAGTGATGAGATCTAGCCCTGTTAAATAGCTTAGCAGCAGAATTTTGGACAACTTGTAGGCTAGAAATGTCTGAACTGTGAAGCCCACAGTACAGAGCATCAGAATAATATAATCTGGGCGTGATGAGAACCATCTCTAGTTCACGGAAAGTTAAAATCGATTTTAACTAAGCGATCACAGGAAGTATGTAGAACTCTTCCTCACTACTGAATGTATTTGTTTGGCCAGGCACATTTTCCAAAGTTGGGAAATGGTTGTGGATTTCTTCCATAATGATACTGTGTGCTTTTGCAAATCCAGTCTTCTTATCATTTAGTTTCATGAAGTAAATGAAAGACAAAAAACATGGTGCACTGTTTGAAATGTGTTCATTTAGCTTTCTCTTATGAAGCCTATGTTGGATCTTCAGTGTCTCATGGGTCTCTAACTCATGCAACATGTAAATGATTTACTCCTGAAAAAACACCCTACAAATATCAAGCTAATTTTAGTTGTAGTTTTAGAATTGAGATAAATCTCTCGGGTGTCACGGTGGCGCAGTGGGTAGCACGGTCATCTCACAGCAAGAAGGTTGCTGGTTCGAGTCTCGGCTGGGGCAGGTGGCATTTCTGTGTGGAGTTTGCATGTTCTCCTCGTGATCGCGTGGGTTTTCTCCGGGTGCTCTGGTTTCCCCACAAGTCCAAAGACATGCGGAATAAGTGAATTGAGAAAAAACAATTGTCCATAGTGTCAAAGTGTGTGTGTGTGTGTGAATGTTTCCCAGCGATGGGTTGCGGCTGGAAGGGCATCCGCCGCCTAAAACATATGCTGGAATAGTTGGTGGTTCATTCAGATAATGGATAGATGGATGGATAAATCTCTCCCTGTCTTTCTCCTACTTCTCCTCCCTCTTTTTCTTTCGACCCTTCCACCTTTTTCTCTCTCTTCCTTCCTCTTTTTCTCTTTCTTCCCCCCTCTCTTTCTATTTCCTTTTAAGTCCCCATCTCTCTCTTTCTCTCTCTCTCCCTCCACCCCTCCTTTTTTCTTTCTCGTGTTCCGTGCCCATCCTTTCCTTAATCCTAGTCTCTTTTTCTTTCTTCCCCTATTTCTCTATCTCTTCCCCATCTCATTTTATCTCCCTCTGCCTCTCTCCCTCCCTCTCTCTTTTTCTTTCTTCTCTTCTCTCTCTCATTCCCTTCAGCCCCTCTTTTCCTCGTCTCTCTTCTTTTTCCTCTGCCTTCTCTCTCTCTTCCTTTCCTCCCTTCTGCCCACCTCTTTCTTTCTCTATCCCCTTCCACTCCTCTCCTTCTCTCTCCCTCCCGTCCATTCCTGTCTCTCTCTTTTTCTTTCTTCCTCCTCTCTCTCTCTCTATCTTTTTCTCCTTCCCTCAGCCAATCTGTCTCCATCTAACTCTCTTTTTCGCTTTCTTCCCCCTTCTCTTTTCATCTCCCCTTCCACCCCTCCCTTTCTCTCTCTCTCCCTCCCTCTCTCTTTTTACCCTCCCTCCTCTCCCCATCTCTCTCTCTCTTCTCCCCTTCTCTTTTTCCTTCCCTCTCTCTTTTTATCTTTCTTTTCCCCTCTAACTCCCCACTTTTATCAATATCTCTCCCTCTCCCCTCTCTTTCTCCTCCCCCTTCTGTTCCCCTTCTCTCTCTCTCTTTATTCTTTTTCTTCCTCCCTCTTTCTCTCCCCCCTTCCATCCCATCGCTCTCTCATGCTCTTTTACTCTTTCTTCTCTCTCACTTTCCATCCATCTCCCTTTTTTCTTTCTTCCCCCCTTTCTATCTCTCTTTCTGCCCCCCCTCCCCCTCTGAAATCGACACAATCACAAGATGACTGAGCTTGCACAAACACACAAGAGCCTTTTATCCTCCTAAAGTATAACAGGATTCATCCTCCGAGATGAGCGCTGTGACCTTACACACAGGGGCTCCGCTGTTAGCCTCACACACACTCGCGCTATCAGAGCTCCAGATCTGAGGTCTCAGCGTGAGGAGGAATAAGCTGCAGGAAGACGGATAGAGAAGCAGATCAGGGAAGAGAGGATGAGAGCGCACGGAGAGGAGATGAGGATGAAAGGATAAGATGTACTGATGAGGAAGGGGCATAAGTAGCTTTCGCACGGGCCACCTTTAAACAAACAATTCATTTAGATCTTCTAATCCTCACACACAATCACACAAACAGACACACACACACACACACACACACACACACACACACCATAAGAGAGAGGCTCTGTGGGTACAATCAGAAGAAAAGTGCTGTGTTTGTCAAACTTGTGATGACTTTCAAATTGATTTCACGATGATCCTTTTAGTGTTCATATGAGACTATTGTGCACTCGGGGAGCACTGTTAGGTTTTTTGTGTTTAGGGAAGTTGGGGTGGAAACTAGCAGATCAATACAAACTTAATTTGAGTATAAAGAATAAAAAAAGGAAAAAGGAAAAAAGAAAAAAGATTTGTGAGGAGATCTACTGCAGAAGATGACTGAACTATGGCAGGATTTTTTTTTCAGTTCAGAAGTATAACAAAAAAGAGATTGTTTTTGAGTTAAGGCATCGTATCATGCCCAGTTTAATTAATTTAAAATAAATATTTGACCCCTCTTGACTATCACTGCAGCCTTAATAACCTTCAATGTCTTTAAATCACCTCAAATGGTAGTGCTCCCCCAAATGAGCGGTGTATCTCATGTTCCTCCCACCCACACCGCCTCCACCATGCCCCCTACTGGGTTTTGCTTGTTGGCATGTAGAAAATCCACCCAATTTTGATAAATATGTTAATCCTTTAAAAACCATAGAAATTCTCCACAGTGTTATCCATCAAAAAGTTAAAAGAGGCTCAGAGTGGGCGTAGCCAGTAGTTGCGTCCACAGGGGCGGGACATGACCGCTGAGAAGATGTCTGATTGGCTGAAGGTTTATATCTTAATATGTCATGAACAAACTAATTTTAAAATAATTCACCCCCCTCAGAGTGTTCAGGTCAAAATTAGAGTTTCTGAATCAACAATCCCATGGGAGCCATGGGTGGAAACATGTTTTTTCAGCTCCAAAGTTGGTGAGTTTTAACATTGGAGTGAATGAGAGCCTGCTCACTTTATGAGTTAGCCTCAAGTGGTCACTCGAGGAATTGCAGTTCAGTCACTTTGTGTTACGCATTGAAAGAGAATGCAGTAGTTTGTCCCTTGGTTCCTTCTACAGTTCTCTTCCGGATCAGTCAGCGCGTATGTTCTTCATTAAGATGAGCTGCATTAGCTCTTCTTCTGATTGGTTAGTGGGTGGTGCTATGGTCAATGGGAGTAGCTATACCAATCGAGCAATTTTGAGCATTTAGGATTATACAAACTCTCAGTTAACTCTCACAACCTAAACAAGTATTCCTAATCGTGAATTTAAGAAGAAAGGAAACCTCACAGACTTTTATTGAGTTGAATAATGCAACTTTGCATGTAAAACATGATTCACCAACATTAAGGGTTACTTCAGTTGTGATAAAACTTGACTTTTCTTGAATAAAAAATATCTATAAAATAACATATAATATATAATAAAAAAGCAATGTAAAAATTTCTGTTTTTGAGCAGGTTTACTCTATGTGCCTCTCACAGCAGAGATCCATGTGTCAGATCGCAATCCAACAGCTAAAAGCATAACATTCAACTCAATTAACAGCGTGAATTATTGATGCCTGTCTGGACCAGAAATTGTGTGTACACTGGAATTAAAAGCCTCCGGTGTCACCTGTCACTGCAGTGTGTGGAAGTGAGATGGTACAAGCTGCGAAGAGTTACAAATCCAAAGCAGAAACTGTCTTTCTGCATTCATTTGTGTGTCGTAAGTTCAAGAGAAACCATAAACGGGCCTTCAGGTAAGCCACCGTTTGCAACATATTTAACAAACTTCACTAAGTAACACTAGAACAGATATTTTTAGTTCCTTTACCATCTATTTTTTTACATTTAGGTTTACTTACTATCTAATAATGTATTTCTAATACGTTGTAGTTTTAATTATTGCATCAAATTGAACCTGAAACCTAGATGATTGTTCTTTATTAAGATGGCAAATTGGATATCTCTTAGTTCATGCGAGTTAAATCAGACAAATGCACCTCCAATGCAAAACATCCTCCTCCGAAAGGAAAGCTTGGGTTTCACCTCGGTCAGTCTGGATTGGAGATGGAGAGGAAGGGGGCGGGATGGGATGGAGGAACAGGAGCGGGGTGGTGAAGAAGGGGTTGAGGAAAAGATAAATAGTGAGAGAGAGTTCACAGGTGTCTTTCTTTCTTCAACCTTCCTCTTGGAGCAGCATCATCATCATCGGAGGACAGGTAACAGCTCTCTACAGTTACTCAAAGACTTTAGAAACATGTTCTAAATGTGTTGTGAGGCCAGTAATGAATCAAATTCCATATTCTTTATGAAGTATAATGTTTATGAAACCATTACAAGTTATTGTTGAAGTGTGGAAACTATGTGTGGTTTAAACAATCGTGCTGAGTCTGTTTTTGTATGTTTTCCACAAATGTAGCTATAATGAGAATACTTTAAATGATTTATCAATTATATGAAATCCATTTACATAAAATCAGTGAAAAATGTGAAACATTTATTAACATGTTCGATGCAACGAGATGGACAGAAAGTACGGTAACCTGATTCTGACAGAATGTTTATGGCAGAAATTACAATGTTCTTTACCATTTAGTTTGTCTTGAGATAAAGATTTGTGTTGCAGGACCGTAGGATTTTTCATAGCTAATTTGAAACTTAAATCTAAAATATTGGAATTTTGGAATGTTATTTAAAAACATGTGCCAGAGGCCAATTTGACTGCCAACAAATTTTAGTTGAACAAAATACAGCATGAAAATAAAATGATGATGATGATGACGCCGATGATTATGATGATGATTAATACATTGATTCATTATTTTGCAGATGGAGTGTAATTGCAATTCCACGCTGGCTCATTTTTCTTCAACCTACTGGAGCAGAAGTAAGACTTTCATACACACCTGAAGATTTGTGAGAAATGGATAAAGTGTGGAGAAGGGGAGAGAAACTATTTAGAACAATAACAACACGGTTTCTTTCAGCTAATAGCTCTGACATAGTTGCAGAACTGCTTTTAACTTTTTTAATTGAAATTAATTGACATTTTAGTGGGTAATGATCCAGCAGCAGAAGACACCTGAGAACGGTGAACAGGAGAAATGAGTCGTCAAACTAGAACTGTAGCTGAATTGAAGTAAAAGACAGGGATTGTTGAAAGTCTGTAAATTGGGCCAGAAATGTGGAAATTAATGTCCCCCTCCAGATACTAACCAGGTGAAAGGTTTGCTTGAAATGGCTGGAGCCAAATGTAACCTTCTGAACATTTTGACCATGAGCGTCCTCAACAATTCAGAGTACTTTAATATATTAACCATATTCTGAAATTATCAAAATGTTTTTGCCAAACTAAATGTTTTTATTTAGAGCTTTTTTAGCAGTTGCTTCAAAGCAGCTTCACAATGGCTTAGTGTTTATTAAGAGTTAGATAGGAATTCTGATTGGATAATTCTATGAGGTAGAAGCAGAGCTGCTACCTTAGGTAACGTTTATAAGTGTGAGTAGTTTTTTTTTTTTTCTAAACTGACACGTAACAAAGCTCAGGTTAAATAAAGAAACAAAAACACTGATTTTTTTTTAGTGATATAAAAAAAAGTAAGAACACAGAGTAAAAACACTCACATTGTTAAATGTATAGTAAAACAATTTTCTTCACGTTACAGTAATGATTCAAGTGAAAAAAAAGCTCATTAAAGTTCAATAAGAGCAATAAGACCTGACACAAAAATAACTAAATAAACTGGAACTTGTACAATAGATTACAAATGCATTGAAATTACTGATGCTGCTTACCCGAACTCCCAAGAAGAGCTGTTTAAATCGCGTTGTATTTTTCTTTATTCGAGGACCATTTGCGAACCGGATGCCGCTCGCGCGCGACTTTAATGGCTGCGACACGCAAAGCTTGCGTTAAAGAAACGGAAGGTAAGGAGGAACTTCCACTCTTTTGTACAAAGCGGTTTTTATGGCTACACGTCGAGAATGACACGTGGGCTTAAAGAACTAAACGTGTGCTTCCAAATAAACTTCTGTTAAGCTTAAAAATAAGGCAGCAGAGGTTCGTGTAGGCGCGCGCACCTCACACTACGTTACATTAGTTACGTTAGCAATGTGCGGAAAAGTCCCTTTCGAGAAATTTCCCTGAAAAGTTTTCGTTTCGTTGCATCCGGTAAAGGTTTGTATATGGATACATTATCTTTCTTTGTTCTGAAGGGCTTTTCAACATTATTTTAACAAAACTTTGAGGCGACCTGACGAAATGGTAGTGTGCGTTTGTATACATCCCAGCATGCACTGCGCCATTGCTTCCGTTTCCAAGGTTTATGAAGAAAAATTGATATCTGGATGCAATTTAACCAGAATTAAAACCACTTCTGTAACTCAGTTAGCCAAGTCACTAAAATGGAGCTCACTAAATGTTAAAAAGTAAACGTAAAAAAACTGGTCACCGTCTATGTGTATAACTGCTCGTTTTGCTAACATAAATAAAACTCAAATTAATAGAGAGATTGTAGGTAAGTACTACGAGACATACGCTAGTACTTTACTCATTGACGATTTCCGGTTCAATGACGCGGTTTGTACTTTCCGTCACAGTTCGCGATTGGAGATCTGCAACCAATGAGGTTCCTATCTCTGATACCGGAAAAGGGGAGACAGTCAGCCAGAAAGCCCAATAAACAATAAAAAAAAAAAAAAAAAAAAAAAAACTTTTGTCACAATTTGTTTCAGCAACTATATATATATATATATATATATATATATATATATATATATATATATATATATATATATATTGGGTTTTCTCCAGGTGCTCCGGTTTCCCCACAAGTCCAAAGCCATGTGGTATAAGTGAATTGAGTAAGAACGATTGTTCATAGTGTGAATGTGTGTGTGAATGTTTCCCAGCGATGGGTTGCGGCTGGAAGGGTATCCGCTGCGTAAATCATATGCCAGAGAGTTGGCGGTTCATTCACCACGAAAGGGAAGAAAGCCGACATGAATGAATATATATATATATATATATATATATATATATATATATATATATATATATATATATATATATATATAACTATATATATAGTGTGTGTGTGTGTTAAATATATAGTTATTATTGTTTATTCTGGCTTTACGATCTCTACATATTATATAACAATACTACTTTCACGTGTGAAATATTTTAAACGATTAAGATCATTTTCTATTGTAAAAATCAGTAGACACTAAAGATCTTTTTTTTATCATTAAATGTGTTAGTTTTATAGAAGAATGCAACAACAAAATGTTGTTTGAATGATTCCTTTTATCTTTTTAAAAGAAATGACAAAAAATTGCAAATGACAAAATGACTTAAATGTCAACCTTATGTACCATTTTCTTTTCCGTCACCACACCAATGGACTCGCACGCACGCACACACACACACACACACACACACACACACACACACGCACACACGCGCACACACGCACACACACCCACACACACACACACACACACACACACACACGCACACACACGCGCACACACACACACACACACACACGCACACACACACACACACACGCACGCACCCCCCACACACAGAAGATCTTCCCGAGTGAAGCCTCTCTGACCAGGTCTGGTGCTAATCACCTCTCCAGCATAAACTCTATTTGAGATGAGAAAACAAAATAACAGAAACAACAAACAGGTGATCTTCATCAGCGGGATTACTCTGTAAACCCCAACAGGTTGATTGAACCTAAAAAAGTTCTGGAAACTCGTTGCCCTAAAAATGCAGATTTTGTGTCGTTGAAACAATCATTTAATTCAGGTTTTGTGTACTTAAGATAATGAGTTAAATTGATTATGACTACTTAGTTGAATGTGCTAAATGCTTTTAATTTAAGAAATACAAAATCTTAAGTTTCAATAACTTAACTTTTGAGGTACAGTAAAACTTTAAAAATATTGTTATTAAAGCAACACCAAATACGTTCTGGCAGCAAATTTCTAGAACTTTTTAGGTTAAATCAATCTGTAATGGTTCACCTGAAACCTAAATTATTACTTTGAAAGAACGAAAGAAATTGAATTTAAGTAGTTGCTATAATGAATGTATTGAAGACACAAAACAATTTATGAATGTAAACAAGGATTTAAAATAACTCAACATTTATTTGAATATTTTTTTACTTTTTAAAGTCAGTTTACAACAATTCTGAAACATTCCCAAACAGTAAAAAAAAAGTATAATCAGCAATTTGTATGTTTGTGTATTTTTTCATATGTTGTATGTATTTTCATGTTTGCCCATTTTTCTCGATTGAATTGCTCTCTCCTCTGTTAAAGTGTTGTAAGATAAAAGTGAGCCCTTGTGTCCCAGCAGTGCTGTTTCCTGAGTGGGCTTATAAACCAGCTTGGTCTCCAGGTTCCAGGCAGGTGCAGCTCTGGCACTTCCTGCTAGAGCTTTTGGGGTGTGGCGAGGGCGGAGCTATCTCATGGGGCAGCGAATGGGGAGAGTTTGTGATCAGAGACCCTGAGACACTGGCGAAGCTGTGGGGGGAGAGGAAGGGCAAGCCACACATGAACTACGACAAGCTCAGCCGAGCTCTAAGGTTTGCACACAATTACTGTTCATAGCATTATTATCTTTCAGTGCTGAGGGCAGTAGTGGTCTGGTGGATAAGGAGATCGACTTCTGATCAGAAGGTCTCCGGTTCGATCCCTAAATCCACTGAGTTGAAGGTGGTGTGAGTGATGAAACACTTGCTCTCCATCTTCAACAAGCACAGCTGTGGAGCCCTCGAGCGAGCACCAGTTCCCCGACTGCTCCCCAGGCCCCGCTGCCATGGCTCCCACTGCTCCGGGTGAATACTGACTGTGTTTGGTCTCTGCTGTGTGTGTGTGTACACTGGGATGGGTTACATGCAGAGCACAAATTTGAGTACTCCGGGTGTGCAGAGTCACTTTCACTTTTATCTTCACTAATTTATTCTTCTTTAAAGCACTTTCAATTGTCATTGTTAATGAAATTGCCTTATAATTAGTTTACAATTTTTGAGATATAAATGATCAGATATCTATATTTGCATTGGTGAGAAGGAAAAATGTAATTTACACAGACAAAGATGGTTAAATTCACTCTTTTCACAGTCTATTTGATCCTTTTACATAGAGTTAAATCGAAATGTTTTTGTTGCATTGAAAAAGAAACAAAAAACTCGCAAGATTACCAAAATACAAATATTTATCTGTTTAGATATTTTAACTAGTTAGATGTTGTTGTTTTTTACTCTCAAAATTTTGCTGTGAGTCAGAGTTAACACTTATCAACATTCTCAGGCTCAAAATCAGAGTCTCTAAAGAATTCTTCATCTTTGATATCAAAATAATTTGATATCGCTTTTTTTTTTCAGATACTATTACAACAAGCGGATTTTGCACAAGACAAAAGGGAAACGGTTCACCTACAAGTTTAACTTCAACAAACTAATTTTAGTGAACTATCCAACCCTTCCTGCCTGCCAACAGGTGTGATTTTTTTTAATTCATCATCATGACTGGAATGATCAGTTTATTTAGTATTTTGTTTTGAGGGTTCAATGACTCTGAAAAGCATTTCTGTTCTGTCCTTCAACGCAAAGGGCTCAAACATTGCGACACTTGAAAGTAAACGTAGACCAGGACTCTTCTACTCTGGTCCTGGAGGTCAGGAACCCTGCACGCTTTAGTTGCAACACCTGCTCTAGCATGCTCTAGTTTCAGACAAGCCGAGAGGACCTTAAATAGTGAGCAGGTGTGCTTCATGATGGTTGAACCAGAGATGGTGACCCCTGATATAAACTATCAATAAAAAGTAGCTTTTGGGTGCGCCTTAAAGCAGAGATCTAAAACCTCTTCCTGGAAAGTTGTGCAGTTTCGCTAAAACTTGAACTGAACACACCTGGGGAAAAGTGAGGGTTTAAAATCGAGAAAAGCATTACTTCTTACTTACTCCGTTTAATCATCCCTCTAAAATTCAGTTGTAAATGCAATCCACGGGTTTGGTATAATGGTAAACAATTTTGAAGACACAGATTCTTTTTAAGGGCGTCACGGTGGTGCAGTGGGTAGCACAGTCATCTCACGACTAGAAGGTCGCTGGTTCGAGCCTCGAGTGGGCTAGTTTGCATTTCTGTGTGGAGTTTAAATGTTCTCCTCTGAACATGTGGGTTTACTCCGGGTGCTCCGGTTTCCAAAGACATGCGCTACTGTCGCAAGTGAATTGGGTAAACACATTTGTCCAAAGTGTATGAATGAAACAATGAGTGTGTGTGGCTGTTTCCCGGTGGTGGGTTGCAGCTTGAAGGGCATCCGCTGCGTAAAACATGTTGGCGGTTCGTTCCGCTGTGGCGACGCCTGAAAAATTAAAGGGACAAAACCAACAAGAAGATGGATGGATATTATTTTTAAATGCCTTCTTATCTTTACTTTGGTTGCTTTGATTTGTTACTGACTTTTATATTAATGTTTTATTTGTTTTATAATATAAGCTGGATATTCAACGTAATCTTTATATCACTACTGTATTGATAAATGCTACTTTTATTTGTATCGATTGATGAATTGTAGGATTTCATTCTGTTCATGCTTAGCTAATTTAAATATTTTCAAAAGATTTTGAACTTGTCATTGTTGAAAAAATAATATATTATATAACATTTATAATCGCTATTGCAATTAAATGACATACATTTTACACTTTCAGACTCTTCCACTAATATTCCTCAGACAAGCCAAATGAAAATCAGTTTGATCATTTCTGTCATGCACTTAAGACAGAATTTAAATGTTCAAAATTCCACTTAATTAAGCTAGTCACTTTTTAATAACAACAATCTAAAATCTGTACTGTAATACAATCTGTTGTATTTACAGTTTAAACTGGCCACCATATTTTTTACCAATACATTAAAAATCACAATATGAACCGTTTTTCTGCCTTTCCTTTGGAAACTATAGTTGATTACTGTTTCGACAGAGACTCAGTTAAAATAAATCCGTTGCATTGTGTTATAATTGTGCCAGATGCTGTCAGAAATGAAACAAACATTTAGTCAATCAGCAGAAGCTATCAAAAACCACCAGTATTTAACTTCCACCTTCGTGCAACACACCTGATTCCACTAATTTAGCTCCTTTTGGCTTGTTTCAAGCTATCCTTATCTTGTTTGTCTTGTGACCTTTGAGGAATGAACTGCGCAAGTGTCTACTTTTGTTTGATGATCTTAAATGTCAACCCTGGCTCGAAAATATAGGTATGTAATACACATAATATAATAATTTCACATTAAACAAACAATACGAATCTACGAATCTAGATTTTTAATGATGTAATACAAATACAAACTATAAGCCAAAACAACCAAACCATAGAAAATGTATTTGTTTTTTTTTGTTAACATATTTTTATTGTAAGAAAATACAGATATTTAACATCAATTTGGATAATGGCTGAAAATAAATTTGCTCTTCATGTCGACTCAAAGTTGAAGGAAGTTTGTGTTTTTTTTTTTTAAAGGAAGTGAACGAAAGCTCACAAGTGTTCTCCAGAACCCTGCAGTGTAAGCACTATAAATTTAACTTTCTGACAGAATCCATCAATTTTCCTTTTCTTTTCTCCCTCAGCTCTCCTTCTACAATCCTTCAGCGGAGAGTGGTAAGACCCACGTCTCTTGTTTATATGTTCATACATTTCTTGGCATTCCTCAAATTTTAACACAATCTTTAATTTTCTTTTTGTCTTCGGACGAACAGCTGCTCATCCTCTTCTGCTGCCCCACAGCTTCCTCAAATCTTACCCCTTACCTCAAACCCATCCACTCCAGAGGCAGTTTCCCTTCTTCTCTGGCCCCCCTCCCTCTGGGATTACCCAATCAGAGCTCTCCTGCCTGTCATCTGTCAACTCCGCCCTTCAATCGTTGAACTGGCCAATCAGAAGCAGCACAGAGTGGCCTCTCAGAGTCAAGGGACTACAAGATAGAAGTGGACCTCTGAATAAAAACCTTCACAGAGGAGATTAAAGCTTGATTCTTTATAGTTTTTGTTGTTGTTGATGACAGGAGAACACCGTACAGAAACCAAAGCACTTTATCGATTTGATAAAATATGTGTGAATATAGAAAATAAAAGAGAAGTATATCTGTAGAGTGTTTGTTTGTACCTATTGCAATAATATCAAGTATTCAAATGAAAATCGTAACAATATAAAATAAAATCTCCTTTGTCTGCTCTTTTTTTCTGCCACATTCTCTCACTAATTGCCTTCTAACGAGCTGGATCTCGTTTATCAGTGTCTATTAATTATCGCGGTTGTAAAAAAAAACTAAATAAGCTGAAAAATGTTTCTGTTTTAACTTATTCGACATAGCGCATTTAAATTGAGCTAAATTAAAATATTGGAAGTTTTACAAGATGGCAAGGCATTGTGGGTAATCAGCAAGTTCTTGTTAAAAATTGGTTTATGTTCAATAAATGCTTACCACTATCACTTCTTTATGAGAGCTCTCTACTTGGTTTGGTAAAATGAAACGTTGATTACTATTGTATTTTAGATACACTACTATGGCAATTTTTTTACTAAATAAATCAAAATAATAATGTTCAAAAGGGTTAGGACAGAAAAATAATTTCAAGTACAAGAAACTAAAAAAAAACCAATATTCCCGCATACTTAAAAAAACCCTCATTACTCAAAATAGGTGATGTAACTAATTACATTTTTTTTTAGTAAGCTCATCTGAATTAGACTCTGCATTGTGGACTTTGGGATATATCTGTTTTTGAAAAAAGAATTATGTATTGTATTCTATTTTAATTAAAAAAAAATGTTTTTGCTTCATCCTGCCCTCAGTAGTTTCTATTTTCCCAATTTAGATTCCGATGCTCTCATCCACATCTCAAGATGCAATCATCTTTCAATGTTCATTAAACTCCAGACAAGAAAGGACTTTGTGGTCCTGATCCTCGTGTTTGAGTTTGGGCTCTTATCCATGTTGAGATCTCCTCGTGATCGTGTGGGTTTACTCCGGGTGCTCCGTTTCCTCCACAAGTCCAAAGACATGCGGAATAAGTGAATTAAGTAAACACAATTGTCCATAGAGTGTGAGTGTGTGTAAGTTGGCGGTACATTCTGCTGTGGCGACCCCTGATAAAGGAACTAAGCCAACAAGAAGATGAATGGATGGATGAATGGACTGACAAACAAATAAATTAATATTATTAGAGTCACAAATTTTGACACAAATTGACAAATTAGCCAAACAGAGTAATTCTCTTTATTATAAGAAATAGACAACAACCCTAAAACCAAAAAAAAATGCTAATGTTGAGCTAAAAAGTGGAGAGCTTTAGCATAGCAGAGCTTCAACATTGTTGGTTCTACTCTCAGACCTTTATTTATTTATTTATTGTAAAACAAAGTGGTGCAAAAATGGCCAAAACATGTCATATGATGCTGAATATAGTTTACCAAACTAATCGATTAGGCAGTGAAAAAATCAGACAGTAATATTCAGCATTAAGAGTAAGAGCTCTGGTGATCTGGAAAACAATAATCCATCAAGAAACCAAAAGCAAAAGACCCAATAAATCGCTTTCGGCTAGAGCAGCAGAATTTAGGTCCAAACTAATGAATCCATTTATTAGCCACTGAAAATAAAAATAAACATGTCAACATTACAGATAATCTTGATCAGAAGTGTAAAAGCCGGTTCGTGGCCTGGAGGACCTACCCCATTTGTTACCCAGCAGCACAGGGCATCCGGCGTGTTCCGTGTTAAAGTCCACGGCACCGTCCTCGTGCATGTTGTACCAAAACACAGCCGAGCCCTACAATAACAGGGGAGAAGTTGAATGGTCCATAACTGTTGCTTTTGTTCATAATTTTTCACTGGAACAAACCTTTTCTGGTTTTAAAGCAACTCCAATTTTAGTGAAGGCCGTGGCGCCTCCCACTTCTACATCACTCAACTACAGGAACACAACACAACTGTGAGGATCTGATCACACAACCTAGTGTTTACAGGAAACTTGTTATAAAAAAGGGAGATATTTACACAAATGTGTTTTATTAATATAATGCTTGTTTTCTGTCGGATTCTTATAAATTCATTCGCTAAACTACAAAAAAGGCAAACGGAACCCATGTTTTGTCATCTTCTAGGCTCCAACGATAATGAATATATTTTCATCACCTAAGGTTAAATCCATATTTCACACAAAATGTATTTTAATACAAAATGTCAATATTATAATGGTGTCAGGAATTTAAAACCAAATTGACAAAATTAGCCAAACAGAGGAATTGTCTTTATTTTAAGAAACAGAGCCTAGATATCAGAGGAAAACAAAAAAAACTATGTATATATGCCCAGTGTGCGTGTGTGTGTATATATGCTAAACGTTTTCAAACTTTTCCTCTCATTGAATGTCACAGAGTTCATCTTTTAATAACCTTCAGAATGTCTTCTCTTTGTGTTTAACAGAACTTATCTAAGAAAGTTTTTAAACGGACAATACTTTTGGAAAAGCTCGTTGTTCACTGAAACCTTTGGATGTGATTGGTTGCAAAGGAAGTATTAAAACATCTTACTGTTCTTATAAGTGTGTTTCATCAACTCACATAAATTAGGAACGTGGCAATCCTTTGATAATCTCCCTCCTGTTAGAGCAGAGATTTTAAGTTATCAGAAATATTGCTAACAATGCATCACAAACATTATTTCTTCCCATTCAATCGGTTTGTTCACATTAAGAACATTTTTTTTTTTCAAATTAATTAGTTTGAAAAATTTCGACTAGATATCAACTAAAAAAAATTGTGTTCCTTGCAATTTATAAGATTATAAGTCACACCACTTAGAGTTGGTGTGACTAGTCTAAATTTCAAATTAAAGCGTAACAAATCAACAGGAGCTATGATAATCAGGACAATGCCCTTTGTTCTGGGTGATTGTTTGTGTTTATTTTAGTGCTGTCAATCGATAAAAAAAAAGTTACTAATTAATTGCAAATTTTGTTATTAATCGTGAAACTTTTTTTAAATCTGAAAATGTAAATAATTCCTATTCCATATTTTTTGTATATCTTTTTACATACTTATTTGGGTCCGGGAAAATGGGACATTCTTGATAACCATAAAATGAACACGTTTTAAATGGTTCTATCAAATATTAAAAACGTTTTGACTGGAAAGACCTCTTTATTGTTGGTGTTATAGTAGTAAATTAGTGAATTAAAACTTACCCCCGCATCGTGATGTGGTTCATATAACCCACCAATCCCATAATTCTGAACCTGTTAAAAATCAGGAAGTGAAACATTGTGATGGAGGTGCATCGATGTGAGCTGGTGAGAGCAACCAGCAGAAACTTGTGAATAACATTAAGATTGTCAGAAAGGTTAGTTGACTCAATTTCGTGGCAGAATTTAAAGGATTTTTAGTTGGCAAAATTTTTACTGAAGAGAAAAGGAGCAACAAAACAGGCCTTCATCTAATAGTTTTAATAATAATCTAATAACAATCTAATAGTATAATAGTACAAAAACTAGCAGAACATGAAAGCTCAAGAGCATATGTTTTAGAGGGACAACCTTTTGTTATTAAAGCCACTTTAGTGAGAAATAAATTTTTTTTTTGCTAAAATGTGTCAGAGTGATATGTTGAGTAAATTAAAAACTTCCAGGAAGACCAAATGAACTCTACGTAAAAACTCTGTGGATCTCTCTAACAATTATGCATTAAGTCAAGCGTGTTATCAACATATCTCTGTTAATGTGACCTTACTTGTAAGTTTTCAGCTGAGTCCATCCTGAGCCCTGTGATATGTCCAATGCGCTGATCAATACGAGCCACGAAAGGGTGCTTTCTCGACAGTGCAACACTGAAACCAAGCACAAACACTATATATAACACTTAAGATTAAGATTCACTTTCCAATCGAGCAGAATCAGTCTTGCTTTGGTTACGCATGAAGCACGCAGTGGGCTCGAACCCGGGTCTCAGGGGTTAGAGAGAGATGTTACAGAACACAGGGTGAGTAGAGAAGATAACTGAGCATCTAACAATGGAAATGGCTTTGATTAAATACACAGCCGGAAAAATTAGCCTCAACAAGAGGAAAATTACTGAACAGAATGGCAAACTAAGGGAGAAGATTTCGGTGGGTAAACTAGGAAAAAAACAGTCCAAAAACCTCTAAGCTGTGTAAGATCACCTTTGAGAAGTGCGAACCTTGGAGATTCCATCTTCAACCCACGATCGAGTAAGCTAAACAAAAAAATCTGAATTTAAAACATCCATTTTACATTTTATTACAATATATTTTATGTTACAGAAACAGAAAGCACAGTAAAAAGTAAACATACACATTAATGAACGCTTTCATTTACATTATTGTTCCCTGATGTAAAAAAAAAGTTTTTAGATATTCACGTGAGGTGCAGAGAGGCTCTTGAGGGTCTCGATCTCTCGGTCTGATAAAACATCATAAAATCTGATGATCTTCGGCTTGTCCCACTCCTCTTCCTCTTTCAGGGGTGCGTACATAAACCTGGGGTTTTCTCCGCCTGTGCTGTATCTACAGGACAACTCCATCCGCCTCCTGAAGGTCTGGGTTTGATTAAAACTATTGCAAATTAATGCACAGTTATGCCATTCTGTATTATTTTTAAAAAACCTGACCATTCTCAGAACATGATTAAAAATAACATATTTTGACATCCGGTTTTTTTTTCAAGTCACCTGTTAAGCTCTCATGGGTCCCAAAAACATGAAGATCTTGATTATTTAATTAATTATTTAATTATGAAGATCATAATTATTTAAAAAGCCTAGTTTGGTTTTGCTGGACAGGTGTGTCAGATTCCCTCGGTCTTTAAAGGGACGTGCTCCTAGTATGAACAGCAGCAGCAGTGAATCATGTTGTACATGCTTGCTTTATGAGGATATTCAATGTAACACTCGTCAATGTCTTGTGACATTTGAGCAGTTTGATCATTTATGTCGATAATTTCATCATTTGTTCTTCGTTTATTCATTCCAATTGGGTATTTGTGAATTATTTTACTGGAAATGCCCATTTTTTTCCACCTGACTTCCTGATAAAAGGCCCTAAGCTGCCCGTTCTGCACTGGATTGATAACTACGATTTAAAAACCCTTCTTATAAATGTGAATTTGATGAAAAGTCTAATTTAAGTATCAACATGTTTAAACAGTTATTTAAATAATCTGAATTTTTTTTTGCTTCAAGCATGTGTCATAGAATATTTAATCATTGTAATTAATTATCCAATAAGATTGAGTTTGTATGTGCCTATGTTTACTTGGGATGGAACAGGAAGTGATGTAAAGGGGCGGGATTTATACTGAAAGGAATCTCAAGGGAGGCCCAATATGCTTGCAATGTGATCACATGCTACATTGATATCAAGGTATTAGCTAAATTCATGTTTGGGAAAAGTAATAAATTGCTGTTTGCGATTGTGTTCATAAATCATGTCTCATTAATATTATGTTAATATTGCCACAACACATGTAATTCACATTATTTGACAAATGCTCAGAAGCACCTGTCAGTGGTAGGTAGGATTATGATGTCATAAGCAGCTTTGTCACAAAACCTCACAGAGTATCTAATTTTATTTTCTTTAATAATTACACAAATACTACTTACATTCAAACCACTCTAACATGAGTGCTCTCTCACTGTTCATGTTCACACGGTGAAGCATATCCAAAGGTAGATTTTTTTTTATATTAGGGACCCTTTACTCATATAAATAAGGGCTTTATGATAAGTATTCATTCTGAGTGCATTATTACTACTTAATTGTTTATAACTGGACAAATAGAGAGGTGACTGTTTACTCTCTGAGTGTTAAGGTTAAAAAATTGTTCATAATACATAATTATTCATAAATATTTTTAAAAAATCAGTTGATGCAAATGTTAATGACAAGGAAAACCAGCTTTTCTCCATTTGGGAAAAGCCCTTGAGTTGCTTCAGCTAGCAAAGTTAAACCACTGGAGACACATGCATTGACACAGAAACTTTTAGAATGTTAAAAATTATGTTTCCTCTTCTATTCAAACTCTACCCAGTCACCAACAATTAGGATTTTAGATGTTCACTCACCCTCTGGTGAAACTCTCCTCTACACAGTTTCCCATAGAGATCATTAGGGTTTGGCTTCAGTGCGAATATGTCAGGGAACTCTTTTTGTTTCCGAAGACTTTTGTTCATTTTGATCATTTTCAGTCTATCGTCACTGCTCTCAGGGTCTGAGGAAAAAAAAATTAGGTTTACCATGGTGGTAAAAAAAACTACATTTACAATACAATAAATGTAAACAAATATATTGATAAATAAATACATTATTAAACAGCCAAATCAACAGCTAATTCAATTCAACAAAACAATTCAATAAACTCACAATTCACTCACAATTATTTTCTCTCTCAATTACATTGGTTTAAAGGCATGTTATATTTCATAAATTAGCTAAATAAAGCTGAGAACATAAACTTTTAAGAGCTACAATTCATGCATGAGGAATAAAGCTGCTTCCAAAAGATCTGTTTGTTTTTCTCTGCCGATGCAAACGTTTTAACTGTTCATATAGTGTCAAAATGATTCTCTGTTGATAAAATGTCTTTGTGGCTCAAGGAAGCAAAAGTGAATCAGTTCGATTCAGTGAGCCACATCAGAAGTGGTACAGCAAACTAGCAGCATGCACAAGAGTATAAAACATTCTGACCGTTTTGTAGGTAAGTATAGGCAAAAGATAATATGTAATGTTATGATAAACTATTTTAGTTGTAGAATGTAAATGGGTGGAAAACATAAAACATGCATGGAAGCAATGAGTCCACCTAACAACCATATGAATAAATGGACCAAATATATCCATCCATTTTCATGTCGGCTTTTCCCCTTTCGGGGTCGCCACAGAGGAATGAACCTCTGGCATATGTTTTACGCGGCGGATGCCCTTCCAGACGCAACCCATCGCTGGGAAACATTCACACACACTCATTCACTCTTTAACACTATGAACATTCATTCTTACTCAATTCACTTATACCGCATGTCTTTGGACTTGTGGGGAAACCGGAGCACCCGGAGAAAACCCACGCGATCACGAGGAGAACATGAGAACACACAGAAAATGAAATGCCACACAGAAATGTCAACCAACCCAGCCGAGGCTCGAACCAGCGACCTTCTTACTGTGAGACGACTGTGCTACCCACTGCGCCACCGTGACACAATATATGATAAAACATTTTTTTTATGGTTACTGTGTATAAAATTATTATCCAACATTCATCATAAAAGAACTGATTTTGTGGTCAACAAAAATAACCAGGCGTTGAAACATTTTGATAGTGTCACTGATTACAGAATTAAAAGTGTGTGGTAGCATCTCACCCAGAATTAGAAGCATTTTGAGATAGTGGGCTGCAACAGGTACGGCACCAAACTCATAGGCAGAGTCACTGATGAGTTCAAGTAATTCCATCCCATGTGCAGGAATGAAATCATCTGGTAATCTGTTCAGGCTGTACAGAAACCACAGAAAAGCATGCTGGAATTTTTGCTCTACAAAAGCAACCAGTCCAATGTAGTAGGCATCTTCCACAGAGAGGGGAGTTTCTGTGGAATATAAAATGAAAGTATAATTCAGCCTGAAATGTGGAACGTGGAAGAAAAAGTTTAAGCCACACTGGTGCAGACGTCTCACCCTTTGTAATGTTTTCAGGAGAAAGTGTGTATATTTCCTGAAGCCTGATCAGTCCTGAAGCTGCTTCACTAATATCCTCATTTTGTGGAATCTGGGCATGTTCCAAATGGATCTGAAAATCTTCAAAATTTTCTGATAAATAAAACATAATAGTAAGAGTAAAATGTTACAAGAGTAAATAGAGATATGTCTAAACTCAAATTAAACTTCCTGGATGTAGACTGGCACAATACTACCGGGATCTTTTCAGTTTTTTCTCTATTATACAACTGCTATTTCAGTTTCAGTTTCAGTTTCAGTGCCATTTCAGTTTAAATTTGTTTTTGTAAATGTACAAAATATTTTAAGAGATTCCTTAATTTTTTATGTCACATGAAAAATAAGATACAAGAAGAAACTTTTTGGATTCAAACTTAGAAATGAAGTTCTTAAGGTTTCTTGTCCTGTCCAAAATGCAGATATCACGCAGCGGCCATTTTGAGAACGAACAATAGGCTCATAATAAACAACCATGATGTGGACAACAAACTTGAATCTACTCTCAAGATATTCCATGTTAATGATGTTAAAATGGCTGGAAAAGCATGTTGAATTTTCAAGCGTTGTTTTATTGAAAGGATACATTAACTGGATTGAAGGCTACTTCACCAAACAACGCAGATAACGCTAAATATATTACATTAATGGTCAGACCATAAGTACTTCACTTACATAGAGCAATATATTCCATCTGTCATTGTTGGTCTTCATTTTCTTCACACTACTGGAACCTCGCTTTCATTCTCAAAATGGCCGAATGAAGAATACCCAAAACTCGAACGAAGTAGTGTCTGTTAACACTTAGTTTAACTTTAAATCACTACATGGGAACGCATCAGACTCAAGCTCAATACAAACACTAATTAGTCATATATATGTTTTTTTATTAAATACGCACAAGTTACCTTCTCTTCTGACCAACTAAAAAAAGATAACAAAAGCCTGTAGGTGTTCGGGATTTACTCACACCTCTTCAATGAGCAGACTATACCAGAAAACAAGTCTCAAAATACGTATAAAACCATATAAATCAGGAAAACAAACCTATTCTGTAAAATGAACTAATTGGTTTTTTATTGTACAAATTATACAGATCCATACAGTCCACAATGTGTTTGTGTTAAACATTGGGTTTATTTAAGAAAGAATGATGAAGAGAATCCCTGACTTAGAAATAGAAATATCCTGGAAATTTCACTCGTGGTCACTTCTTTGCTTCTGACTGAAAACAAACAAATGAATGAATCTTACTCTGATTAGAAGACTCAACAATAGTATCCCATTCAGATCTGAGTCGACTGAGAAACTGAAAAGCTGCCACAGGATCTCTCAGGATTTTCTCTTGATTTGGGGGATTAAGGTACATTTGCTCTTGAAGTTTCAGAAGATCCCTGGTTTTGAAATAAAAAACATTTTCACATGTCTGATTGCATCTTACATTTATCACAAAATGATCCACATTAGTAGCAAAGTACACACTCAGTAGAGTACAAACAACATTCCAACTAAGAATGAATATCTAGGAGACTCGCAATGCTTGACAGCTCACAACTTAATGTTTATCTTAGAGTAAAAAGTTTATCTTTTTAAAGATTTTCAAGGTACAAGTTGTTGTTCAAATAAATTAGAAAACGGTAGATTTTTACCTCTTCATTATGAATAGATTCCTCTCTTCTTTGTCAATGTATGAATGGAAGGATGCCAGAAGCTCTTTCCCAACTTCTGTGAGTTTTGAAAGCTTTTCTACAAAACAAGTTGTAAAAATTCTTTTTTTAATTTGCCAAGACTCAAATCAAATTTTATTTATTAAGTGCCTCACTATAAACACTGTTGCTTGGGGGGCGAAAAAAGGAAAAAACAAGCACGGAAAAAAAAAGCAAAGTGGTTCAAGAATCGAAAGCAAGAACAATTGATGGACTAAAATAAATAATCCCTGCCTGCTCTCACCCTTGTTTTGCCCATGCAAGTTTAAAAAAAATGTAATGTAAAAATGTAATTGTAAAAAAAAAAAACGTATATGTTTGTATAAAAATATAAACGTGCTCTTCAAGTAACTTCCAAACTGCAATAAACATACCACAAAATCAGTTCCTTATATTACATGCGGTTACTTGGCTCTATATGACATTTAAATTTGATCAACTAATCAGAACATAAATTTTAATGCATCAATGAAATATGGTACAGCATAATGGCTGTAATGATATAGTTTAGTTGTAAAGCATTAAAATGAATGACATTCAGTATATTATATGGTCTAAGATTTAATATTGATATGTTCATTTTAAAGAAATATAAATAATTTAAAATGCAATGGCACTATCTTTTTTTTGTTTCTTTGTCTTCTCTCTCTCCGCCTCCGTTCTCTTTCTCTTCTGTCAACAAGTCTATCTATCTATCTATCTATCTATCTATCTATCTATCTATCTATCTATCTATCTATCTATCTATCTATCTATCTATCTATCTATCTATCTATCTATCTATCTATCTATCCATCCATCCATCCATCCATCCATCATCCATCCATCCATCCATCCATCCATCCATCAATCAATCAGTCTGTCTGTCTGTCTATTTATCTGTCTGTCTGCCTGCCTTTTGGTCTGTCGGTCGGTAAGTCTTTGTGTCTGTCTGTTTGTGTGACTGTCGGTCGGTTGATCGATCGGTTAGTCTGTCTGTCGGTCGGTCGGTTGATCGATCGGTCAGTCTGTCAGTCGGGTCGGTCGGTTGAATCGATCGGTCAGTCTGTCAGTCAGGTCGTCGGTTGATCGATCGGTTAGTCTGTCTGCATGTCGGTTCATCTGTCTGTCTGTCGGTCGGGTCAGTTGATCGATCGGTCCAGTCTGTCATCAGTAGTCGGTCGGTTGATTGATCGGTTAGTCTGTCTGCATGTCGGTTCATCTGTCAGTCGGTCGGTCGGTTGATCGATCGGTCAGTCTGTCAGTCAGTCGGTCGGTTGATCGATCGGTTAGTCTGTCTGCATGTCGGTTCATCTGTCTGTCTGTCGGTCGGTCAGTTGATCGATCGGTCAGTCTGTCAGTCAGTCGGTCGGTTGATTGATCGGTTAGTCTGTCTGCATGTCGGTTCATCTGTCAGTCGGTCGGTCGGTTGATCGATCGGTCAGTCTGTCAGTCAGTCGGTCGGTTGATCGATCGGTCAGTCTGTCAGTCAGTCGGTCGGTTGATTGATCGATCGGTCAGTCTGTCAGTCAGTCGGTCGGTTGATCGATCGGTCAGTCTGTCAGTCAGTCGGTCGGTTGATTGATCGATCGGTCAGTCTGTCAGTCAGTCGGTCGGTTGATCGATCGGTTAGTCTGTCTGCATGTCGGTTCATCTGTCAGTCAGTCGGTCGGTTGATCGATCGGTCAGTCTGTCAGTCAGTCGGTCGGTTGATCGATCGGTCAGTCTGTCAGTCAGTCGGTCGGTTGATTGATCGATCGATCGGTCAGTCTGTCAGTCAGTCGGTCGGTTGATCGATCGGTCAGTCTGTCAGTCAGTCGGTCGGTTGATCGATCGGTCAGTCTGTCTGCATGTCGGTTCATCTGTCAGTCAGTCGGTCGGTTGATCGATCGGTCAGTCTGTCAGTCAGTCGGTCGGTTGATCGATCGGTCAGTCTGTCAGTCAGTCGGTCGGTTGATCGATCGGTTAGTCTGTCTGTCGGTCGGTCGGTTGATCGATCGTTTAGTCTGTCTGCATGTCGGTTCATCTGTCTGTCTGTCGGTCGGTCAGTTGATCGATCGGTCAGTCTGTCAGTCAGTCGGTCGGTTGATCGATCGGTTAGTCTGTCTGCATGTCGGTTCATCTGTCTGTCGGTCGGTCGATCGATCGGTCAGTCTGTCTTTCTGTCGTTCGGTTGATCGATCGGTCAGTCTGTCTGTCTGTCGGTCGGTTGATCGATCGGTCAGTCTGTCTGTCTGTCGGTCGGTTGATCGATCGGTCAGTCTGTCTGTCTGTCGGTCGGTTGATCGATCGGTTGATCTGTCTGCATGTCGATTCATCTGTCTGTTTTTCGGTCAGTTGGTCGATTGTTTGGTCTGTCGGTCAAGGGGCAGGGGGACCTGAGAAATCTCTGTTGCCTCAGCCCTTATTGTGAGGAAATTGAAAACATAAAAATAGCAAAACAAATATATTGATGGAGAGCAAATAAAGCTCCAAAGATAAAAATAATAAAAAACAGAACATGTAAAAAAACTGAAAAAATAAATTGTAATGAACTAAACAAAAGAGAACAGAACAAACAGGACAATGCAACAAAAAAACAATGGAAGACAGGAAAATATCTGACAAAAGCATGAATGAATTTAAATAGAAAATATCAACACACCAATTGATGAGAAGAACTCATCTCCAACTGTGAGTCTGCCGACCATACACAAACACACCAACAACAACGTTAGTTCCTTAACTCCCATGGTTTCAGCAGCATTGGTTTTTTTAACGATGGAGCTACCAGATTTACATCTAAACCGGTCACGTGCATGCTTTGGAAGACACTCCTGTATTACATCATAAAACCCATCACACTTCTCATAAGTGATATTCTAAACTTCAAAAATGAAAGCAAAAGAGTTATGTAAACAGTATTATTAACTATTAAATACTTCTGTAAATAATACTATTATTGTATCAATGATGCAACATTTATGCTGCATCATTGATACAATGATAGGGCTTTATTTTAATTAATGTGATATCTTTACACAGTAGCACTTTACTGTGTTCTGAGTCTATTTACTTCTGGATTATAAAGTTAAATTGAAAATTATTAAGTTACACTGAGAAAGAATAACAAAAACACTCTTGTGAGTTTTTATTATTTATAATAATGAGCTGTTTGTTCAGATATTTTAACTCAGTTTAAGGGGTTTTGTACTCTATTAACTGTGAATAGAGTTCTTTTTGCTTTCAGGATTGTACTGTTTGGTGTTTTTAGACTGGAATTTTATCCATTTCAACAAACAACATATCTAATTAATACATTTTCTAACAATACTTTTTAATGTGAAATCTTTTCATACATAAAGAAATGTGTATAATTCTAATAAACATGTTTGCTTTTGTGTTTGAGCTGTTGTTTTTACAGTAATGTGGATTTGTTTCAGATTCAGGCATTGCTTTGATGATCGACATACATTACGGGATGGTAGAAAAAACAATGAACTAGAACTAGAAGAACAAGAAAATTTTGCTAAAATGTGACAACCATTAGAATCAACACAGGCCCTGTCGGGCTTAATACAAAGAAATTACTTCTACGCCTTTAATGCGCCTCTGCGTTGGATCATCAGCTACTAATGTAGTGAACTTCAAAATGAAAGAGAAATTGTACATTCTTCTGACATGATTGATCAAATATGTGACTTTATCTTGCTGCTTCATACACGGTCAAACCAGTATGATTGTGAAATCACATTTTTTTTCAAGATCATCGCTTAAACATTTCTCCAAATCAGAAGAGATAAAGAAAAAACAACATTGTTGGGACAAGCAAACCAAACAAGATTTGTTGTATAAATCCTTAAGTTTTTGAGTCGTCAAAAACTTTTTTCTTTCACTTTTATGTCCTTTCTAAAGAACAAATGCTTCCTGAAAGTTAAAATTCCAGCCGCTCACACCTTTTTGTAATTACAATTCCTAACATAGTTGTGCACCTCAGTGTAGCACTTGTTTGATTGTAATGGAGTGTCTCCTAAAAATGAAAGAAATAGTTTGGAACAATCTCAGTCAGCAAGTAGATAAACAATGGTAAATGTGATCTTGATTCGACTAAATCCATTTGTTTACAGTATTGAAGTGAGTTTATATTGAAAATGTACTTCCTACACAGTCCAGTTCTATGCAAAACTAATGCGTAGGATTAGATGAGTTTGATTAAAATTAACTGGGTGTGTGGTCCTTCAGGAACTTGTCTTGTCTTAAGTCACTTGTCTCGTCGAGGGAGACGTGTTTCACATTTTAAAATAATCCTTTACGGTGCACTCAATAAATGACTGGAAATCTCAGTACACTCAATAAATTACTGACAAAAATATATTTATAAAAACCTATAATAAACGTCCATATATAAATACCTAGAATTAAAAGAAATTGAGGGATAAAAGAACAAAAGAGAGAGAGAGATAAATAATGAGAAAAGAAAAGAAAGAAAGAATGAAAGAAAGAGGGAAGGAAAGAGAGATAAAACAAACAAACAAACAAACAAAGAAAGCAAAGAAAGAAAGAAGATAACAATCAAACAAACAAACAAACAAACAAAAATGTAAACAAACCGAATGTGCGAAAAGAGCGACGGATTCCATACTGCCAATCCTGCAGATGGCGCAAAATGCTTTGAGATCTTCCCCACCTTTCTTTTCTTTCACGGAAAGACGTCACATTGGCGCGGAATCGTACGGAGCTAAGCGCGGGGAAGGAAACGTCGATGCTGGACCTTTACCTTTAACACAAAAGCAGACATTTATAAACTATTTGGGATTAACTGTGCAACTTTTCAACCATGCAGCGAAGCATAGCGTGAGTGTTTCTGGCTTTCATTAACGTTAACTGTTTATCAACGTTAAGAATAGAGTGTAAAGGGAAGATTCTGAAGTAAAACCACGCTTTAAAGTTCTTCCAAGCACCTAAAACGATGTTCTGGTAGAAGTTGTTAATATTTTTAACTGAAAAACAGTTGTTCTTGTGTCTAAAGCGATTTCGTTACTCCCGCCCATAGATCATTCTTTCAGCCAATGAAAGGCAAGGAAAAGAATGATGGACAGCCCAAAGATAAACCTAAGTACGTGCTGCTGGATTTTTATTTAAAAGCCATTGATTCAATGTCATTAACTGTGCTGTATAAATTCACCAACGCTATTGTTTTTAATCATGTGTCTTTTTTTGTCTCAGAACGGTAAAAAGTCCTCTCAAAGTTCAGAATGGTGTTCAGGAGAGTGAATCTCCAATCAAGAAGGTTCAGAAACGCAGTCGTGCAATCATAGACAGTGATGATGAAGATCAGCCAGTGGTTCAGGAACCAGTTCAGGATGTAGTTCAAGCTGCAAAGGAAGCGAAGGTCACAAGCCTGTCAGCAACAAGAGTGTAATCATGGCTTTAATGCTTTTACAATTATGTTTAAAAGTCTTTCGACTCCCTTTGTACAGGGGACCGATGTTGCAAAGCCTGTCTCTACTTTGAGCCTGACATCTCCTAAAACCCCAAAGACACCAGTCGCTTCATTCGCCTCTGCTTCAGTAGTGACTCCAGGAACTGCAACATCAGTGTCACCGTCTGGGATTCCTAAACGCAGGACTGGTTTGTACTAGTTCTTTTCTAACATTTGCTCCAAAGCTTATTTGCTTGACCTAGAAATGGGCTTCACAAAGTGTGTTTGTCGGACTTCCTGAGACTATTCACAATCGTAATGCAACCTAAAGAGTATTACAGAGACAAAACTCAGGGTTTCCATGTGGTCTTAAAAAAAAAAAAAAAAATCTTAGTCCATCTAAAGTCTTAAGTTCACTGTTCTAGGTCTTAAGTAATTGGGGTTGGGGTTACCAATCTTTTGGGGTTACCGAAGATTGAGAAAATGCTTGTAAATGCTAAAAAAAAAAGAAATAAAAGTCATGGTTATGATTGTGTTGCCAAAGTTTGAGAAATTTTTAGTTAATTAAAGTGGAGTTTAACAGTCTCATTGTTTGAGAAATGCTCATATACACTCAAAATTGCAAAAGTGATTGTTAGGGTTGCCAGAGTTTGAGAAAATGTTCGTGAACATTCAAAATCCTTAAAAGTAACTGCTAGGAGTTCCCGATTTTGGCATAAGACTGTTAATATTTGAAGCATATTTATATGTGTTTTTGATTTCATGATATAGGTCTTAGGTTTGGTTGTTAATGGCCTTAAAAAAGTCTTAAGTTTGACCTCATGAAACCTGCAGAAATGCTGCATACTTTGGGATTTATTTAGCATATGCTGTATTTTCTATTATTTGCATCATATGAATTTGTACCTAGAAATGGTCTTCCCAAAGTGTTTGTCAGACTTCCTGAGAAGATTCACAGTCGTGTTACAGAGACAAAAGTGGATGTGGAATTAAAACGGATTTGCTCAGGGCCTTAAAAAGTCTGAAGTTCACTGTCTAGGTCTAAACCTTTTTTTCACAGGCCTATTTTTTCCGAACTCATCTGATATGTGCTTTTTGATGTTGCTGGGGGTTTCCAGTTTTTGAAAAAATGCTTGTAAATGCTAAAATTGTACTTCAAAAGATAAAAGTGGTTTTTAACATTGTTATTGTTTAGGAAAACTCATAAATCATAAAAGTGATCGTTAGAATTGCCAGAGTTTAGAAAGCGCTCATGAACGCTCTCAAAATGCTCAAAATCTTAAAAGAGATTGCTAAGGTTTTCAGATTTTGGCATAAGACTCAGAACACAAAGCTAAATCCTAGATATGGAAACCTGTCAAGTATAAATAAATCATGAATTTGAAATCTATGATTTGAAATCATAGAATTTCTACTTGTTAAGCTTTCAGAAATCTTATTTTTAGGACTTTTCAGGTAGCAGTAAAACAAGTTTTGAAAAAAAGTTCTCATTCATGCAACCAAAATTGGAGCTTGCTACCTGATGGCCTTTCTTACAAACAACAGCTGGGCTTTTATTTAAAAAAAAAAAAATTGTGATCTGAGAGTAATTTTACTTTCTATGTAGCTCCAAAATGGTATTTCATTGAAAATGAGGGTCTGGATGACTGTGTTTTTAATTAAATAACTAATTTTGAGATATTTTTTATATAGTTTTGCTACTAGTTTTAAAACGCCTCAGTTTAGAATAGCAGAACTGGTTTTAAACCGGGTAAAACCTCTTCATTTGGGGAAGAATCTAGCGGAGTGGGTTTTTGTTTACCACAATCCCTTTTTTTATCAGCACTCAATTGTTCTATCGATTTAATTTCTGCTACAATGTAGTCTAAAATAATTTCTATCAAAGATTGGTAGACAATAATTGCTTTCAATTAACTTTCTTGAAGTTGTGTTACTTTTATTTACAAATCTACAAATCATAGTGAAAAATCATTCTCGACTAATAGAGATAACCTAGAGATAAACTAGTTGTTACTGCTAAAGGATAAGTCTTTTAGCCATCTGCCTTTATAATAGTATTTTTAATACCTTTTAAAATCGGTATAAAATGAAACTACAGGAGAGAGAATCACACAATAGTCCGGTCCTGGAACCTGCTTTGATCATGTTAATTAGAAATAAAGAAGAGTTTACAATTCCTCTCTTTCTAGCGCGAAAGCAGTTCCCCAAGAGGAAGCTGGACAGCATGAGTGATGGAGAGGCAGCGAAAGAAGAGGAGACGGAGGTGGACGGAGGACAGGAGACTAAGAGAGCACGAGTCGAGGCTTCATCTGGTGAGAGAAGCTCTACTTAATTCAGGTTTTTTTTTATTTATTTTTTTATAAGTTTCTCACATATTCATCTCTTTCTGTCTCAAAACATAGAGAACGAAGGAATGGAGGTGGAAGAGAACGAGGATGGACGAACTGCAGCGGAGGAAATAAAAGAAGGGAAAACCTGTGAAGATGAACAGAAGGAAGTTATTGAGAAAAAGGACAAAGACCAGGAAGAAAAGACGGATGGAGTCTGCGAGGCGAAAGAAAACGAGGGAAATGAAGAGGAGGAAAAGATGGAGACCGATGAGAAGCAAGAGGAAAATATAACTAAAGGGAAGGATGAAAAAGACGAGAAACAAAATAAAGCAAGCAGCCCTGAAGATGTGAAAAAAGAGAAGGATGAAAAAGAAAAGAAACTAAATAAAGTAAGCAGCCCTGAACATGTGAAAAAAGAGAAAGATGAAAAAGAAAAGAAACAAAGTAAAGCAAGCAGCCCCGAAAACGTAAAGAAAGAGAAGAATGAAAAAGAAAAGAAACAACATAAAGCAAGCAGCCCTGAAGATGTGAAAAAAGAGAAGGATGAAAAAGAAAAGAAACAAAGTAAAGCAAGCAGCCCCGAAAACGTAAAGAAAGAGAAGGATGAAAAAGATGAGAAACAACATAAAGCAAGCAGCCCTGAAGATGTGAAAAAAGAAAAGAAACCAAGTAAAGCAAGCAGCCCTGAAAGTGTAAAGAAAGAGAAGGGTGTAAAAGAAAAGAAACAAAGTAAAACAAACAGCCCCGAATACGTAAAGAAAGAGAAGAATGAAAAAGAAAAGAAACAAAGTAAAACAAGCAGCCCCAAAAACATAAAGAAAGAGAAGAATGAAAAAGAAAAGAAACAAAGAAAAACAAGCAGCCCCGAAAGCATAAAGAAAGAGGAGAAACAAAGTAAAGCAAGCAGCCCTGAACACGTGAAAAAAGAGAAGGATGAAGACGGGGGATCCGCCCAAAAGAAACCCATCAGCAGCTTTTTCGGTGTGTTTTTGAGCCTCTGCAGTTCGTTCATCACGAAGCAGTTTCTGATGATGCGGTGTTTGTTTCAGCCCCCAGAAAGGCAGCTGCTAAACTTGAAAAAGAAGAACAAAGCGGAGGAGCAAAAAAGAAGGAAGGAGAGACCTCCGATCCTCCACAGAAGAAAGAAAATAAAAGGTGATAATATATTTATTTTAAACTCTGTATTGGCGGTTGAGAGTCTGTAAATAACATAGAATTTATTTTCCTCGCAGTGAAAAAGGGGCGGAGTCTGCGACCCAGAGCCAGTACGATCCTTCCAGAGCTCATTATCATCCCATCGAGCACGCCTGCTGGGGCAGAGGGGCAAAGTAAAGCTCACCCCATTAGATATAGCGTGCACTAATATGACTTTAAAAGTTTGAGTACTTGGTTTTGGGAGTCTCCAACTTGAGGTTGACATACATGCAAGGTTAAAAAATATTTTTATTGCGTTTATCTTTAACTAATTTTATTGGGATGCCCAAAAGTTTTTTTTTTTTTGGGAGTTGCTCTATTAAACATCCTCTCTCTTTATCTCTCTCACCTATTTCTTTCTCCAACTCTCTCCTTCTCGTTCTCTCCCTTTCCTTCTCTCTCATTTCTCTCTCCCCTATCCCCCTCTCTCTCTCTCTCTCTCTCTCTCTCTATTACTCTCATTCCCCTTCCCTGTCTCTCTCACCAATCTATTTCTCATCTTCTCTCTCTTTCACTTCCCCCTCTCTTCCTCTTTTTCTCTCCTTTCTCACTCTCCTTCTCACTCCTTTATCTATATCTCTCCCCATCCCTTTCTAAACTTCATTCTCTTTCATTTCTCCTCTCCCTCTTTTTTCTCTCCGACTCTCTTTCTCTCTTTACCCTCCCTTTCTCCCTTGTCTCTCTTTCTTTTTCCCTCCTCTTTCTTCTCCCTCACACTTTTTCTCCCTCTACTTATCCCTCTTTCTTTCTCGCTCTTTTTCTCTATCTCCATCTCCCTCTTTTTCTCCCTCCGTCCCTCACTCTCGCTTTATCTCTCCCTCTTGCTCTTTCCCTCTTTTTTTCCATTTACAATACAACCTAGATTATAGTTGTCGATAACATGTTAAATTACAGCGTTACTAAAAAAGTAATTTAATTACAGTTACTATAATGTACTGTACAACTAAGTCATAAGTTACTGCTTAGCACAGTACATTAAAACAACTTTCCCTTCAGCATTAACAGAAGGTTTATAAATACTCCATTTTTCTATTTTTTTTTTTTAAGTAAATTTTGTTCTGGTTTAGAGTTCCATATTTGGCCGTCGCGCGCACCTTTGAGAAAATTGAAGAGGATTCCGGAAGGTATGCAATCTGTTTCTAATCTGTTTGTGTGCGTTCCTCTTTCTGTGCTGATTGTCAATGGGCGAAATTAGTTTTTTTTTTTTTTTAATGTATTTTTGTTTTTTAGGCTGAAGAACATTGAAACCCTTTCCAACTTGCTGCGTTCTGTAATCCTCCTCTCCCCCGGTGAGTGTGTGTAATTAAATGATGGGCTTGAAATTGGAAATTAATTGCGTGTGCTGCAAGGGGACCGCTGTGTTTGTTTGTTCACGCAATCAGTTGCCGAACAGCGAGACGGTAAACAGTTTTCCTCCGTTCAGTCTGTGCCCTGTGTTGTGTTTAGATGACCTGCTCTGCTGCCTGTACCTGTGTCTGAACCAGCTCGGCCCGGCCTATCAGGGTCTGGAGCTGGGCGTCGGGGAGACCGTCTTAATGAAAGCTGTCGCGCAGGCTACCGGTAAATAATTTCACATGAAGTCTATCGTCATTCAGCAGTCTCTTTGTCTGACGCACGCATTGCGGGGTTCTGTTTCCAGGGCGACAGCTAGACAAAATCAAAGCTGAGGCGCAGGAGAGAGGTGACCTGGGGTTGGTCGCTGAGAGCTCCCGTAGTAACCAGAGGATGATGTTTGCACCTGCCAATCTGACTGCAGGGGGCGTCTTCAACAAGCTGAAAGAGATCGCTAAGATGAGCGGGAACTCTGTGAGTAACGGCGAGCACCAGCTCTCTCGACGAATTCATAGCATACAATTAACGTTAAGCACAGGGTTCCTGTGTTACGGTTGAAAGGATTGAAAATACTACAATTTTACTGCATTTTTGAAAGTGCGAATTTCAGAGGGAGTGCTTGAAAATGTTTTTTTTTGTGTGTGTGTGTGGCAAAAACTAAATATAAGTGAGGGCTTTAAAGGATACCTCAGATGAAAATCAAACTTTTCCAGCTGTTAAGACAGAAATGTGGCTCATTGATGTGTCGTTAAATCCCACTTTAAATGAAAAAAAGTATAGCTCACAAATTAAAATGACACACAGAAAATTTACCCATTTCTGATAAATACAGTCATCTTTTGGTAAGCTAAAAACTTTCTTATCTTTGTTTTCTTATCTTATCTTTGGTTGGGAGATCTAAAAACACACTTTCATATAATTTTTTTATTGAGACTGTTTACACACTGAATGAGCCGGAAGCTAAACAGTAACTACTTTATTCATTTAGATGAACTGCATTAGCGCTTCATCTGATTGGTTAGTGGGCGGTGCAATGGACAATAGGCATGGCTACAGCCATAAAGCCATTTTGAGCTCCCAGAAAAATAAACTAGAATTCCATAAACATGCCTGAACCACTCTGAAGATGACTCTGCATGTTTTTGATGAGGGAAGAATACTAAAACATGCAAGAAACCGAGTAGTTTAAATGGTATAGAAACTTTACGTTAAGTCTGATGTAATGAATAAAAGAATTGGTGGTGTAATAACTAAATGAGCTCCACAATCCCCAACATTAACCACATGTCTTCCTGTCTTTGTTCATTCCACATTTTCAATGTCACCAAGGACGAACTTCTGGAAATTTGTGAAAAATTACCAATTTGGATCCATTTCAGATTAGTGATATAAGGAGCTAACAAAAAACATTTTGTGTGGCAGTTAAAGCTTATAACATCTGCATGTCTGTCTGTTTAGAGATGTAATTCTTGTTAACTGTTCTCTGTCAGGCCATGAATAAGAAGATTGAGATCATCAAGAGCCTGTTTGTGGCGTGTCGGTTTTCTGAGGCTCGATACATTGTTCGGTGAGTCTCATCTTTTAAAATCCATCCGACGATAATCCATGTGCAAAGCTTGATTGCACAAATCTGGGCTAATGTATGCAATCTGTGGACGATGGTTGATTTTTACTACATGTAAATGATGTGCTGCTAGCCTTGACTTTTCCTGCTGTAGGCTGACAGAATGTATTCATGTTAATGCCGAAACTAATATGCTCGTTTGATTGGTTGCTCGTGTGATTGACAGGTCGTTGGCAGGAAAGCTTCGTATCGGATTGGCAGAGCAGAGTGTCCTCGCCGCTCTCAGCCAGGCGGTGTGCCTGACGCCCCCGGGCCAAGGTTTAAAATCTGCCTAATGAAGCTGGCATTAATGCGTATCATAATCAGGACATTGACAGAAGCTCCAGGCGTTCCGCATTTGCAATTAGATTACTCTCGTGCCGTGATGAATGAAACTGAAAGTCACTTGAACGTGTTCCTGTTAATTAGGTGTTTATTTAGTTTAGTTGTGCTGAGATGATTGTCGCTGATGTGTTTTTCTTGTGCTGGAGCAGAGTTCCCGCCAGATGTTCTGGATGCAGGGAAAGGAATGAGTGCTGAAAACAGGAGAGTCTGGCTGGAGGAGAAAGCACTGATCCTGAAGCAGACGTACTGGTCAGTATGAGACACGTGAATTAATCCTGAAATATAAAAAAATATTTTTAACGCACTCTAATCAAAATCTGGACTTCATCATTATATTATAATTCACTTGTAAACACCTTTTACACACATTAATAAAAGCTCACTGATTTTTGTGCTAAAACGAGTTCAAAACTATTCAAGTTCAAAACAAGACTTTTAAATACATACTTAATTAACAGTTATCACAGAATTTATTTAGTTGCGTAATAATTAAAGTGGGGATACAACAAATCTCTTCTCGTATTTTATTGCAGATCACAGTTTGTTAATTAGGTTTTTTAGGATATGAATAGAAATCCTGTAAAAATCTAAGTTTATATTTCTGAATGGTTTTGTAAAAGAAAAACAAAATTTTGACATCAACAAAACTAATTGAGGTAAAAACAAGTTGTTTTTGTCGCTGTGCCAAATGACTTTGTTTTCCACGCGCCTCTCGGTCATGTTTCCATAACTCAAGCTCTGTGGAAGTTTGAGAGTGATATAATAATAATAATAATAATAATAATACAAAGTAAAAAATGCTGTATATAATTTTTTTATAACAAATGCATAACAGCAGGATCGTTAAATGATCTCATGCAATAGTTTTGAATAGTATTGGTTGCAAGAAGTTTGTCAACGTTTTTGGATTGCTCTTGTAAGAGAATTTAGGTAGATATTTGACAATTTTTTATAATACACTTCCTTGTTCGGGAGTAGGATCACGTTGAGTTGCTACAGATCCAAGTTTTAGTCTCAACTTCATCGCAAATCCCGCTTTGTCCTGACTCGCGTTCAAAAACAGTCTGGAGCAGAATGTTTTGAGCAAACAAACACATGTATGGTCGATCTATCGCCGCTGCATTTCCTCCGTAAATGTAAAATATTTATAAAATATTATAATAAAAAATATATAATATATAATAATATAAATAAGTTATCCACTCAGGCCTTAAAGCTTACTTTGATGGCAGTATCAATGAGCAGAGTTGTGTACTTCTTTATATTCCATAACCATAGCAGGCCTACGAAGCCACGGCTTCTCATGAGCAAAATGAAGGTCTTTTGTGTTCACAACCGAGTTTAGATTTTTAGCATAAAATTTTAGATTTTTGCGCTATTATTTCACTTAAGTTTTGTTAAATGGTTTGTAGAATTTAAGGGTTGGAGATATTTTGGAAGTTAAATAAAAATCTTTGAACTGCCGTGTAAAACATTTCAGGGCTGTTTACATTAGAATATTAATTAATTAGTAAACAATCTAAATACTATATTTCAGAAGTATTTGTTAGCATCCTGTAAATATGCAAGAATGAGCAAAACTGCTGCTGCGAGGGATAATGATCTGTGCACCACAAACAATATTTCAATTACGACTGCAGGTGTCCGCTGCATAACAAGTAGCTGTTTAATCAGCGATAGAATAATTTGCACCCTACAGGAAGTCTGATTTGAACAAATTGGACAGGTGTTGAACTAGTTAGGTTTTTCCTCAATGCTTGCAGGGTTTCCGCAGAGTCTTAAAAAGTTAATTTTTTTAAAAGGCCATATTTTTAGGCCTTAAAAAGTTTTATTCATCGTACTAGGTCTTATATAGTTTTTCACAGGTCTTATGTTTCTGATATACATGTTAAGTTTATCTGATATGTGTGTTTGTTGTTGCATGGGGTTACCAGAGATTGAGAAAATGTTAACAAAAAAATTATGGTTAAGGTTGCCATAGTCTGAGAAATTGTGCATAAATGCTCAAAAACCTGTAAGTCATGATTAGGGTTTGAGAAAATGCTAGCGAGCACTCATAAATGCTCAAAATCTTAAAAGTGATTGTTAGGGTTGCCAGACACCAAGAAAATTCTCCTAAATGTAAAAAAAAAAATACATTTATGGCTGCCAGAGTTTGAGAAACTGCTCAAAAACTTTGAAAAAGGTTGCCATAGAAAAGCTTCGGAACAGCTCAAAAACATAAAAGTGATGTTTGGTGTTTTAAACAATGTATTTCAAACATACTGTTTATCATGCAAAAAAAAGTTTTGTAAGTGTTTTTGATGTTATGATATAGATCTAAAATTTGATTATTAATGGTCTTTAAAATTTCTTAAGTCTTACATTTGAATCCTGCAGAACCCTCGAGCTTGCTCAAACACAGTGTTTCTGTTTATGCTTTTATTGATATCAGTGAGATGCCGAACTATGACGCGATCATCCCCGTTGTGCTGAAGGAGGGGATCGATGAGCTGCCCAGTCACTGCAAGCTCACTCCAGGTATTGATCAGCACGAGTTTACTCAGTTTTACAACAGTCCATCGATTCAGGCTACAACGCTGTCCTTCACAGGAGTGCCCCTGCGACCCATGCTAGCCCACCCGACCAAAGGAGTGGGGGAGGTCATGAAACGCTTCGACGAGGCCTCCTTCACCTGCGAGTACAAGTACGATGGAGAGCGAGCTCAGGTGTGTATATTTAGGTTAACTCCACTAGGTGGAGCTGTGCACCTAAAAGTGACTTTGTTTCCACAGCAACAGCATTGATCGACTTAATTGGCTTTGCTTTACCAGATCCATATTCTTGAGAATGGAGAGGTGCACATTTTCAGCCGAAACCAAGAGAACAACACCAGCAAATACCCGGATATCATCTCCAGAATCCCGCAGGTAACACGAACGCACGCTGATGGAGTGAAACAGATTTCAGGTGGAAGCGCACAAGCGGGCTAAACGTGGGGGTCTGCTGCACCATTTTTCTTGTCTTATTTCAGGGGTAATAAAAGATTCCATCATAGGGCAAAATTGGCTGTCTCGGATTCCCAAAGCCTCACAGTGACATGCTCACTGAAGCCCAATTAATTGCTTTTGCAAAGAAATGTGAGCCTTTCAGAGTTTTGTCTCCAAAGGCTCCCCCAGATTGCCGGAGTTTAATTATTAAAGTTAAATAATGCTTAAAAATGGAGATTACAAGTGTTGCTTTCTCTGCTAATTAACTCTATTAGTTGGAGGATGCATAAAAAGTGCATGAACCAGGAGGATAACATACCTGGGCAAAATTGAGTGTATGTAGTGTATCGATTATTATATAATTTAAGATAATAAATTAATAAATATTTAAATAAAAGTAGAGAGCAATACTTGAATAAAAAATACATATATTAATAAATGTGTACGCTTTATTGAACAAATGTATGTATGTATGTGTATATATATATATATATATATATATATATATATATATATATATATTGTATTTAGTATTTAAATAATGAATGTCTCTCAGAGGCCACATGCCCCAAACCGGAAAAGGGTGCCATGCTCTGCTTATAAGCTGTGCATTCACTTCTCAATTTAAAAGCAGAGGGAGTCGATTGTGTAGTTTTATCTATAGTTTTAGTTGCTGTTAATATTTAACCCTCTATGGCAGATAGGAAACGATTTAGCATGTTTTTTAAACTTTACTTGGACATGATGGTCCGAATAACTCAAAAGATATTAAAATCTTCGTGTTAGGTGTTACATGAGCGTCAACGGAGCAGCCACTGACCTCCGGGTTTACATCCCAAATATCTCTAGCTATGTTCAGAGGCGCAACGAAGCTTTTAGGGTAGGAAATGACATTTGGGTAAGTGTTTAATGATTAATTAATGGTTTTAATTTTTGGAATGAAAAGAATACATATATTATGAAATAATTGTATTTCTACATTTCAACACATATGCATTTATTCATTTTACATTTTCATCTTTTTTTTATTATAACATTTATTTATTTCTGTATCTTTACGTTAACTAAAAAAGGGGGTTGGGGCCTTGAAAAGTCTTACGTTCACTGTTGTAGGTCTTAAATAATTTTTTCGCAGGTCTGCGAAAGCGCCACTGATGTGTTTTTTTTAATTGATGCCTTGTGGTTGCTAAAGAGTGAGAAAATGTTTATAAATGCTACAAAAAAAGAAATTTTTTGTTAGGCTTACCAAAGTCTGAAAAAAAGGGTTAAAATATACTGAAAATCATAAAAAGTATGGTTATTGTTGCCAGAGTTTAAGAATAGCCTGTGAACACCCAAAAAGGCTGTTATAAGTAATAAGAACTATTAGAAGTAATCGTTAAGGTTACCAGATATTGACATAAGACTCATACATGTTAACATATGTAAATGTGATTCTTGGGGTTGCCAGAAATTGAGAAAATGTCTCCTTTATGTTAAAAATGATGGCTAGTGTTGCCAAAAGCTCAATAATGTTCAACTTTGTAAAAAAAAAAAAAAAGAAAAGGTTAGGGTTGCCAGTTTTTGACGAAACCTCTGTAAATGCTCAAAAACATAAACGTGATGGTTAGATTTTTACACAATTCATTAAAGAATACTGTTTATTATAGATTTTTGTAGCATTATATTTTGGATTTATAAATGGCAAAGTTTAAGCATTACATTTTATAGTGATCTATATATTTAAATCTTAAGCTAATCGCTAAGTATGCTCATCTTAAATCTTTAATGGCAACTAATACGCAAAGCAAAACTTAGTTGATGTTATTTGTACTGATTTTCCAATTACGATGTACTGTGGTTAGATAAAAGAATTGTATTTCAAAACTAAACTAGACAAGAACTCTCAGTGAGAACATACCATGTTAAAAATGCAACAGTTAAGGGTTTAGTTTGATTGATAGATGCTTCCGTGTGCTCGAAATAGAAATTCAAACAACTGATGCAAACTTTCCTGAAGCTACCGCGAGATAAAGGCTGGCTTGGTGCCATCCTAGACTTTCTAACAATCGAACTCTCTTTGTCTTTTCTGTGCGCCTCTGTACTATCTCTTTTTTTCAAAAGCCATATTTGTCCTCTGTCTTTCTCCTCTGTTCCTCTCACAAGAAAGCAATAATGGATTCTAGCCCTTCAGCTAAGAAAGCATTTGATGAATGACACGAGCTCACTCGCAGATAAATCAATGGAAACGCCGCTGTTGTGCTTATCAGCGTTCATATCCAATTTCAGCGCATTAATATCTGTTGCTTTAGCTTTCCTCTGTTGTCTGATAGTCTGTGCAAAATCTCATTAATGTACAAGCATCAAATTAGTCTACAAGTATCGAAAGTGTCTCAGGTCATAAAATAGTTGTCTCCGGGGAATTGGTCTGTTCTCTCGGCTGCAGAACAGCTGCGAAGTGTGCGGTTATAAAAATTGGCAGAAATGGGTAAAAAAAAAAAAAAAGTTGGTATAAGAAAATAAACCGAGCACACTGAAATGATAAAATATGTTGTTTTTAATCAATCAATTAATCAAAATGTATTTTTAAAGTGCTTTTTTTCCCAATTAATTCAAAGCAGCTTTACAAAGAATATGCCTAATATGGATTAGATAGAATTAGATAGAGTGCGTCTAATTAAAACAGACATTAGAAAAGAATTAGATATGATTAATCTACGAATCATAGCATTTCTTTTTAATTCAGGGATGTAGTTATCCTTGTGCAGTCCGCGGGTCCTGCATTTCATTCATTCATTGCGCATAGTTGTGTTGTAGCTTTAGGACAGCTCAGGTTCATAAATATTTATGAAAAAGTCATAGAAATGGCATAGTTATAAAAACATACATTGACTGTATATAGTATGGACGTAGTGTCATTGACGTCCCCCGTAGGTTTCTGGTGGCTCAGAGTGGGCGTCATAGCAAGTACTCAAAAGTACATTCTCAGAGGCGGGACATGGTTGTAGTAAAGCCATCTGATTGGACTTGGACAAACAAATTTAAAACGAATTCACCCCCCTCAGAATGTACATGAAGATACAACACTAAAGCAGCAAGGGGTGGAAACATTTTTGTTTCAGCTCCAAAGCTGGTCAGTTTTAACATTGGAGTGAATGAGAACCTGCTCCCTTTTGGCGTGCGCCTCAAGTGGGCAGTCGAGGAACTGCAGTTCAGTCGCTTCTTATTACGCATCGAGAGGAAAAGCAGGAGGTTGCCCTTTGTTAAAAAAAAAACACATCTGGACAAACTCAAGAAAGAAGTAAGAACTAACAATAAAAGTCTTAACTAATGTTTCTCAGAAATTATTATGATGTATTGCGGCTCTTTAACACTGTAACCCAATCATTATTAAACAGCTCTTATCTAACTAATTATTAAAAATCACTCTTTTTTTTATATGAAGGATTTTAGATCATATTCAGAGCTGTTATGAGCATGGATTCAAGGATGCTGTTTAAGTTATGAGTTTTTCCCAGATATACAGTTCCTTGTAACCAATGTGAACAGGCCACAGCCGCTATTTAATTTGCTCCCGATAACAAACATTTACAAACCAGACCCAAACATTGGGCTGCAGCGCTCACAAACTCAATATGCACTTGTAACATCTTCTGAATTGTAAATGTCACGAGCCCGAGGGTCCCCATGTGTTATGCTCCGGTGAAGTAGCGGTTTAAAGCTCAGTTGACCTTATAAACAAGTCATTTTAAGACGTTATGACATTGAGGGGCAGCTCTGCGGGGGTGAAGCTGTTCCCTGAGTCCATGAGCCAGTTTATTCAGCTTTAATAAATGTCCTCACCATTCCTTCTCACGCAGGTGAAGAAAGAGAGCGTCCGCTCCTGTGTTCTGGACTCAGAGGCCGTGGCCTGGGACCGAGAGAAGAAACAGATCCAGCCGTTTCAGGTGCTCACCACAAGGAAGAGGAAGGTGAGGGGGACTGATTTGGTTGAAACCTATTAATATTGTTATGCCCTCCATTGCCAAGATGTCAGATGAAATAAACAAGATTTTTATTTAATACGATTTGATTTTTGTGTTTAGGAATTTTGGAAATGTTCAAAAATGGAACCAGTATTTTTTTTTTTGTTTTTTTTTTGTTTGGAAACTTATACACATTTTGTTCATAAACTAGTATGGACACAAAGTAATACATATAAAAAAAATCAAACATTTTAAAGATTTAAAAGTACTGAAAAGTACTGAAAGGTTGTTTTTGATCAGTTCTTGATGTTCAGGAGAATGACACGCTTGTAAAAAATCGGTCTCCTGCATCTGAATTGTTGAGTGTTCACAATGAGAGCAGCGCAAGCACAAAATAAGGTGTTAATAAACATTTCTATTCTTTAAAAAATATATATATATATTTTTATGAGCTTATGTAAATCAATAATCCAGCTTCACAGAGAACAGTGTTCACACGACTCTAAAAGTAAGTAATGCTTTATCAGATGAATGATAAATACCATACCATACCAATTTGGGATTTTTGAACTTCCAGATTGCATGAAACACATTCTTCCCCAAAAATGTGTTTTTATTGCTGGATTTGTTCTTTAGGTGTCGTTCAGAATGTATTCTCATATCAATCGAGTTATTGTTTCCCCTCAGTAGCGCTCAACATTTAACTGAAATCATAATTTGATCATTCCCGATTCATTGATGATTAACATAAAAGATTTAATTAATTAATTAATTAGTTTAGCACCCCTTTCTCTCTCGAGACTGATATTCCTGTTAATTTGCACATTTTCCTGTTAATTCCAATGAAAAGTTTCCAGCCTTTGACAATTCCTGAAATTGTGGAATCCTAACGAAAAAATGGCTTTGTTCTTCGTTTCAGGCTTGTTTCTATATTAAATGAAAACTTTTCGGGAAGTTTAAGGAAATAATTTAGGAATTTTCCGTCGTGTAAAAATTAAATCAGCACAAAAATGGACCTTTCACATGAACTATACATTTTTGTTACATAAGTATGACAGCATCTTTAAGGGAAAATAGCTGTAAGTAACAACAATAAATTAAAATGAAGGATGCAAAAAAAGTGTCATTCTTTTGTATAGTTCACAAATGGTTAGAAAAGCTGTAAATTATTCCTTTTGTTGTTAAAAATTAAGGTAACAGTTAAGTTTGGAGTTTTCAGCTGACAGAGACTATTGTATACAAGTTAATGTCTCAAAAAAAGTGGACAAAAGTATTTTGGTGTATTGTGGCACTTTAAACTGAATCCTTTAAAGCCGAACGTTACAAGCGATGCTTTTCTTTCAGGACGTTGATGCTTCTGAGATTAAGGTTCAGGTGTGTGTGTACGCCTTCGACCTGCTGTACCTCAATGGAGAGGTAAGATCATGCTTGCAACTCAGGTTCATGTATTTTGAAGGCTTCAGTGCGTCGTTCTACTTGCTCTGTTATTCGAGAGGACCATCGGTTGTGTGTTTGCTTTCCAGTCTCTGGTTCGAGAGCCTCTAAGCAAACGCAGGGCTCTGTTGCACGAGAGCTTTGTGGAGAAAGAAGGAGAGTTCGTTTTCGCTCGATCTCTGGATGCTGACAACACGGACACCATCGCGGAGTTCCTGGAGCAGTCTGTACGAGGTGTGTGAGTTCTACAGTTGGTTTTAATCATTTAATCTTTTGTAAGCATCACTTTTGTGCTTTTTAGAAGAACCTGGTTTTGGTTCAGCAACTGGTTTTTTTGGTTGGGACTCGTGGTTTATTACTGCTTTATAATTAAAACATTTTGATGGATATTAGCGGCTCAGTGCAAGGTTTATAAACAGCTTTTTGGGTGTTTTTCAGATTCTTGTGAGGGTTTGATGGTGAAAACTCTGGACAAACATGCTACCTATGAAATTGCCAAACGCTCACACAACTGGCTCAAGGTAATAAAAAAACACAGTGGTTTTATTCAGGATTTTATCGGGGTCTTAAAAAGTTTTAACTTCACAGTTTAGGTCTTAAATATTTCTTTTTGGTGGTAAAATAGTAGTATGGATTTATCTAGGCTTATTCCTGTTTTAAGTGAAACGCTCCATCTGGTTTTGGGCTAATCTTTTTCTCTGAGATTTGATGTACTATTTAACGGTTTTGGAATCTGCGCAGTCTTTTTGCCAATTGCCATTTTAGCTTAGCTTGGCATAAATTGTTAATTCTGATTAGATCAGGAGTATTTTTGATACCGTAAAATTAACAGGATTAGAGATTTGGTATTTTTTATTCTATCCAAAACGTGATCTCTTGATTTAAATAAGATAATGTTTTTACTATAGCATGCAACGTTATGCCATAAAAGAACAGCTGCTAAAAATGTTGACCAGGAATTTTGAACTTTTTCATTTGCATTTGACATTTTAAATATGAAGCAGAATACTTTGAAAGTTTC